>JBCNYH010000012.1:16792896-16807773 GCA_039654325.1 Tandanus tandanus | reverse complement strand
CAGAGGCCCACAATTCACCTCAAAGTTCTGGAAGGCCTTTTTTAAACTACTGGGGGTAACAGTCAATTTATCTTCCGCATATCACCCCCAAACTAACGGGCAAACTGAACGGAAGATCCAGGAAATAGGACGATTCTTACGGACCTTCTGCAACCGTCAGATTCTTACGGACCTTCTGCTACCACCTGGAACCAGTTCCTCCCATGGGCCGAGTACGCACAGAACTTCCTGCGTCAACCATCCACCAGGCTGACCCCTTTTCAGTGCGTACTCGGCCAACAACCCCCACTCTTTCCGTGGAACAGTGAGCCCACTGACGTCCCAGCAGTGGACCAATGGTTCCGGAGGAGCGAACATGTCTGGAGCGAGGCTCATTGTCACCTTCAACACGCCGTTCGAAGTGGGACTTCCGCTGCAGACGCAAGACGCTCAGATCCGCCACACTACCGGATTGGGTAAAAGATGTGGCTCTCAGCACGGAACATCCGACTCCAGAACGCAAATAAAAAGCTAAGTCCTCGTTTTCTTGGTCCTTTCGAAATCATAGCACAAATCAACCCAGTCACATACAAATTGAAACTCCCTCCCACCTACAAAATACATCCAGTATTCCATGTCTCCTACTAAAACCATATCATTCACCATTGATCTCTCCATCCACAGAGTCGGGCAGGCAGCGGAAGAGGACTCCATTCATGCCGTCCGGGGTCTCCTGGACTCCCACCGGCGCCGTGGGAAGATCGAATATCTTGTCGACTGGGAAGGATACGGTCCAGAGGAACGATCTTGGGTCCCCCGCACGGACATCCTGGACCCCAGCCTAATGGAAGAGTTCCATCGTCAGCACCCCAGTCGACCAACACCTCGTCCCAGGGGACGCCCACGGCGCCGACAGCCCCGGAACCCCGGAATGGCTCCTGGAGGGGGGGGTACTGTTACGTCTGTAGCCAACTCTCTCCCCGACTCTCACACACCATGAACACACTCCCCCGAATACTAATCACCTGCACCTCATTTCCGGGACTGATCACCTCCTCTATATAAACCCCCGCTAGACACACTTCAGTGTCTAGCCTCGTTGGAGATGCACGTGTTTTCACCGCTACTCCTTCAAGCGTTTCGGACTCACCTCAGCTTCCGCGTTCTTCCCTCGTCACGACCTCTTCCTAGTTCTCCCGGATCCTTGGTATCAGTTTCTGTTGTGTTTGTCGGTTTTGGTTCGCCCCTCGTGGCAGGTTTCCTTTCCTACCCCGTTTTGTGTTTGTTTTGTGTTTGTGGCTCTCTGAGCCCTTGTTTATTGTGGGACAATAAAACCCATTGCATATATCCGTCTTGTCTCCGGGAGTTATCATAACAATTCCATTGTCTATATTCTCTGTACTCCTTTTAAACCGTTCCTCATTGCATTTTGCACTATTTTTTACCATTTGCACAGTCTACATTCCACTGTCTATAATCTGTTTGCTTACTGTCTATATTCTATTTTCTATATCTTCAAATTTTTATTTTTATTATTATAATTATTATTATTATTATTCTGTTTTTAACTTTTATATTTATTTTTTATATTAAAATTTTTTCTTTTTATTTATTTGTGCATATTGTAGCGAGCAAATGCAACAACATTTCATTCTGTATATACTTGTATATCTGAATGACAATAAAGCCTGTCTAAGTCTGTCTTCTTTTTTTCTTCTTGTCTCTTCTCGTCTCTACTCTTATGTTCTCCTCTGTTCTTTTCTCTTCTCTTCTTTTCTCTTCTCTCCATGTCTCTTCTCATTTTCTCCTGTATCTTCTCTTCTATCCTCGTCTCTTCTCCTCATCTGTTCTCTTCCCATCTCTTCTATCCTTCTCTTCTCTTTTCTTCTTGTCTCTTCCCTTCTATCCTTGTCTCTTCTCATCTGTTTTCGTCACTTCTCTTCTCTCCTCGTCTCTTCTATCCTTTTCTCCTCTTCTCTTCCCGTCTCTTCTATTTTTCCTTGTCTCTTCTCTTCTCCTCTCTTTTATCCTTGTCTCTTCTCATCTGTTTGCTTCTCTCCTCTTTTATCCTTGTCTATTCTCTTTTCTTCTTTTCTCTTCTCTCCTTGTCTCTCCTTTTGTCTCTTTTCTCCTTGTCTCTTCTCTTCTCTCCTCATCTCTTCTCTTCTTGTCTCTTCTCTTCCCTTCTCTCCTCCTCTCTTCTCTTCTTGTCTCTTCTCTTCCCTTCTCTTCACTCCTCGTCTCTTCTCTCCTCCTCTCTTCTCGTCTTTTCTCGTCTCTTCTCTCCTACTCTCTTCTATTCTCTCCTTGTCTCTTCTCTTCTCTCCTCTTTTTTCCTCTCCATACATGAATCTCATTTTTGTTTAAGTATCTAAGGTTATGAGCCAGCAAACTTACCTTTGATGAGAGATCTGTGAGAGAACTGAGAGATTTACTGCATCTGGTATGATGGGTTTAATGTTTTGTTTAATCCCTAGTCTCTTAAATCCCTTAAAAGAGCAAGAGGGAACAGGGGATGGAGCACCTTTGTGCTTTATTTTTCCAGCTCTCCATTAATGAAGAATTTTGGCTATAAATGTTCAATTATGTAGCAAATGCCAAAAGACATATACTCAAATGCTCCCAAGGCTGTGTGTCATGGACTAATGGTTGTACAGAATGAAGTGGAAAAGTGTTTGAAGTGTATTTCACATTCCTAACTCTAACTGATTGCTGATTGGACTTAAACTGTCCTTGGGGCATGTGTTTTTTTTCACTTCCTGTCTGAAACATGATGTAGACACAATTGTTAACAGAATAAAGTTATTGTACCTGGCAACAGTTAATTAACAATTATTGCCAAACATGAGGAGCCTGAAGCAATAAATTTGTTTTGGTATATACTATGTGGAACAATAATTCATTTATCTATTCATTTACTGAAAGGCTTCATCCTGCAAGGATCACAGTCAAGGGTGAACAACCATTCACACTGACACTCACAATTAGCCTAATGTGCATATCTTTGCACTGTGGGAGGGAACCGGAGTACCTGGTGGAAACAGCAATTGCAGAACCATTTTCCTCGAGTGTATCTATGTATTTTATGAAATCTATATCCTGATCTCCCCTGTCATTCCAGACAAAATGGCTGACTGCTTTCAAGACCTCCTGATCATCGCGAAACCCGATAAACTCGTGTTTGGTGGGGGGAAAACAGCTAACGTGAGTGTCAGCTCCTCTCTTTCTCTTTGTTCTTTTACAAGCCTTTTCCAAGTACCTAGCTCCACCTAATGGCAAGGATAATTATCACACACCCACGTTGCCTAATTATATATTTTGTATGAAAATGTTCAAAATATTTAAAATAAATAATAAAACAATTATATAATTTGGATTTTGTTTGATATGATGGATTATTTGGTTTCGGAGTGTGTAATCCGCTGAGGCCAAATAACAACCCCTCGATTGAATGAATAATTCTTCGTATCATACTTCACCTCATTCAATAATTGCTTATTATCTCCCAGATAGTGAACCAATCAGATTGAACCATTCCTATGCAGTATATACTAATTGTATATGTTTATATTCATAAAGGACTAATTTTACCCCTTTTTTCTTAAGTTGACTACAACTGCTTAATAATGTTTTCTCTGTGTTCAAGATTCATTAGACTACTCACAGTGCTGGTAAAAACACACATACTAAATACTAGATGTAATAAAAACACACACACACGCACAGACAGGTAGCCAAAATAGTGGATTACTCAAGTACAAAAACATAGCTTTTGCCCTGTGTGAAGCTCTCTCCACATGATTTTGGTGCAGCTCCTTTGAAGACCACTGTGACAATGATAATCCATTTGATCTGGATAGGCCAAAGCCTTTCTGACAGGACTTAATCCTATCTTTCCACTCCTGTGCTTAGATGGCAGATGCATCAAGTTATGCCCTTTAATCTCTACCAATTCCCTAAACCATAAAATAGCTAGAAAGAATCCTAGAAGGAAGCAGTGAGATCTGTACCAGATTTATCCATCACTGGGGTAAGTGGGTCAAAGCCTGTAGGAACAATAGACACCCCAGAGGCTGAAGTCTGACATTCAGGTTAACAATGTTTTGATTGGTATATCAGCTTCCTAAATGTTGAAGCATGGTAAACCCTTGTAATTCTTATTAAAGGTATATGTTCATGGCATAATGACAGGTCTTGGGATAAGCATTGTTCTAGAAAACATTGACTGGAATCTATCTGTATCGTAAGCTCTATTTTTTTTTAAAGGACGGTACCCTGAAAAACAAATAGACATTTAAATGATCTCAGTTGTTTCCTTATAAATAAAGAGAACATATTTAGCTTAAGTCAGAACTGGTCAAGAATCACATTACCTGCACCTGAAATTTTAATACCTATATCTTTAATTAAAAATAAATAAATCATAGTTTATGAGTTAAATCAGTTTTAAATATGTTGGCATGGAGAGGCATGGTGGTGTAGTGGTTAGCATGTCCTCAGCACAGCAAGAAGGTAATGGGTTGGAGGCCCAGGCTTGGCAAAGGGGGGTACTCTGTGTAGTTTGCATGCTCTCCCTGTGCTTGCTTGGGTTTCCTCTGGGTACTCCACTTTAATCCAACAGTCCAAAGACAGGCACATTAAGTGAATTGGCTGTACCAAATTGCCTCTCGGTGTGAATGTGATTGTGAATGGTTGTGTGTTTCCCCTGCGATGGTCTGGTGACCTGCTCAGGGTGTACCCTGCCTTCTTCCAGAGATGGCTGTGATAGGCTTCAGCCTCCCTGTGACCCTAGTAAGATTAAGTGGCAATGCAAATGATGAGTAAGTGATGAGTATGTTCGAAGAGGCTAATTACTTTTTTCCCCTGTATCTTTTTTGTTTTATTTCCATAAAGTATACTCCAACTATAATAGCACAGTCATCAATCACTGCATCAAAGTTTGCATTGGACAGGCCAAGTTTTACACATGACTACGAATGATTATACGTTTCTTTCTGCACTTCCATTTTCCATCTTTTGATGGACGGCCTGAAAAACCCCACACATTTTAATTTGTATGTGTGTGTGTGTGTGTGTGTGTGTGTGTGTGTGTGTGTGTGTGTGTGTGTGTGTGTGTGTGTGTGTGTGTGTTTCATAGAGTGTGAGAGTTAAGTGGAAAGCATTTCAAAACATTGTTTGTGCTACTGACAAGCACATTTGTCTATAGGGCAACATTAGATCCTGGCTGTCAGTCAACTTTAGGGAGGGGAAAGGTCATTACCTTTAATGGTGCACTGTGCAAAGAAACAGAAGCAGAAGAACACCCCCCCCCCCCACCCCCACCCCCCATTCTTTTGGTGAAATAATTTATACCTGCACCAAAGAAAACTGACTTTATAATTTCGCAGTGGTCTGCAGAGAAAGGTGATGTTTCACAAAACCTTGTTTCTACCACCAGTACATTCAATTTTTGCTATTATGTTGGTTATTACCTCCTAGTGATGAAATGTACATGTATACTCTATACCAGTGGTTCTCAAGGCAGGTTCTGGAATACCCACTAAATTGATCCTATTACAAATATGTTACAAATACATGATTGAGCGCAAGCCCTAGTTATCAAGCACTCTATGATTAGGATGGAGTTATTCATGCAACAAAACCCTTAACTGTGCAGGGCTAAAGGCTTCTAGGACTGCTAGGTACTACTAAAAATGTGTCCAATTTATTACATATTAATAACTAACAAACCAGTTTATATGACAGCCCTGCAGAATTCTCAGAACCAATTGGTCAGAAAATGTCGATTAATTTTCCATAACATCACTCTCGAACAGGGATTATAGCTGTAATTTAAGTAGGTGTTTGATTTTAATTGATTTTGATAACCTTGGTTTAATACTTTATAATTTCTCTAGAGTTTCATTCACAGAAACCTTATGGTTCAATAAAAAACACTCGGATATTAATAACCCGGAAAAAAACCCATAATAAATAAAAGGCAGGAATGCTGTTATTCAACAACAACAACTGTTGTAAATGTTGATATTATAGAGAAAGATTTATTTAAAATGTATGGAAAGATTCATGAGTGTCAGTGTTGTTATAAATTTTTTGTTTTGTAAGTTTATACATATGCTGACAAACTGCCATGAAAAATTGGCATTTGTATTGTATTCCTGCTTCACACCTGGTGTTCTCAGCATAAGCATCTGCTCTGTCATGACACTGAAAAATTACTGAATATAACACAGGTGTGTGGAATAAGTGATGAAAATGCAGTATGCAGATAAATGAGGTTTTAATAAAAAGAGTTCAGGTAGAACTCTTTTTATCAAAATCACAGTTCAAGTTCAAAATACAGGAAGCAAGCAGTGTTCAGACAACCAGATAAGCAACAGGAGCTAATCCAATACACACTGACAGCCATTAAAACTTTGAGACCGTAATGTTCGACATAATTTTTATTCTGGTACCCAAAACTGGATTGTTGTAATATGGATAATTTGTTTAGAATGTTGGCTTCAAAAACAACAAACAAAAGTGCCAAGAATAAATAATGCACATCAAAAACAACAAAACAAAATGGCACCTGCCAAAATGAAAGTCACAACAGTCAGTATCGGGTATAGCCTCCATTTGCGTTGATTAGGTAAACAAATAAATGCTTTGTAAAGACTGGTTACAAACAGAGTCCGCATGTGATGGGTAATGAGGCATTAGTGCACACAGGTGTGCTGTGGTCATGTGACACACAAAGCATAAGCCAGGTGACTGTAAGCAGTGTCATGGCTGTTAGGATGTGTAGTGAGAGTCCTGAAAGTGTCGATGGGCTGATGATGTGACACTGGAAAGAAAGAATGAATGAATTAATATATATATATATAAACACTAATTATACCAATGACACAGTGCATCTAAACTTGCCATTAAGAAGGGGCAACTGACCAACATATTTTTTCTTCACAACTTGGAAATACACTCACTCACTTATTTTCAAACTGCTTAATCCCACCAGGGTCGAGGGAAGGCTGGAGCCTATCTCAACCAACTCTGGGCGAAGGTGGGGTACACTCTGAACAGCTCGACAGGGCCAACACCCACAACCATTCATACTCACATCCACATCAAGGGGCAACAACCAAATAGCCTAATGTGCATGTCTTTGAACTGTAGGAGGAAACTGGAGTACCTGAAGGAAATCCATGGAAGCTCTAGGAGAACATACAAACCCTACACAGAAACAACCGAGCCCAGTACTCGATCCTAGGACCTTCTTTCTGTGAGGCTGACATGCTCTTGGAAATTCAATGTGGGAAAAAAAACAACAAAAAAAAACAGTTACACAGCCTGAAAAAATAGCCAGACGGATGATCATCACATGCATGAAGTTACTTTATAAAGATCAGGTCTAATGCAAATGGAGCTGCTTATTGTGCGTGTGTGTGTGTGTGTGTGTGTGTGTGTGTGTGTGTGTGTGCATGACTTACATTAATTATTGATGTAGGCAAGCAGACTGATTGCACCTTTGCTGGCTGTAGCAGAGAGAGAAAAGGGGAGAGGATAAGAAACAGGCATGCACCTGTAGCTGTGCACTGAACAATCAAAGCAACATCAGTGTTCGAGAAAGAGAGTGAGACAGGAAGGGTCAGAGTCAGAGGTGTAAATTTAGATAAGAATGTAAAAGAAGAGGATTTATAGATAGATATAGTCTGAAGAGTAGACTCACAGCATACTAATCAACAGTTTGAGAGGGATAGAGTGTGTGTAAGGGTGATACAGAAACTGGGACAGGAAAACAGAGTGGTGGTGTTTAAAGATGATGAGCAGGCAAGCTTGTTTCTACCGTGTTCCTCCTCAGGCACTTCATAGAAGAAGCCAACAGACAGATCCACCCAAGAGCAAAACCTTACACAGTGTCATTGACATGAAGGTAAGAGCATTAGCACTACAGTTCTTAGATGGATATTTTCTGAAATGATTAAAGTAGTAGAAATTACTTATTACTGTTGATGTTGAAACAATTGAAGATCACCTGGAATTTACTGAGTTATGATGTAAGTCTTTGATGCTTTTTACACCCGAGCCTAGTATCTCATCACAGCCGGAGCTTATCCCGGGTTCTGAAACGTCCATCGCGGGTTACCTTCCCAGTATTTTTATTGGTGCCCATTTATACGGCTTGTGGGACAGAGGCTTACTTGTGGCTAAGACCTTGCCCAGGGGTCTTAGCATGGTGGGGGTCTAATGGGGATTTAAACCCACGAGCTCTAGATCATGAGTTCAGCACCATAATCACTACACTACTAGCCCCACCAATTATAATGTGGCTACAATAACTTATGTGACTCAAAATTAAAAGAAGAGTTCTGTTTTGATTATTGTTCATAATGTCAAATTAAAACTAGTTTTAGTTATTAAAACAAAAAATTGTAAGATCAAAAGTGGTTCAGGTTTCCACCAAAAAACAAACAACCAAAAAAGTGGTTTCTAGATCATCAAGTGTTTGCAAGATGCTGATAATAAAACTGGCACAGCATGGTGGTGTAGTGGTTAGCATGTCCACCTCACAGCAAAAAGGTCCTGAGTTCGATTCCTGGGCTTAACAAGGTTAACATGTTCTGTGGGTACTATCTCAATCTCGCTTAAGAGAGGCTCCAGCATCTCCATGACACTAATAGGATTAAGTGGTTCAGCAAATGAGTGAGTGATGAATGAATGATGATAAAACTTGTAGATTGCCATGAGTAGCTGACACCGATGCATATCATTGATCTGGCTAACTACAAGGTGCTGGAATTTTTCACTCACTCATTTGTTGACTCACTTAATCCTACTAAGGTCGCGGGGAGGCTGGAAGCTATCTCAGCTAACACTGGGTGAAGATGGGGTGCAACCTGTGCAGCTTGCCAATTCATCACAGGACCAACCCACACAACCATTCACACTCACACCTAGGGGGAATATGGAAAAGCCAGTTAGCCTGCATGTCTGTGAACTATTGGAGAAAACTGGAGTATTCAGAGGAAACCCACACAAGCATGAGGAGAACATGCAAACTACATACAGAAACGCCCGGGACTCAAAGCCAGGACATTCTTGCTGTGAGGTGGACCATGCAAACCACTATGCCACCGTGCTGCCCGGTGCTGGAATTTGGCTTTCTAATCCTTAATGGCAGCTGCTGTTCTCCTGTTATTAATATAGCAAAAATAAATATCGCTAGTTATAGCATTTATAAAATAGCTTCTTAAAGAATACAATCTTTAAGCTTAAAAAGAACTGTACTGTGTCCGTGCAAGTTTCTCACGGACTAAAGACTTAATATTAAAGACTTAATATTTTAGACTTAAAAGACTTAATATTTTAAATCTTATCCTTAAACAAATAATAAACTGCAAATCCAACCAACTTGCTAACATAATTCACCAAAGAGCAAAATGAATAAAGAACAGTTTGAAGTCTGTCCATATGGCACTGCTCACTAGTGAAGGCCAATGGCAGGAAGAGCTCATGGTGCTCCACTTAAAGAGTGCACACTTATTCAATTTGTTTCAAATGTCACATATGGAAGCCTTCACTCTGTCTGCAGGCTTTGAAGTCAGTGCTGAGCTGTGAAAAAAAGGTTGACCACTTCACACACTGACACTCACACCCACACTTCCACTTCCACATATATCTGGGACAAATGTTTTTGATCTACATAGACTCCTGGACCTCAGGAACATCATATCAGTTTAAATTTCTGTACGTGTTCGTTAAACACGTGTAAACTGCAAAATCCCATTAATGAGTCTGGACATGCATGGTTGAATAAGAGACACTATGGTGACGCTTCAGTAGAACTTGTGTTAAATTTAGTTTTATTTGTTATTTTTGAAACCACATTGTGTCTGCAGGCATAAATGTGTGCACCTTTAACAGAGACATTTGTAAGACTACTTACTCTCACTTACTCTTTTGCTGAACTAGCACCTCTCCTTCCTCCACCTTCACAGCTGAAGTGCCCTTGAGCAAGGCACCTAAACCCCCATTTCTCTCCGGGCAACACACTGTGGCTGCCCACTGCTCTGAGTGTGTGTTTGCTCACTGTTTACGTGAGTGTGTGCTCACTTTGGATGGGTTAAATAAAATTAAACAAAATTTCCCTTGCAAGATTAATACAGTATATCAAAATCAAAATTCAAAATGTGACTTGTTTTCCTAGGCAGAAACAAATGCAGCATTTTTTTTTTAAAGTTATGTCTATTGAATAAATGTTACTTGTATAACTTTTACACATTTCAAATTGTGTTTATTATAATGATTTGTGTAACATTGCAAGAATATCCAGGATTTAATTCTTGGACACCGGCGTTTCTGTGCAGACTTTGCATGTTCTCCCTGTGCTTGCGTGGGTTTCCTCTGGGTACTCCTGTTTTCTTCCACATTCCAAAGACATGCACTTTAGGTTTATGGCCTCTTCCAAATTACCCCATATGTGTCAATTTGAGTGTGAATGGTTGTGTGTTGCCCTGCAATGGTTTGGCAAGTTGTTCAGAGTGTACCCCGCTTTTTCCCAGTGTCGGCTGAGATGGGCACCAGCCTCCCCGTGACCCTTAAAGGATGCAGTGGTTTGACAAATGAATGAATGAATAAGTAAATTTGGACCTGTGTCAGACAGTGAGCAGTATGAGCTGTCTTCATGTAGAACAGATATAGTGGTGAATCACCTGCCACCCTGGGACACTGTATTAAAACCTGCTAGAATTTGTATTTATTTTGAAACATGTCTCTTTGTGAATATTTGATCTATTTATATCTTTTCTGCATATTATTCATGTCTATAAGTGTGCTGAAATATGTGTATTTTGTAATTTGTTCCAGAGCACATCACACCCTTTCTGTTTTGACCCTGATGTTATTTGGCAGGTACAGTGCATTGCTTTGTGTTTTCATGTAAATAAGAAAATATTTGTGCTCTAGTTATTCTGCCCTATCAAATCTAATCTTTGGGTCTATCTGCAATTTATTTTTATACATGCCTTTACCTATTGGATACTAAAGAATTGACCTGAAATACCTTAAATTTGATTAGTATAAGCTGGAAGTAAAATTCCTGAATTGTGTAACTATGAATATAAAAAGACTGAAAAAGCAGACAAGAATATTTTTCACAGTGCTTTGTTTTTCACTTCTTGTTCTCCAAATTTCAGTGCTGAACAGAAGTGGCTGTACTCAATGTATACACTCCCTGGTCACTTTACTAGAAACACATGTATATCTGCCCATTTGTATAAATATACAATCAGCCAATCAGTAAAATTTATAAAATCCTTTTGATACAAGTCAAAAGTTTAATAATTTTCAAACACTACTTGGCTAAGTTGTTTTCATTAATTTGCCAAACCATTTAATCCTACTAGGGTCACATGGAGGCTGGAGCCCATCCCAGCCAACACTGGTCGAAGGCGGGGTACACCCTGAACAGCTCACCAGTCCATCGCAGGGCCAACACACACAACCATTTACACTTACACTCACACCTAGGGGCAATTCGGAACAGATAATGAGCCTAATGTGCATATCTTTGGACTGTGGGAGGGAACCAGAGTGAGATAGGCTTCAGCCTCCACAGGACCCAAGTACGATTATGAGGCAAATGAGAGAGTGAGTAATTCTGCCAGCAGAAATGCCTTGCTGATGAGTGAGATCAGAGAGAATGGCTAGAAAATTTGAAGATTGGTCTAAAGAAGCTACCGCACAATGAACCTTAAAGCATTTGGTCCTAAACAATAGATGAATACATTGGGTTCCACTCCTGTCAACCAATAATACGAATCATGCTACAGTAGGCTAAGACTTGACTGCACATACTCTGCAATTGAAATGTCACTTGGACTGATGAGTCTACAGATGGTAGAGACAGAATTTGGCATTAACAGCATGAATCCATGGACCCAAACTGCTTTGAGTCAACAATTCAGGCTGCTGGTGTAATAATGTGGGAAATTATTTCCTCTTGCTCACTGGACTCCTTAAATCCTACCAAGCGTAATTTTAATGCCACTACTTTTCTGAATATTGTTGTTGATCACTTGCATTTGTTTATAAAATGACTACTTCAAGAATAATAATGCACCATGTCATAAAACATCTACTGACTGATAGTCATCTCAGACTAATTCCATGAAATTGACAATAAGTTCAGTATACATCAAACCAGTCACCACGTCAAAATCCAATCGCTATTATTTGGCATGTGGTAGACTGGGAGATTCACAGCATGGACACGCACCTGACAAATCTGCAGTAATTTTGCAGTAAAATGTAATAATGTTTGGATGGATCAAACTTCTAAAGGGATGTTTCTAAAACCATATGGAAACCATGGAACAAATGAGCGAGGCTGGTTGGAAAGGAAATGGATATTTTTTTCCGAACCACTTAATCCTACTAGGGTTGCATGAAGGCTGGAGCCTACCTTGGTTGACATTGGGCAAAGACAGGGTAAACCATGAACAGCTTGCCGGTCTATTGCAGGGCAACACACACTCACACTTAGCACTTAGACTCATGTGCATGTCTTTGGACTGTGGGAGGAAACTGAAGCACCCAGAGGAAACTCATGCAAGCATGGGAAGAACATGCCAACTCCACAAAGAAACACCCTTGCAGAGCCTGGGACTTAAATCCAGGACCTTCTTGCTATGAAGCAGATGTGCTAACTACTACGCCACCGTGCCATCCTATGCAAATGTACGCCCTAGTCTAAATTAGTATGGTGTTTCTAATTAAATGGCTGGTGGGTGTATGCGCATTGGTATTGTGGTATAATTAGGGAGTATAATCATATAAGAAAACATTCAGTGTACTGTTTTAATGCTCCTGGTTTACAATCATTCATTCAATCATTCATTTTCTGAACCGCTTAATCCTAATGGGGGATTTTGCATTAAAAACAAACTGGCTAGAAGTCCAAAGTCAGTGTGTGTCAGTGGGAAAGCTTACTAATTTTTCTTTCTTTTTGTCTAATTTTGTCAATTTATTTTTTGACAATTTACAATTTTTTTGCCAGTTTTTACTGAAGCTTGGAATATCCACTTATTCTATCCTTTTTAATTGTCTTTACATTATGATACTGTATACTTAAATAGATCAGGATGTATACTCACTTACTCACTCACTCACTCACTCACTTGTTAAACCTCTTAATCCTGCTAGGGTCGCGGGGACATGCTGACACTGGGTGAAGGAAGGGTACACCCTGAATAGTTTGACAGACTATTGCAGTACCAACACACACACACACACACACACACACACACACACACACACACACACACACACACACAAACCATTCACACTCACCTGCACACCAAGGGGGAATTTGGAACCAGAGTACATGGAGGAATCCCACACAAGCGCAGGGAGAAATTGCAAACTCCACACAGAACACCCTCGCCGAGCCCGGCACCTAAAATCAGGACCTTCTTGTTGTGAGGTGGCTGTGCCAACCACTATGCCACTGTGCCACCCTCAGGATCTATAATGATTTTAAAATATTACTAATGGTGGTATGATTTTAATGGTAGTAAAATATTGGTAACCTGCGATGGACTAGCGTCCCATCCAGGAAGAGTTGAACTCATAGTTGCTTCATGCTACAGAAACTGGGATAAGCTCCAGCTCTCCTGAGCTGCCAGCATGCAAAGTAATACTGTGGTCCCCCACACATGGGAGACGGAACCCCAGCTCAACAACGGTTGACGTTCTGATGCAGTATGCTGGTGCAGCAAGTCCAGAGGAGATAGCCAGGTGTATGATGGGGCGATGAGAGATGAGCCACTAGGCTCAGAGTAAAAAAGCCCAACAGACTTACCTTATGAGAGTATGAAGCCTAGTAGCCTGGAAATAAAGTGTTTTTTTGTACTGTTTCAAACTTTGGATCTGCAGAGTCTCGAAGCTCATCTTCTCTGCAGCTCCATGTCTCCATGGCAGGTTTAAACTGACCTCTGCAAGCAATAAATCTGCCACTCAAAACTGCTTCTCCTTTAAGAGTTTCAAGTGGTTTCTTACAGCATTTAATAATTAATTCCTACAATTGTGTGGCTGATGTACATTTCACACATATCCCATGTAGGGCACCAAAATTTCCTCACTGGAGCGGAACATCCGTGAATTGGAAGATGAGATCCAGATGCTGAAGACCAACAGTCCCCTGGACACAGATAACAGGGATGAGAGGCTGAAGCATGTTGACATTTACAAGAACCACTCCAAGTTCATGAAGAGCAAGGTTAGAGTTTATCTTTCACCCAAGAAAAAGAACAATTGATATATTTTCCTGATTTTCTCTATAAATGTCTGAAGGTGCAGCTAGGAAGGTGTAAACTTACGTGAATAGTGGTCATTAAATCAAACAAAGGATTAATTGATTAAGAGATCAGATGAACAAAAGAATGAAGGAATATTAGAGGCTTTCATTTATTTTTCTGACAAAAAATTGACAACACTGTATATCCACAAAAGACTTGTATTTTTTTTTCTCCACCATTAAGCTAGTGGTTAGTGGCTCATTAACCTGCCATTTGTTGTTTGCTTCCCACACTGGGCATCTACACACACAGAGAAACACACACAGAGAGAGAGAGAGAGAGAGAGAGAGAGAGAGAGAGACAGACAGACAGACAGACAGACAGAATGTACAGTGAAGATTATACACCACCATTTTTGTCTAAAAGGGTTCCTAATTAAAAGAAGTAAAAAATTATGTCTTTATAATCTTTTTGGTGAAAATGTATTGAACAATGCTATTGTAGGCAATGAGAACCAAAGAAATTCATTCCGACAAGTATATTGAGGTAAAACTATGGCTAATAAACAAAAACACTGAAAATACCAATTTTTCAGGGAAAAAAAAAAAATAAATAAAATAAA
>JBCNYH010000012.1:16762432-16773457 GCA_039654325.1 Tandanus tandanus | reverse complement strand
CAGCCTACTCTTGACGAAAATCAGCAATGGTTCTTTTACATGCCTCTCACCATAGACAGTGAGAGACATGGCCTGCAGTTGATAACCCAGTTAGCTACACTGGGGGTAGAGTGATACTGATTTGATTTCAAAAAATAATAATAATAATAACAAAAAATTAAGTGGTGTTTTTTATGTGGCTGTATAATAGCATATGTCATAGGGCGGGGTATATTAGGTAACAAGTGAACAGTCAGTTCTCAAAGTTGCATTGTTGTCTAAATGTAAGACATTTAATTCACCAAACCATATACACTACACATTTAGTTTTGCTTTGCTCCTCTGTTGCCACCCCCCATGGTTTTGGTTAGAGCAGAGGGGGAAAACTGCCCCAGGAGATAGTAGCACAATTTATTGGAACATTGCAGGATCCCTGAACAGCCCGAATCAAATTAAAGTGTAAAAAATTGGTGTAAGCCAACCACATTCAAAAAGGCATTTTATTTGTCATGATATTGAAGTCAAGGAAATCTACCAATATCCCTTTTTCAAATACAGGGTTAAATAACACTGAACTATGCATAACAAGCAGTTTGTCAGTGCAAGGCATTGGACATGTTTCAAATTTAAACACTATCTTGACTTTCCTATAGTCCGCACAGCACAAGACTGACCCTTCGAACTTGGGCAACAAGTCCACCAAGCTGTTGCTATATGACTCATTAATTGCCCCCATGTTGACATACACAAACACCTGGGGGAGTGTTAATTAAGTGAGTAAAATGAGCACGATATCTCCCAGTACAAATTCCATTACCTGAGCAGCCTTGTGTTATGGGCAGGCTTGTTATTCTTGCACCTGTAGTAAATTTTCCTGGGTTACGTGACTTAGTTTTGCTCTCAGTTCAAGAATATACTGAATAAAATTTTTTTCTCTCTCAATTTTTTTTAATGATGTCTAAGATGCCATGAGGCATTTGGCCATATAAAATTCAAACATGGAGACTTGTAACAACCTCATCTGATCCACTCCCATCATCCAATCAGTGACTGCCTTCACCTGAATACTAGCCAGTGGACTTTGCCACCTCATCATTCAATCATTGTACACACCTGTTGCAATCTCCTCATTCCTGGTCACCTAATCGATCTGCACCTCTATATAGACCTGGACTCTGTATCATACTTTTGTGAAATCTTGTGTTTTCCAGAGAGTGAATGGTTAGTTTGATCTTTGTTGTTGCTCTGCAAGCTGATCTTTTGCCTACTTCATTATTAAAAGTCTTTCTTTTGGGCAATTTTTCGCATTTGCGTTCAGTAATTCCACAAAAGAAGTTACAGAAGATTTCACCGCAACGATGGACGCAGCGAACTGCCCCATTCCAGCAGAGACTGACGGAGATCCAGACATCTCATCTCTCACAGTGACCTCTCTCAGCCTCATCGTCGAGAACCAACAACAGGAACTGGTCCGGCTTGGTTCCACCATGGGTGAAGTTGTACGTCTTAGCCATATTGCCAGCTGTCTAAACCCTCTTGCTCCCTCTGCTCCTTCTCGAGCTGCACCACCAGTGCCTGGCCCACCACCTGCAGCTATCAGATTGCCAGATCCCTATGCAAGAGAGCCAAACAGATGTGAAGGCTTTCTTCTCCAGTGCTCACTGTTTCACACTATCCAATGATGTCTGACTGTTCTAAGATCTCATCAGTCATCACACACCTCATGGGTAAAGCCCTAGAGTGGGCGACAGCGGTCTGGAGAGGAGGAGGTGAGGTAATGAATTCCTATGACCATTGCATGTGTTTGTTTCGTGCAGTTTTTGATCATCCCACAGAAGGCAAGAAGGGAGGTGATGGGCTCTTAAGTTTCAAGGGACAAGGATAGCTGTACAATATGCCCTTAGCTTCCGAATGGTTGCTTCTGTGAGTAGATGGAATGACCGGACCTTGATAGCGATGTCCTGTCGGGGAATGAGGGAGGACATTTGCACTGAACTTGCCAGCTGAGACCAAAACCTCACGTTGGATGAGCTTATAACCCTTTCCATTAGCCTGGACTGTCTCCTACAAGGACGACGCAGGTACAAACACTCCTCTTTGCCCAGCTATTATTCACCTCCAGGGCCTGAACCTATGCAAGTTGGATCAGCTCATATAACACCTCAAGAATGCCGCTGTCGAGTTGAGCAGGGCATCTGCTTGTATTGTGGTGTCCAGTCACACCTATTGGAGGCCTGCCCAAACCACCCACAGGTTAAATGGAGACGTCCACATTCTGCTGACCCCAACAAGGTGAACATTTAGCCTTCTTTGCTACCGTATGCTGTGGGGGGAAAAAGTCTGTCTGTGTCAGCATTATTAGATTCTGGGGCAGCAGGGAATTTCATCTCAATGGCCCTATCCAAATCTATGCCTTCACACTCTCTCACCACCCATTGCCGTCCATGCACTAGATGGGAAACCTGTTGATGAAGGCACCATTACGCAAGTCACTCCCTTAGTCCAACTCACTGTCTCTTCCACACATCATGAAAATATAATCTTCCTTGTCCTGCCCTTTTCACAGCACTTAATGGTACTTGGCCTTCCTTGGCTGCAGAGACACGAACCAAGTATTTCATGGAAAAGGAGAGACATACTAACTTGGTCACCTAGCTGTCAACAGCATTGCCTTAAATATCCATGCACCTCCACCACAGTAGAAAGCCCAAACTCGGCCACATCCCCTAGGGTCATAAACTAAGACCTGGATAGTGTTTTCTCCAAGACCCATGCCACTCATCTGCCCCCTCATCGGCCCTGGGACTGTGCCATTGATCTTCTGCCTGGTGCCTCACCTCCCCGGGGTCAAATTTATCCACAGTGTGCTAAGGAAACACAATCCATGAAGGAGTACATTCAAGAGGCACTTCAACAGTGGAACATCTGGCCCTCCACCTCACCAGCCTTGGCAGGGTTCTTTGTTGAGAAGAACGATGGTGGCCTTCGCCCCTGCATTGACTATCGGGGTCTGAATGCCATCACTGAAGTACAGATACCCTCTCCCTCTGGTTCCATCAGCTATTGAACAACTCCGTGGGGCACGGTACTACACCAAACTTGACCTCTGGAGTGCCTATAACTTGATCCACATCCAGGAGGGAGATGAATGGAAGAAGGCTTTCAGCATAAGTTCAGGACACTATGAATATTTGGTTGAGTTATGGTTTAGTTAATGCTCTCTCTGTTTTCCAATCATCCATCGATGACATACTGCGAGATATGCTAGGAAAACTAGTTATGTAGTACTATGTAGTTGCATATATAGATGACTTACTCATATACTCCACTACTCTTCATGAACAATACACTCATGTTAGACAAGTCTTTGCATGCCTTTTACACTGCCACCTGTATGTCAAACTTGAAAAATGCCTCTTCCACCAGACCTCCATCTCTTTCCTAGGATATGAGATAGGCCCAGACGGCACTCGAATGGAGGATGGGAAGGTTGAGGCTGTTACACAGTGGCCAATCCCAAAGAGCATCAAGGAGTTGCAGCATTCCCTTGAGTTTGCCAATTTCTATCGGTGCTTTATCCATGGTTTCAGCTCCGTCGCAGCACCCCTCTCGTCCTTCCTCAAGGGCAAACCGCGCAGCCTGCAGTGCACTGACTCGGCACAAAGAGGAAGCGTTGCTTCACTACAGCACCCATCCTGAAGTTCCCAGACCCAACCAAACAATATGTGGTTGCGGTAGAGGTGGATGCCTCAGATGCTGGAGTGGGAGCAGTGCTGTCACAACGTCATGGATAACCTACAAAACTGCAACCCTGTTCTTTTTTCTCCCATAGGTTGTCATCAGCTGAGAGGAATTATGATGTGGGCAACCGTGAGCTGCTGGCAGTGAAGTTAGCGCTTGAAGAGTGGAGGCACTGGTTGGAGGGGACAAGTGAACCATTCCTTGTCATCACTGATCACTGGGACCTAGAATACATGCATTCAGTGTTGCTCAACCTGTGCTTCTACTAAAACCCCTCGTCACTTTCCACCAGGGTTGCTAATGCCCTTACCCACTCGAAAATGACCCTGGACACACCTGGCCATCGATTTTCTTTCAGACTTGCTCTCATCCAATGGCTATACAGTTATCCTGGTTGTGGTGGACAGGTTTTTAAAGGCCAGTCATTTTATCCCATTCACTTCCATGCCTTCTGCTCTGCAAGTTGCCAATGCCCTCTTTGAGCATGTCTTCCGTCACTATGGCCTTCTTGAGAATATCGTTTCGGTCATGGCCCCCAGTTTACATCCAGGTAAGGAGAGCCTTTATAAAGAAACTGGGAGTCATGGTGAGTCTCACAACTGGCTACCACCCTGAAGCCAATGGACAGGCAGAAAGGTCCATTCAAAATCTTTGGAGGTTCCTCAGGACATACTGTCTTAACCACCAAGGAGACTGGACCTTTCTCCCCTGGGCCGAGTATGCACAAAACTCATTGAGACACTCCTCAACCAAACTGAGCCATTTTCAGTGTGTCCTAGGGTATCAACCTCCTCTCTGTCCCTGGGATCCAAATAGGACCGATGTCCCTACAGTTAATAACTGGTTTTGCAGAGCTGAACAGGTGTGGGAGACTACACACATCCAGATCGGTTGAGCCATCCGGCACCAGAAGACCCAGTCAGATTGCCATCGTGGGAACACCCCTGAATACAGGCCAGGCCAGGGGAGTCTGGCTCTCAACCAGGGACCTGAAACTCTGCCTGCCCTGTTGAAAGCTCAGCCCATGATTTGTGGGGCCCTTCAAAATTCTCTCCAACTCCCTACTAATTACCATTCCATCTTTCCATGTTCTTCTTCTTAGGCTGGTGGTTCCGGGTCCCATGGCTGATGCAGTCCCTGAGGAAATGCCACCTCCTGTGCTGGAAATTGAGGGCTCTCTGGCCTACCAGGTGAGGGATTCCAGATGCCGGCGGGGCCATATGCAGTATTTGGTTGATTGGCAGGGCTATGGCCCTGAGGAGCAGGGCTGGGTTTCTTCAGATATCCTGGACCCCACCCTCATCTTGGACTTTCACAATTCCGACCCAGACTGGCCAGCCCCTCGCCGAAGGGGTCGATGTCCCGGCTGACGGCGCCGCATGGCAGGAGCCACTGGGCACAGGGGTACTGTAACAACCTCATCTGATCCATTCCCACCATCCAATCAGTGACTGCCTTTACCTGAATACTAGCCAATGGACTTTGCCACCTCATCATTCAATCATTGTACACACTTGTTGCAAGCTCATCATTCCTGGCCACCTGATCGATCTGCACCTCTATATAAACCTGGACTCTGTATCATACTTTTGTGAAATCTTGTGTTTTTCCAGAGACTGAATGGTTATTTTGATCTTGGCATTTTTCTTACCAAACCCTTTGTTGCTCTGCAAGCTGATATGTCATTATCAAAAGTCTTTCTTTTGGGCAATTTTTCACATTTGTGTTCAGTAGTTCCACAAAAGACGTTATAAGACTCATGTGGAGGCTCCCACACGGTGAATAGCAATTGCTTGAACCATTTATCCCAATTTCATGCATAGTCACACACATATGTATGAATCATTGTTTTCAGCAATGGATTAAACAACTTCACCAGCCTGTCTCTACAAGGATGATGTATGCTGGTGCAAATCGATTTTACTCTAAATAATACATGTAGCTTGCACAGTGTTCATGACATAAAGGAATTACCCTTATCCATGAGAATTTCAAGTAGAATTTCCACAAGTGAGATAATAAACAGAAGCAGTGCCACAGCTACACTGCTTGTACAGTTGGTATGCAGTGGCACGGCTTTGCATAATCTACTATGACTAACACAATGTGGAACCCCATGCCGTGGCCTGACGAGCTGTTTCTAAATTTAAGTTTTTGTATAGAAGGCATTTATAATTATACACGAATCTATGATGTAATACCGGTAGTCTTTTAGAACAATTATTACAGCATTCAACTTGTTATTGTCTACAGCAACTAAAGTTAAACATGCTAACGTGTAGTGGGTGATAATAGGGCATCTGAGGTATTAGCCTGCTTGACTCACTGATTTCCTTAATTCAAATCTAAGTCCGTCTACTAATTAGCAATAATCAAATTGTAAACAGATAACTATAATTCAGGCACTTACTATTTTAATCCAGCTTTTGTGAACTTCAGGGGGTTTTTTTTCCTGTGGGAAAATTGTGCAAAACAAATGGCAGTTTGCATGTACATCCCGGCTCTTTGTACTCACAATTATGGATATCACACTGACTTTTACGCCACCTCTTTATAAGTCTATAATGACTGTTGGCACAATCAACAATAAAACATTGTGCACCATGTTTACACTGCACCTGAACTTAAGGCTTAAACACAGTTAAGGCTACATCTCTCCCTTAACACACATAATCACGCTGCGTGGCTTTGGTCAGTGTTTCATAGCCAAACGTGAGAGAGGCTCAAAGTTCGTGTATGCACAGACGGGATGCTAACTTGGCTTATTAGCTGCACTCTTTAAGCATGGCATGCAGCCTTACAGACTAAGAACACTCTTCATGCATGTACTGTATATTCACAGCTGCTTTTTCCCCAATCTGGTGTAAAGACTTTGTCAGATTGACTTTCTATTTTATAAGATTATCTTGTTTAACAGAATAATGGTATCGTGACATTGGCAAAACGGAGTGTCAAGAAATGACAAATATAGTGGCACTTTAAAAAAAAAAAAAAAAAAAGGCACCCTTACTAATGCCTTCTACATTTGAGGGTCTGAGAAAGAATTTTCAAAGGCAAGGAAGGGTTGCAGCAAAAATTTATTTTATTTTAATTTTTACATTTATGACTATTTAAAATAATTCAATTTAATTCATTACTCAAAGTTTTGGAAACTTATCTGTGTCACTTAAAACCAGAATAGAAGTTTTACACAGTACTGTTCAGATTCCCAAAGCAATTAAAAAGTTATTTTGCCACACATAATTATCCGACTTTATGCACATGGAAATTACATGTACTGTAAACCATATGCACAAATATCTAATGACATCCAAACCTCCAATGACTGTGATAGATAAGCAGTATAGATAATGGATGGATGAACATCAAAACTTTTAATGGATTAAGTTCCACAAAACTGTCAACAAATCACATAAAGACTGTTCAGTCACACATACATTTTTGATGTTTTTGATAAAGGTTGTTAAAAAAGTAGTGCTGCTTTCAGGTTCTGTCCTGGTTTCCCCTCAGTGTAGCTGGTTCCGTGTTCTGCGGTTCTGTGGCTTGCTCTCAAACAGGTCAGATGGAGTATTGAGCAGTGGGAGCAGCACGGCCCGGTGCAAAACATACACTGCATCCAAAGAAAAGAGCCTCTGTGTTTTGGAAGCAGTGGTGTCCATGTGGAAAAGCAATAAAGAACAGTAAGTGAGGGAAGAGAGAGGCAATGATGAGTTATTTAATGGTTTACACACAACCATTCACAGCAATAATCCATTTTGCTTATTCATTCACTCTTATACGGATATACACAAATTCACCAGAATGTAGCATTTAATTGCAGGCAAATGTGCCACTAATATAGGACACCTTACTATTAAGTAACTGAGACGTACAAAAAAGCTTTTTTTTATTTTTAATTTTAATTTTAAATTTTTTTTACACATTAGTATGATATGCCAAAAGCAACTATTTTATTTTAATTAAACTATTGTTCCATTGTGCATTGCCATCCTTTTTGCAATGCATCTGTACAAGTATAATATATAGATTTAATAACTGCCTAACAGTGGAGTTTTCCATAAGATCTTTGTGTGTTCTCTTTCACTTAAACTTATTATAATGAATTTATTTTTAAAGTTGAAGCCTTGTTCTCTGGAAAACCTTTATTTTTATGGAATTATATGGCTGAAATGTTCAACTTTGTTCTTCTCAGAATATGACACATTTTCCTATATGCTTTTTTTCTTTGTGAGACAAATAACGAATTTTTTGAACATGTTCTCACATGTAGAACACAACCAGTACTTGCCAGAAATTCCTGCAGCTCCTTTAATGTTGCTGTAGTCCTTATGGCAGCCTCCTGCACTAATTATCTTATTGTCTTTTTTATCAGTTTCAGAGGGACTTTCAGTTCTCCAAAATGGAATATTGTCATATTTTCTCCACAGTTGATGACTGTCTTCACTGTGCTCCATGGCATATATCTAATGCATTGGAAATTCTTTTACTCCTCTTTGATTTATGTATGTATGTAAGTATGTATGTATGTGTGTATGATATACTGTATAAAACCTACAAGAGATATTATGGCTCTGCATGTAACCCATCCAAAGTGAGCACACACACAAGTAAACAATT
The DNA here is from genome assembly GCA_039654325.1 of Tandanus tandanus. Taxonomy (NCBI): domain Eukaryota; kingdom Metazoa; phylum Chordata; class Actinopteri; order Siluriformes; family Plotosidae; genus Tandanus; species Tandanus tandanus. The sequence continues at coordinate 16,765,120 of JBCNYH010000012.1, read as the reverse complement.
AGCACACACACTTGGAGCAGTTGGAGGGTACTGCAGCCATGAAGGTGGAGGAAGGGAAGGTGCAGCTCACTCCTGCCACTGCCACACATTTTTTCCTGCTGGTTCTGGAAGCAAACCAGTGACCTTTAGGTTCCAAACCCACTTCTCTAACCATTAGGCCATGGCTACCCCCAATTGATGATTTGTAAGATATTTGTGGATCATGGGATTTGCTGTAAAATGCAAATAAGTTAATGTTAGTCCTATACATATGACTAATGATAATGAATTTGACATATGCAAATTAGCTAACCTACGCACATGTTTAGGTCATAAGGAGTGCCTATGCAAAAGTTCAGAAAGCTCTCATGCATATGAGCCGAGCAATGGCTCGGACAAATTTTATATGTTCGAGGTCACTATGCCAAGGTCAAAGGTCACGTGCAAATTAGCTACCCAACAAACAGGTTTAGGTCATAGGGAGAGTGGCACATCGCCCGCCCGCACACCCGCCCACCTGCACGGCCGTCAGGCCATTGACAATACCCCTCCAGCCATTACTGAGGCTGAGGGGTAAAAACTTAAAAGTCTTATCACATAAGGTAAAGGCTTTTGTGTGGTACAAATTTCTTTGTCACGAAATCCATAAAATTGTAAAAAACAAAAACAAACAAATAAACAAACAAACAAAAAAAAAAACCAAAACAAACAAACAAAAAAATAGCCGTTCTACTGAATGTCATAACCCCTCAGCCAGGATGCCTCAAGAACATGGAGGACAAAAATGAAAGTTTTGCCAAGGTGAAAGGTCACATATGCAAATTAGCTACCCCATGCACAGGTTTAGTTCACAGGGCGTGCCTATGCAAAAGTTCAGAAAGCTGGCATGTGCATGAGCCGAGCAATGCGCCGGACAAACTTATTGTTACACCGCCTTCCTGCCCGCACAAACACACACGCCTGCCTGCCCGGCCGGCAAGCCAGCGGCAATACAGCTCAGCCAAAACAGGCTGAGGGGTAAAAATCTAACTCTTTTTCAAGCAGTTGAGATAACAAATTCAAAAAACAATTGAGTACAAACAGCTAAAAACATAACATAGAAAAAGCCTTTAAGGTCTGTCACATAACAACACATTTGGTTTCACTGAATTTAGGAGAATGGGTTGACTACCAGTAAATTCAGAGTGTAGCAGATCAAGCACAACTATTTGTATAGAATAATAAACAACCAAGCTCCAAATTATTTAAATTTCAAAATTAACATATCCCAACACACGTACAAAACTAGAAATAAGCAATTAGAAATTGCCATTCCCCATATGAAGAGTTTCGGCCAACCAACATTGTATTAGCCACCCTACGCACAGGTTTAGGTTATAGGGAGTGCCTCTGCAAAAGTTGGCCTGGACAAACTTTATATGTTCAAGGTCACTGTGCCAAGGTCAAAGGTCACATATGCAAAATTAGCTTCCCCACGCACAGATGTAGGTCACAGGGAGTGCCTATGCAAAAGTTCAGAAAGCTGGCCTGTGCATTAGCCGAGCAATAACTCGGACAAAGTTATTGTCATGCCGCCTGCCAAGTTCCAAGGTCATGTGCCAAGGTCAAAGGTCACATATGCAAATGACCTACCCCACACACAGGTGTAGGTCATAGGGAGTGCCTATGCAAAATTTTAGAAAGCTATCATTCATATGAGCTGAGCAATAGCCTGGACAAATGTTATATGTTCAAGGTCACTGTGCCAAGGTCAAATGTCAGATATGCAAATTAGCTACCACACACACAGGTTTAGGTCATAGGGAGTGCTTATGCAAAAGTTCAGAAAGCTGGCTTGTGCATGAGCCGAGCAATGGCCCGGACAAGCTTTTATGTTCAAGGTCTCTGTGCCAAGGTCAAAGGTGGCATATGCAAATTAGCTACCCCATGCACTTGTTTAGGTTATAGGGAGTGCCTATGCAAAATTTCAGAAAGCTATTATGCATATGAGCCGAGCAATGGCCTGGACAAATTTTATATGTTCAAGCTCACTGTGCCATGGTCAAAGGTCTCATATGCAAATTAGCTATCACACGCACAGGTGTAGGTCATAGGGAGTGCCTTTACAAAAGTCCAGAAAGCCTGTGCATGAGCTGAGCAATGGCCAGGAAAAAGTTACCATGCCGTGCACTGACCCATGTTGCTTGTACAACGTGGTCATGAAAACAAATGTATGCACAATGGCATGACCTGATTCTTAATCTTCAAAATATTCATATTTTATTGCTTTGTATCCTGATTGCCGCCAAGGTGTTTTTCTTTTTCTTTTCATAACCACTATATACCCACTGACTACTATTTCCTATCAGTTTGAATGTGATTGGTTAATTCTGACCACAACCATATCCCTTTTGTAAGAGTGTGTGCACTCGGGCATTTACATAATTTTATTTATTTATATAAAGTTTTACCAAAATGTTTTGAATTTATTTGTGATCTTATTTAAAGTCAAAATTGTTCCTGAATGATATATCTTGGTGTCATTTGTTTCTACTTTAAAAGCCTGGCATTTGTAGGGAGTGCACTGAATTTTTATATTTACTCAGCATTTTTAGCTCTGCTAGGGCAGTTAAGTGCTTTTAGTTTTATTTATTTATAATGTTTTGTTAAAATAAAAATACTTAGTCGTTAATTTGGTGGAAAAAAAGGATAAAAAAAAAATAATAATTA
>JBCNYH010000012.1:16751648-16762332 GCA_039654325.1 Tandanus tandanus | reverse complement strand
TTGTCGAGATAAGCTTGTATTCTTTGTTTTCCCCACTTACCATATATATATATATATATATATATATATATATATATATATATATATATATATAAAATTACAAGGAACACAATGGTTATGAAGCAATTTTGATTTACTAATTTGATTTATTATTTTCAGCGATTTTAACAGCATTTTTATGGTTTGTGGGTGCCGAGCCTTGTATGGTCATTATACCCATGAAAAATCAGGTTGAGCATATTCTTTAAAATATGGATCTTTGCTAAGCTCCACTATTATTTATTTTATCTCCAAGGCTTATCAGTTCCTGAAAGGAAGCATAAGTTCAGAGTTTGCTACTTTCTAATCAACTAATCAAATAACCAGAAAATGCATGAGTGAATCTAGCTGACATACCTTGACATGTTTTTGCTCTCCCTCCCTCTCTCCTACTAGCGGTCGTTGTCTCTTGCTTTTTTTCTTTTCCTCGCCCTTCTCGCCGTCTCCTCTTTATTTTTCTTTGCCCAAGGGGCTTTAGTAAATGAAGGGGGTCCACTGTGCATCACTTATGCTGTTGACATGTGGAAGCAATTTCCTCAGGTTATGTTTCAAGTCTACTCTCTCTCTTTCTCTCTCTCTCTCTCTCTCTCTCTTACGCACACACACACACACACACACACACACACACACACACACACACACACACACACACACACACACACACACGGTGTATATGGTCTGTCTCACCAGGTCTGTTGTATATGAACTTGCCCATTTTTGTGCATAGTAAAGCACACATACATATCGTTATTTGATTAAAGTTGAATGCAAAGGTATTCACATTGAGAAAGTTTACCAGAACTGAAAATATTCTTACTTGCATGTCTTTCATCTGTCCTCATCTGTTCTTTATGAGACACATCCAAAAACCCCAGCAGGAGTGGACCCTTTGCTTTTTGAAAGGCGGGAAGAAAAAGAAGAAAAGCTGAGAGAGGGAAGAGGTTAAAGTCTCCTTTTTTCATCGTTTTATCAGTCACTTAAAGAAAACACATTCGGACCTAAAATGATTACCTGAGGAATTTTGAAAAACAAACACACAAACAAAACACCAGACACAAATAGTAACAAACAACACATTTTGTGTCCATCTGTAGGTTCTTGAGGTAGCTAAAAAAGAACAGAAAAATATCTCATTCTAATTAGCTCGATTTGCTCCCATTCATCCAGCCAATGAGCTGACAGCATAATGGACACATCAGCCTCAGCCTGAAAAGTATGGTTGACCCTTGACCTTGAGTCTAGAGGTCATCCAGGATCTAATTGTTCCATTCTGTGTGAGAGGTAGTATATTTTTGTCAGTGTTTCTCAGAACTTGCATTGGGAAGGGTCAGAAGTGCTTATGTTAGATGGATAGTTAGCTCTTTGCTGTTTTTAGTAATTGGAAGAGGAAACTGCATTCACTTTTGTCAATTCCACTACATGTCTGTTGTATATATTATCCAAATACAGATTTTTTTTTAACCTTCTTGACCTTGGGTTAATGTACAGACAACTGCATTCTGGGATTTACTGTGTGTGCAGATAAAGATGATGGTGAGGCATGCATACATGTTTTTATGTGATTACTTTGAGGCCATGTAGGTCATCATACTCTCCTACATAAACCACTAATCAAAACACTACTACGCACTCTTACACCATTATTTTACCCTCTTGCACACACCATTACACTCTCACACCATCACATTCACACACTTAGTATAATGGTGTGTATTAAAGAGTGTGATAGTGTGCATAGGAAGGTGTACTCGTGCTTGTGTGAGAGTATGATAGTGTGTGTAAGAGGGGGGTGCGAGTGTGATAGTGTGTAAGAGGATGTATTAGTACATGTGTATTAGTGTGTTTTAGAGGGAGTACTAGTTTTTGTGTGACAGTGTGTGTAATAGGGTGTACTAGTGTTTGTGTGAGAATGTAATAGTGTGTAAACAGGTGTAGTAGTTTTTGTTTGATAGTATGATAGTGTGTGTAAGAGGGTGTACAAGTGTTTGTGTGAGAGTCTGATAGCGTGTTTAAGAAGGTGTACTAGTGAGTGTAAGAGGGTGTACAAGCTTTCGTGTGACAGTGTGATAGTGTGTCTAAGAGGGTGTACAAGTGTTTGTGTGAGAATGTGATAGTGTGTGTGTAAGAGAGCGTACTATTGTTTGTGAGAGTGTGATATTGTGTAAGAGGGTGTACTAGTGTGTGTACGAAGGTGTACTAGTTTTTGTGTGAGAGTGTGATAGTGTGTGTAAGAGGTACTAGTTTGTGTAAAATGGTATACTTGTGTTTTTTCGAGAGTGTGATAGTATGTGTAAGAGGGTGTACTATTGTTTGTGTGAAAGTATGGTATTATGTAAGAGGGTGTACTAGTGTGTAAGAAGGTGTACTAGTTTTTGTGTGAGAGTCTGATAGTGTGTTTAAGAGGGACTACTAGTGTGTGTAAGTTGTACTAGTTTTTGTTTGACAGTATGATAGTGTGTGTAAGAGGGTGTACAAGTGTTTGTGTGAGAGTCTGTTAGTGTGTTTAAGAAGGTGTACTAGTGAGTGTAAGAGGGTGTACAAGCTTTCGTGTGACAGTGTGATAGTGTGTCTAAGAGGGTGTACAAGTGTTTGTGTAAGAATGTGATAGTGTGTGTAAAAGAGCGTACTATTCTTTGTGAGAGTGTGATATTGTGTAAGAGGGTGTACTAGTGTGTGTAAGAAGGTGTACTAGTTTTTGTGTGAGAGTGTGATAGTGCGTGTAAGAGGTATTAGTTTGTGTAAAATGGTATACTTGTGTTTTTTCGAGAGTGTGATAGTATGTGTAAGAGGGTGTACTAATGTTTGTGTGAGAATGTGACAGTGTGTGCTAGAGGGTGTACTATTGTTTGTGTGAGAGTATGGTATTATGTAAGAGGGTGTACTAGTGTGTAAGAAGGTGTACTAGGTTTTGTGTGTGAGTCTGATAGTGCGTTTAAGAGGGACTACTAGTGTGTCTAAGTTGTACAAGTTTTGTGTGAGTGTTATAGTGTGTGTAAGAGGGTGTACTAGTGTTTGTGTGATAATGTGATAGTGTGTGTAAGAGGGTGTATTAGTGCACGTAAGATGGTGTATTAGTGTGTGTAAAAGGGTGTACTAGTGTTTGTGTGAGAATTTGATAGTGTGTGTAAAAGGGTGTACTATTGTTTGTGTGAGAGTGTAATATTGTGTACGAGGGTGTACTAGTGTGTGCAGGAAGGTGTACTAGTTTTTGTGTGAGAGTGTGATAGTGTGTGTAAGAGGGTGTACTAGTGTGTGTAAGGGGGTGTACTAGTTTTGTCTAAGAGTGTGATAGTGTGTGTAAGAGTCTGTGGTCATGTTTGTGTAAGAGTATAGTGGTTTATGTATGAGAATATAATGGTATGTGTGAAACCAAGAATGATTTATGTCCTTCATGGCTACATAGATAAGTCTATACTTATATACTATTATTATATAATTTTATGAAACTCTTTTTAAACATGCTGGCTCTGATTAATTACATTACATTACTTGCATTACATTACATGACATTAATTTTGCCTATGAGTCTTACATTGCAACAACATTATCTGTTAGATACAAACATATGGTCTCTCTTAGAACCTATGCATATCAATCCTAAACACAGAATGCTTGTCATGTGTATTGGATGTTAATTTCTGCATGTGTGAAAGGAATTTCTTTTTGTGTTAGAGGGAAAAGATCTGTCCGCTTTTAACTATAGTCATATGAGCTATCTATGTACAGGATGCAGGCCTGAGTAATGAAAATTTACAGTGTTAAAAACTGTATCGTTGATTAATCCTCCTGCTACCTGTCATTGTTTGAAGACGGAAACTGTCGAGTTGTAAAAATGTCAGGAGTAGACGAAGATTAGGGGCAGGATGTGAGGAGGAAGCTTTTGGGAGCATGCAGGAAAAATAATCAAGCACAAAGCAGCTCATGCCAATTTGAAGCATGTCCCATCGCCTTGCTCTGAGCTGGGTGATAATGATGATTAATTGCAGATAGAACGCTGTGAGTGAGGTCAAGTGTATGTGAAAGTGGAAAATATGACTATACGAGGTGAGCTTTAAATGGTTCCCTGTAGTGCAATAGAAGCCCTGTGATCAGTTCAGACAACATTTATAGTGTGTGTGTGTGTGTGTGTGTGTGTGTGTGTGTGTGTGTGTGTGTGTGTGTGTGATTATTGCTGTAAAGTAATGAGACTAATGGGCACTATGCCACCATGCTGCCTTAAATCAACCAGAGTCTGTTAAAACATGATGGAGGATACAAATAGAGGATTATGTAAATAAATGTGTGTTTGGCAGCATTAATGTAATTTTGTATGTTTTTAATTGAAGATTAAAATAAGCACTACATGTGTATCACGGTGAAAGAAGGAATTTTTGTCTTGTGTAAACTGTAATGCTGGTAAGGCTAAAAGGTGATGCTCAACCTTTACTGTAGGAAAGAAATCACTGATTGCATATCCAACATTCTTGGAGAAGGTGGAGCCCAGGTGTTCATGAGTGTACTTGGTACTGACTTATTACAGAACTTCTTTTTACATGTTAAACATGACAGGAATATAAAGGGACATGATCAGAAGAAAAGGCCTCTTAAACCAAATCTTATAGTGATAGTTCAGTGGACTTCAAATCCTAATCCTGCCAAACCACCCCTGCAGAGCCACTGAACTTTCAACACTCTCTTTTCTGTGATTTGCTCTTGATTAAAGCATTTCTCCACAACATGTCATTAATGTAAGGAAACTGCAGTTGATGAAAAGCACTTTGCGCCAAGCTTCAGTGTTTGGTTTTGTGATAGGATCATCAACTTAAAGCCATGTCTGTTAAACACTAAAGAGAGTAGTAGAGCTGTCAACTCATCACACCTACATGCATCATATAATTCACTGGTCAAATTTACCTATTGAACCCAAGAGAAGCTCACTCAATTGCCAACCACTTACTCCTACTCGGGTCGTGGGGAGGTTCTAGCCTATCTCAGCCTGCAGTGGGTGAAGTACAACCTGAACAGCTTGCTGCAAGATACAGATTAACAGCTCTTTATTTATTCAGCAACCAAAACCAGAATCCAAAACATCCATTTCTGAGAGGAAGGAGTGACTTCTACAGAAGTAACCCTGGGTTTACACTCTCACAATCGATCTTCGCGATTTGAGAGAATCATGATAAGTGTGGGGGGTCATGGGAGCATGGGGGGTCGTGTTCTTGAGGCAACTTGGTGGATTCGTGATGATCTTGAGGGAACTTGGTAGATTTGTGATGATCACGCTGATCATGGCAATCATTACGATTATTACGATTTGTGATAGAAAGTAGGAATCGTAGTAAAGTGTAGTAGAGCTTAATAGACCTTAACAGAGCATAACAGACCTTGATGTGCCATTGTAGGGCATCTTGATGAACTTGGAAACATGATTACTTATCTTGGATGCACCCTGCCTCCTTTTAATACCCCAGTCATGATAGAATCACAATTGTGGGCATTGTGCCCCACTGTAAACCCAGAGTAATGGAAAGTACAAAGAAAGATCTACATGAGAAAGGATCTGCCAAAAAAAATTATTAGGGGAGTCACTCCATCTTGAAAACCTGTTCTAAGGATAAATTAAACATTGAGTCAGTGGCATCATACTTTGTTATATAGCTAGATCTAAGTTAATGTATTTGAAATAACTGAAATATTTAGTTGGGAGTGTTCATTGAAACAGGTTACACATAAAGTGGCCCTTGATTAAGCAGCTTTTAATTCAAAGATGATCCAATTATAAATATGCAACAACTCAGCTGTAGATAAACAGAATATATCACATTAATGGTGTGGATGATCTATGACTATGGCAATTATTTGCTGAAATGTATATTCTTTTATTCATATTCAAGCTAAATTGGCTCATGGCTTTAATTGACATTCAAAGGATGTCATCTCTTTAAAAATAATGGTGGACCTTTTCTATCGCAACAAATGGCCAAAGATACAAATATGAAAACTGCACACTTCTTATAAAATATTGTTCTAATTTTCTCTGTGAGCTTTCTCTGTGTATGCAACTGTCACAGCTTTTTTGTGATCCACCCACTCCACGCACTACACTTCACAGCATTCCATTCACTGTTCTAAATCAGCTGACTTCTGACTCAGGCATCACATGACTGTATGCACACCTGACGGCACTCACATGTCATCCCCACACCACTATCAAAGGACTCTCTGCTTGGTATTCATTGCAAAGTATTTAGTTTTCCTGTGTATGACCATTTTCTCACTTTTTACCTTGAACTTAGCCTTGCCTTCGATAACCCTAATATTGTGTACCCATTATAACCATAATAAAGTGTACCTGTGGTGAATTTGTATTACTAGCTCTTTAAAACGATCACGTATGTCATCAGTGGTTCTGACAGGCAAAGTACTTTGTGAGTGATGCCACACTACTATTACTACTCGGCATGTGCAATGACGTTGCCTTCTTCATTGGCTGTTCCAGCCCTGGGAGTGACGCAAATCCATTGTTTTGTCCTATTGGCTGGGCTGCGTGCAGCAGACACCAGTCTAGGATAACACATCATCGGCCAGTGCTGAGCTGTGTAGCCAGGAAAATGGCAGCATGCAAAGCATATGGCTGCACAAACAAGAATCGCAGAAAACATTGGCACAGGCCGCACTCTGAAAATGTTTCCTTTCGAACACAATTCAGTGGTCTAATTTAAACCGATCTGCTATTGGCGTGACATCCAGGCAGAACTACTTGGCACAAAGCCCAAGCTTTTATGTCTAAAACCAGGTGCTCTTCCTATGGAATTCCTTCATAAAAAGTCAAAGGATGACAACAGACGGGAGCAGCACCTCTCCAAAAGGAACCAGTAAAAGATAACAACATCCTTTAATATGCTTGGAGTTTTATCACCTTAAATGTCGCTCGGTGCTTGTTTACTTGCAGACAACCCTGCCCAACGAGTTCACGTGACTTCTCGGAAAAAATGGTCGTACGCACTGGTTTAGCCCCCGCTAGTAATCCACAGAATAAAATGACCAGTTTTTTGCTTTTTATGGTAATTTTTGTAAAAATAATGATTCTGTAAGGATGACCAACACCGGTACTCTTTAATGAACTGTCTACCTGATCTGTTACAACCACGCCTGTTTTGTAACTATGAACTTGGACTGTGTTTGGGATACCTCTGCCTGGTTTTCATTAAAGTAGTGAGTATTATCCACACATTGCATCCTTTGCATGGGCTTTTGCCTCAGGCAGAGTTTGGGGATGGAGAAGGGTTTGTGTGTGTGTGTGTGTGTGTGTGTGTGTGTGTGTGTGTGTGTGTGTGTGTGTAATGAATTAATAAATGAATGAATAAATACGGAGGCCTGACTTTTAAAATGCAGCTATAAAATGCAGATGCTTTTGCTTTTTGTAAGCTTTTTGATAATACAGCTTTCTCTTGGTACTCACTGAGATTAACTACTCATGACACATTAATAAATGCTTACCCTCAGATGACCAGTTAATTCTGGCAGAGATCTATGTGCATTTGGCATGAATATAAAGATGCTATATGTCCACATGAAACCTGACGTTTACAGATTACATCCAGCAACGCCTGCTTTCTTTATTTTCCCAAGCATAGTTTGCCCATTTATATACTCTAAACTCTGAAGTCAATATTTCACTTGTAATTTAATCCGAAAAGTTGCATTTTCATACATAATTTGTCTGATTCGTCAGGTCTTTGGAAGCTCATAGTGCTACTGATGAAGACCAGACAGACAGTGGAGTCAGGCTGCAGAAGCACTTCAAATAGAATAGCAGATATTTTGAAGAATTACCTCCTCCTCAGCCCACATCTGATGTAGATTCGGGCTATTTTTGCCCTTGTGTTTGGCGTCTCAGCTGAGAGAATGTTATTAATTGTTACATAAACAGCAATTATTGCAACACTGCACAGCAAAGTGTATTCGCAGCAAATGTATTCAAATAAATGCATTTTAATGAGTGTGGTGTGCCACTTTGCTGTTACAAATGAAGAGAAAGAAGCAATTCAGAAGAGAAATGTTTAACAGCTGGAATGAGCAGGGATTCTCCATGTTTTTAAAAATGTCACTTTCATTTTTTTATGGTTATAAAGTTGGAACTGCCATAACCAAAACATTATGGAAACAATCCGTGAGCACTATTAAGCAGTTGGTGCAATAATAATCTATTTTTTCTATATAGATCTAGACATAGAGTATCATTTGTAGTTATGTTTATATGCTGGATAGAAATTCTCTGAGCATGCTTCAGAATATGTGCATAGATTTGTGAGGGAGAGAGCATTATTGTTGTTATTTAAAGTGAAAAGGGATTTTAAAATGAAGTAAATAGAAAAGAAATTGAAATATTGAAAGATTATCAATATTTGGACCTTCCATTTTTTTACCCCTTAGCCCAAGGGTGGGTGTCAGAGTGGTGTAATGGTTTGCACATCCGCCTCACAGCAAGAAGGTACTGGGATCAAGTCCCAGGCTCAGGAGTTTCTGTGTCAAGCTTGCATGTTCTCCCTGTGCTTGCATGAGTTTCCTCAGGGTACTCCGGTTTTCTCCCACAGTCCAAAGACATGCACATTAGGCTAATTGGTTGTTCCAAATTGCCCTAAGTTTGAGTATGAGTGTGAATAATTGTGTGTGTTGTCCTGCAATGGTCTGGTGAGCTGTTCAGGGTATACCCTGCCTTTGCTCAGTGTTGGCTGAGATAAGCTTCAGCCTCCCCACAACTCTAATAGGATTAAATAGTTCGGCAAATGAGTGAGTTATGTGTGATGACCGTCTATCTGTCCACAGTAGCATTCTGTGCACTAACTCAAGAATGTCATCACCGATCATCACTATTTTTGCTGTGGATGTTGAAACTGGGTAACTACACAAGTCTATTGATTTTCGGCATGGTCCAATATCCAATATGGCCAATGCAGGCTATTTATCCAGTCAGATCTAACTAGACATTTGTGTAAATACTTTAAACCTTGCAAATAATACCAAATTACAGTACCACTGGCTTGAAGTAATATACTAATATACCTGCAGCAGCTCAATACATAAAATTATATGGGTACACGGCAAGAAGTTCAGTTTAAATTAACATCAAACATCAGAATCAGGAACAAATTTGATCTCTGTGACTTTTACCATTGCAGGGTTGATGGTGACAAATGAGTTGATTTGGTCATTTCAGCTTCTTCTGCTGAGATTTCCATTAACAGTCATCTCTAAAGTTTATGGGCAGCATGGTGGCGTAGTGGTTAGATTGTCAGTCTCACAGCAAGAAGGTCCTGGGTTTGAGTAATGGGCTTGGGCGTTTCTTTGTGGAGTTTGCATATTCTTCCTGGCTGTTTCTAATTGCCCCTACGTGTGAATGTAAGTGTGAATGGTTGTGTGTTGGCCCTGCGGTGGTCTGGCAAGCTGTTCTTGATGTACCTTGCCTTTGCCCAGTGTTTGCTTCAGCCTTTCCTTTTCATTGTCTGCAAAAAGAGAATAAACATGGCTGAAGAATCTAAACTTAAAGAGTCCATTCACTTGGACTCAATCATATAAAATAAGCATAAAATACAGTGGTATCTCTTGAAAATAAAATTAAATCTGCCACAATGTCTTTCCGAAACCATTTACTTGCTTCTGTACACAAGTGTCAAAGACCGTTTTTGGGTGCTATGATATTAGTGAACATCACCTTTTTGAGTGCAGAACACTTGATCTCAGATTTTTCCACTTTCTACAAATCGGTATTACATTGCCAAGTTATTATACATGTGCAAGATTGTTCCTCCCTCATCCGGTCTTGCTATTTTTACTGTTATTATAGACAGACACAGAACCAAAACAGGTGAGTAAGAGAAACTAAGCTGTTGAGCTGGGGTGGTTTGGGGGCAACTGTAGCCTAATGGTTAAAGAAGTGGCTTTGGGACCGAAAGGTTGCTGGTTTGATTCCCGAACGAGCAGGAAAAATGTGTGGCAGAGGGGGGAGTGAGCTGCACCTTCCCTTCCTCCACATTCATGGCTAAACTGCCCTTGAGCAAAGCACCTAACCCCTGACTGCTCTTTCGGCACTGCAATATGTAGCAGCCCACTGCACCAAGTGTGTGTGTGCTCACTGTTTATGTGTGCTCACTTTGGATGGGTTAAATGCAAAAGTCAAAATTTCGTTTGTGGAATTAATATAGTATTTTTAAAAAACAAATAAATAAACTGATAATGGAAAATAAAGCCTGAATGATATTCACTAATGAATGTGCACCTTAAAAAAGCTCATCTAAAAACCCTGTAGGTGTTATTATTTTACTGAGCTGCCATAGAGAAGCTACAAGATGCCACAGGCAAAGAGACCTGAGGGTTAAAGTGATGTTTCTAACTTTCTATATTTCTGCTTAAATATGACCTAAAACTTCATTGTGGAAAAAAAAAACCAATTCAACAAATGGGACAAAATATTATACTTGATTAATAATATATTTAGGAAAATAATCCAACATTACATATCTGTGAGTGGCAAAAGTATGTGAACCTCTAGGATTAGCAATTATTTTACAGATGCAAATAGAGGTTTTTTTTTTTTTTTTTTTTTTTTTTTTACCTTTCTTTCTTTCTTTTTTTTTCGGACCAAGGATTTTTCAAAATCTTTCCA
>JBCNYH010000012.1:16702509-16713474 GCA_039654325.1 Tandanus tandanus | reverse complement strand
TCTCTCTCTCTCTCTCTCTCTCTCTCTCTCACACACACACACACACACACACACACACACACACACACACACGCACATATTACATCTGACATATTTAAAGTAAATTTATAACTTAAAGATTTTTCACTGCTCTATGTGCCTGTGCTGACCTGATGGCAGCCATGATATGATGATTCTGCACTCTCGCTTACCTCAAGAGGGCATTGTTTACAAATATCATCAGGGGTCATTGAGACTCATGTACAGGAGTAGCCAGAGTGCTTCAGAAAATCATCATGGCTGATTCCAGTTTGTTATGAAGTTATAACACTGTATTTGTGTTGTACACTGTAATTTTTGTTGTGAAGTTATAACATTGTTTTGGTGTCACTGTAAATATTATAATGTTTATTTAACATGCCTGGTACATAAATGGGCCCCTTTAAGTTAAATGAGTACCTAAAGAAATTTTACCGTAACAGAGGCTACTACAGCAAAGCAAGTCTCAAATCATTTGTTCCTTATTTAAAAAAAAAAAAAAACAAGCAGGAAAAAACTGAATGAAGCCAATACAGCACTAAACTCATTTTTAAAGCAAATCTATAGAAATTTGGCCAACCATATATAAAAATCCACTGAGCATAAAGTCCTGGAAAGCTTGTACATACTGTTAAACTTCATAAAGTTTTGTAAAAAACAAACAAACAAACAAAAAAAACCTCCTGTGATCAGTGTAAAGTGTTTTAAGCCTGAAAGAAACCCAGCAGGCTGGACAACACAGTTGATCCCTTGGCTTGGACAACAATGTAGCAGGACTCATTAACATCACACGTTCACTGCCAGCAGCCCAACCTCATGCCCCCATGTCTACAGCATCAGTAGAAAGTCGGCCAAGCCCACATCCCACTTCTTTCCTGGAGAAGTATACAGGGAGTCATGAGGGTTGTCACAACTTTCTGCTCATGTGTGAGCAGTTTCTCACAGATTATGGAGTTCACAGCTGAATAGCTTAATTCTGGAGTTCACAGATGAATATCTCAATCTACAGAGCACATACAAGCTTATTTGTAATCAAGCAGGCCACAAGTGGAAAGCAGTGTTTTGCTATACATGATTTTATGATGACAAGCTTTTATGATTTCCTGGGATATGCTAAAGAAAGCTTTTTATAGTCTATCTAGATGACCTTGATCAATTCCTTTTCATATATGGAACATGTCCTACACATCTGCCTAGTGCTATTATGCCTGCTTCAGCATGGGTTGTACGCAAAAGCAAAGAAATGTGAGTTCCACATTGCCAGGAGACTTCCATTCTTGGAATCAGATTGGGCCGATGAGAATAGGTGTGGATGAAAAGAGGTGTGTGCCGTGTCTGAGTGGCCTGAGCCTTGTATATGCAAAAGAAATGCAGCGGTTTCAGGAGTTTGCTAACTTTTATAGCCACTTTATCGGTTGGTCCATTTCCATTGCTGCACCACTCTCGGACCTCCTAAAAGGAAAACTTAAATGCCTACCCATGACACCTGCAGTCACTAAGCTGCCACCTTGGAGCTCTTAGCACCTGCACAAAAAAAAAAAAAATAGACCATGAACAGCAATGGTGTAGACTTTAACACAAACAAATTATGTTTAGAATTATGTTAAGATATGTGATTGCATTCTTTTGGTCACTTTCCAAAGCTCATGACCACAGGTGAGGGTTGGGACATAGTTGTAATGGTAAATCGAATGCTTTGCCTTTTGGCTCAGCTTCATCTTCACCACAATGGGCCGGTGCCATGCCCTCATTACTGGTGACGGAGCATTGATTTCTCTGTCCATCTTCCACTCCATTGTGCCATCAGTCATCAACAAGACTTTGAGATATTTTAACTCTTCTGCTTGAGGCAAAGACTCATCTCCTACTCAGAGGAAGCAATCTATCTTTTTCCAGGTGAAAACCCTGGCCTAAGTTTTGGAGGTGCTGACTCTCATCTCAGCTGCTTCACACTCAACTGTGAACCGCTCCAATGCATGTGAAGGCCACATTCTGAAAAAGCCAAATAACCACATTATCTGCAAAAACCAGAGATACAATCCTAACAGGACACCCTCCTCCGTGACTATGCCTTGATATCCTGTCCATGACTACCACAAACAGGAGTGGTGGAGTCACAGTGGAGGCCCTGAACATGGACCATTCAGATTTCAACCTTGAAGATCTCATTGACAGGGGTCTCTGCCAGATGTTCCCAGTTCACCCTCACTACACATTTAGGTTTACCAGGTCTGTCTGTTAGTCCTCCTTGACACCGGATTCAACTTTCGATCAGTTTACAGCTATGCCACTCTTTTCACCCAGGGGTGTCCAAGACATATGGCCTCAGGTCTGATGATGGGCCTATAAAATCTTTAAAATTTGAGTGTCTGATAATCATATTATATTTCTTTAAAGTCTAATGATTACTTGTGTGATAAATATTTAACTTTTTGAATTATAAGCTATTTATATAAATGTTCTAATTGATAAGTGGCAAGTATAATGTTGGTACTCTGAAGAAAACTGTATAAGGCCATATAAGGTTTACATGATATAGAGATATCAATAAAAAGTTATCTGGTGCTATATATTGCCAGCTGTTAGGATACTATGTCATCGGCTGGCATCCTTAACTAGTGGGTGATGTCAGTAGTGATGATCTCATAAAATGGAGAAAGGCCACTTGCTCCCTGGCATGAAAGCAAATAATGAAAATAAGAAATGAAAGTAAATTTGAATCTGAGATAAAATATCTATCTATCGATCTATCTATCGATCTATCTATCGCAAAAAAATAAATAAATAATAAAAATTGAAAAAAAAAGCAAATACAATCAGATAGCCCACAAATGGTAAGGAAGAGACTTAGCCCAAGAAAAAAAGTAAAGGATGGTAATAGACAACCTTTAAACAGTTCTAACCTCATGGAATGTAATGCGGTAGTGTAAACTTTCTTCTTGAAAACAAAAGCCAACAGAATTAACCTGTTATTTTGGGAAAATTTCTGGGCTTGCAATGGGGTGTCTTCCACTCTTGTTTTCCCATATTTATATGAAAAAAATTGAAGTGTAGTCACCTATCAATAATGGATTCCTCTAACAATAACTTTAGCTATTGTTCCTTGTAATTCAGGTGTGTTCTCTTTATTTGTCTTTATTTATGTCTGTCTTGTCTCAAGCCCCTTGAGAGAGAAGATTCATCACAGATGAATTCGGAGATCTCAGCTCGATTAAAACTCCTTGAAAAAGAGGTGACCTTCCATAAAGAGGGATTTGGAAAATCTAAGGGCGAAGTAAACAGACTTTTAGGAGTTCTTAAAGGTCTGGAATCAGAGCGCACTGAAAAAGACAAGACCATCTCTGATCTAGAGAGGTAACCATTATGTAGCACCCACACATGACTCACCTCTTTTACTAATCTTCAGTTACACCAATTTTACATGACATACAACTTTAATAGTTACTGCATGAAGTCCAAGATGCCAAATGTTCATAGCTCCTGGACAGTTTAGTGTTTATAACTCTTTTCAGTGCCCTCCGATTGTAACCATTCTGATCGGTTTATCACCTCAGAGTCCACAGCAGCTACATAAGTTATCGGGCACTTTGGAAGTGTGAATGTGAACTAGAATGTGTTTGAACTTGCATACTGTGTGCTTATTTTCCATTGATCATGAATGATGTGTCTTTAATAGAGTTTGTTATGTAGCCAACATAGCAGCTGCAGGAGCCACTTCAGTTCTTCACTGTGGCAGAAAGAATGAGTAAACAAACACATCTTTTCACCTCTGTCTTATTCCTGGCAAGAAAAGAAACAATTATTAAGTTATTTACACATAAGCAGTGTCTGGGTTAATGAAACAAACAGTAACACACACCCACTACACTGCCATGCATACACATTGATACACAGAATGCCACGATACAACGTGCCTTAGTGGGCTTAGATTGTTCTTTGGTGCTAAAAAAACAAATTGGGTTGGAAGTATATTTTGTTTAGGCTGAAAGAGGTAAATATGTTTATCAACTGTTGTAAATTAATTTCCAAGATTAACTTTATACTGATCTTGACAGATATTCATGCAGTGTTCAAAGTGCATGTTGCTAAATAGTCTCAGAGACTGAATGTTAATGGACAATAATGTTAAATCAATGCAGCGGCACCCATCAAGCTCACCAAATATTTTGTTACGTTACATCCACAAACATAAATGTGTTTTATTGGGATTTTATCTGATACACCAACACAAAGTGGCACATAACTGTGAAGTGGAAGGAAGTAATACATGATTTATTTTTTTAATTTTCACAAAGTAGTATCTGAAAAGTGTGGACCCCGCGTGAATACTTTGTAGAACCAAAACCTTTGTAGAATGTTTGAGACTGAAATTCCTATTTGTAAAATAGCTCAAGCTAAATCAGATTGGATGGAGAGCATCTGTGAACAGCAATTTTCAGCCACAGATTTTCAATTGAATTTAGGTCTGGACTTTGGGCCATTCTAACACATGAATATGTTTTGATCTTAACCATTCTATTGTAGCTCTGGTTGTATGTTTAGGGTCATTGTCCTGCTGGAAGGTGAACCTCCATGTTTGCTGTCTTCCCCACATTGCTTGTGGCAGACTGCAAATGGGACTTCTTATGGCTTTCTTTCAACAATGGCTTTCTATTTGTAACTCTTCCATTAAGGCCAGATTTGTGGAGTGTTCGACCAGTAGTTGGTCCTCTAGACTAGTTACCAGGGGCCTCTTGGCTGCTTCTCTGATCAATGCTCTCCTTGCCTGGTCTGTCATTTTAGGTGGACGGCCATGTCTTGGTAGGTCTGCAGTTGTGCCATACTCTTTCAATTTTTGAGTGATGGATTCAACAACTCCGCAAGATGTTCAAAGCTTTGGATATTTTTATGACCTAACCCTGCCATAAACTTCTCCATAACTTTATCCTTGACCTGTTTGGTGTGTTCCTTGGGCTTCATGATGTTTGTTCACTAATGTTCTCTAACAAACCTCTGAGGCCTTCACAGAACTGCTGACTTCTTGGTTGCACTGGATTTTATTTAGGGGTATCAATGAAATGGGGCTGAATACAAATGCATGCCACACTTTTCAGATTTTTATCTGTAAAAAAAAAAATAAATAAAAATATCAAAACCATGTTTCATTGTCCTTCCACTTCACAATTACGCACAAATCTGTGTTGGTCTATCACTTAAAATCCCAACAAAATATGTTTCAATTTGTGGTTGTAATGTGACAAAATGTGGAAAAGTTCAAGGGGTATGAATACTTTTGCAAGCAATTAGTACTTAAAAAAATCATATCAAATAAATCAAATGTATGACACAAAACAATTTTTATTAAATAGTAGAGCATTTTGGGTCCATAAAAAATGCCTCAAACACACACTCACTTACATGTGTTGTCCTTCCTTGGACCACCTTTGGAGTAGGTGCTTACCACAACAAAGTGGTCAGTGGTGGACTCAGTTGTTTATCCATCACGGTGTATCAGTTACATTAAGTGAATAACATTTATTAGCATTTTACAGTGGATCTTAAAAAGGAGTGGGATGTATTCAGCAGTAATTGATCAATCAGTTATAGGATGGTTTTGTTAGAAGCAGGAAAAATGAGCAAGGATTTTCTCTTTTTAACTTGACTTAAAAATAAAATAAGGATGAAACAGGCCATGATTGAGCATGAAACTGTTATCAGTCAACTTTTGAGCCTGTAAAATAGTGTGCTATACCAAATCCATTGTGTTGATGCACAGAGAAAAAAATGTAACAATTGTGACAATGTCCAAATAATTATGGACTTATGGACTTTTTAACACCTTTATTCTCATCTGAGAGTTTTTTATTTATTTAATTTTTTTTCTGACACTGTCCTTTCCTGTTTTACAACTTACCGTTTGCCTTACCTCTTCCTCTTTCATCTCTACATTCCGATTCCTCAAACCTTTTCCCGTCTCTTTATCCTTATCTTAAATCTTGCATTCATCTCAATCCCTCCCAATTTCACCTCAACCACAACCCTGTTGTTATCAGGATGAGATCTGCTCGTTGTTTTAAAATCCAAACAGCAGGAGCAAGTATCTGGCTATAGTCCTGATTGTCTGTAAAATGTGTCATATTTAATTTATTGACATTGTTTTGCAGGCAACTCAAGGAGCAGAGCAATAAAAACCTGTCAGCTGGAAACCTCCTCCAGGTGGGAGAAACAAAACACCCTGATGCAGTGCCAGAGGTGAGAACAGACACCTTTCCACTGTCTATCATACATACGCACACAGTGTGCCTTTATTTATCTTTATGCTGTTACTTTGTTGTGTGTGTGTGTTTGTGTTTGTGTGTGTACGCTCTTTAATGATTTGAATGGCTAAGTAAGATAGAATAAAGAATGAACTTCACATAAAATACAAGGTTGCTTCCCTGGGCACACCGAAATCAACTGGGATGGGCTAGGGTTAAGGATCACTGAAAACTTTAGGGTCGTCTTGAGGCCTCATCTTGGTGGGGTGTCATTGAGAAAGCTCATGACCATCAGGAAGGCGGCAGTGGTGGCAACACTGGAGCTCTGAAACACCTGCCAGTTCTCTTGTAGCTTCAACCAGCATTTGCTGCTAGCTCCTGATGGCCTTGCCAATGGCATGAAGGATGACCTTTCTACGGTATCCTGGGTTTCAGGACCAGTGTAACAGTTCGCGAGTGACGTCATTACACCTGTTGTTACTGGTGTTCGGGGCGCTCACGATGGATGCAGCACAACAGAATGAGCAGTTAATTGCTCAGGCATTTTCATCAACATTTCCGCCTCTTTCGTTTATATTACCACAGTACGTTATGAATTATATTACCAATTATAAACACAGCATATTTGTCAGTCACGTGATCGAAACGCCCCCGGTGCCATTTTGTATGGTTTCCAAAAAGTAAACAAAACATAAGCAAACACCTGGAGAGCGCTACGTTGTTTAACAGTCGTCTAAAGGTGGAAAATGGAGAAACAGAAGAAAAACAAGAGGATACCATACCGAGACAAACTCAGCAAAGACCCAGGCGCACCGACACAGAACAGCTGCCTCCAACTCCTTCCCTGGACATAAATTGATCTTATGTAAAATGCTGTCTTTCTTTGCTGTATTTCTTTTTCTTTGGTGCCTGTAATTTCTCAAGAACACATTGGCATATAAAAATTAGGGTGAATTACCATAATTTTGATTTATGGCCACCATTAAATTTACGGTATTTTGTTGGCAGCCAAAATTGATGGTATTTTACCATAAATTTTACGATCTGTCTGAGAGTGTACTGTGCATGTTTTTGGACTGTTGGAGGGAACCAGAGTACCTGGAGGAAACCCATGCAAGCACGGGGAGCACACAACATGCAAACTCCACACAGAAACGCCCCGAGCCCAGTAATCGAACCTGTGACCTTCTTGCTGTGAGGCGGACATGCTAACCACTGTGCCAATGTGCCGCCCTACCACACACACACTAGCAGCAAATACATAAACCGAATAGTACATAGGGCCATGTTGTGGTCGTTTTTCCATGAATTACAGACTTGATTCTGTCATTTCTTCTTGACAGTCATCCTAAAGACTTTCCTATGTTGGAATACCTCTGATTGTTACAACAAACTTCCATAAATGTTAAATAAGTATCTCCTTACAAAAACCATCATATCTGTTATGTGTTTCAGTATGTGTATTCAATCTTTGTTTTAAAAAAACATTTTAAAAATGGTTATTAGCTTTAGATCATGTTGACAACCAACCACGTGCAATTGCTAAACATACACGTACGTCTTTGTGACTTAGCTATGATTCCTATAAAAAAATTAGTATTTAAATGAACAAAAAGTCAAGAACCTATGGAGAGAAGAGATTGTCTGCAGCCAGCTGTCCAACAAGTCCAAGAAATAATGGACTTGCTTTGTACATTCATGATTAAAATCACTGATAAATTGAGATACATTGATGTAGGGAAACACAAGCAGTATAACAAAACTATGCAACATTTGCAAACTTTGCTTTGTACCACCAGCATTAGGGAGGAAAATAATAATTTTTACATTGCAGATGATATCGTTACTATACATAACTTTATATCTTTAGTACACTACCATTTACATACACAAATAAAGTTTAATCATTTTAATACTCCTTAATCCTTAATTTGTCTGAATTATTAACAGATGAAAGCCAATCAGTTACCAGATAATTATTTCAGTTTTGTATAGTTTATATATAGCAGTTTTATAAAGATAGCAGTTTTTTGTTTTTCCCTGTAGAACCTGAAGGGAAGGGGCATATGTGGTTTTGCTGGATATTATTGGTAGGTATTAGGCATAATAGCTAAATAAATGCTTTTAGTACTTGGATGCTTTGAGCCCCATTCCATGAAGAAGTAAATGAACTATATGGCCAAAAATTAGTGAATGCCTGAGCAACATACTTTCAAACATTTAGATCATAACAATATAATAATAATAATAATAATAAGTATGTCCTATGGAAATTGTTTAATTTATTTCGATATCTTTAAACAAACAAGTTATTTTACCCCCTTTGATGCAATGCATATAAATAAAGAATGACATAAAATAGTCATTATATAATATGATAGTCATTGTATAATATAATATTATTTTATAGTCATTATATATAGATCCAAAGGTCAGGGGCTCAAGCTCCACTAGCGCCGGGTTGTCACTGCTGTTCCCCAGTGCAGCTAACTGGCTTATCAAAGGCCATCCATGTTTCTCACTGTCTGTGGTGAGAGGCATGTAAAAGAACCATTACTGAATTTCAAAAATAGTAGACTGCATTGCCGTCAGCATGTTTCTGCCCTGCGATGTCCTGGCGAGCTGTCCAGGGAGTACTCTGCCCTCGCCCAGAGTCAGCTGAGATCATAAAAAGATTGGATAAATTTGACCTGCATAGGCCATGTACCAGGAAAAAGGTTTTGCTTACCAAAAAGAGAATTAGAGCTAGACTACAGTTTGGCAGTGCACGTATAAATAAAGTCCAGGCCTTTTGAAATAATCTGCACTGGACAGACAATTCAAAGGTAGAGTTGTTTAGCCACAGTCACAATACACATGTAAACAGGACAATAACCTCATACAAACTGTGAAGCAAGGTGGGAAAATGTTATGTTTTTGGGTTTAGGGGATTAGGTGAATTTAGTGTCTTAGGGCAGCTTGTAGTCCTTGATTCAATTATGAATCTTGCGTCATATCAAAGAGTGCTTGAAGATAATGTGAGGCCATGAAGTTGAACCAGAGCTGGACCTTATAACGATGTAGTGTAGTTACAAACTAGCAAATCCACCAAGGAATGGTTTAAAAAGAGAAACAGATTTATAGAATGGCCCAGTCAATGTGACATGCTGTGTAGCAGTACACATAAGAAAATCTTTAAACATTATGCAACTACATGAAAATGAAAATTGCTACATAGCCAACTGAGAAAAATGCCTACAATGAGTTATTTTTTGCTAAAAGGTGTAATGCTAGCTTTTGAGGCCAAATGTATTCTTACATCTACCACAGAGTATTATATCTTTCGGTGGCATCATGGTGTAGTAGATAGCACAGCAAGAAGGTCTTGGGCTTGATCCAGCATGACAATACCTCTGTGCACAAAGGGAAGTCCACAAAGACATGGTTTACCAAAGTTGGAGATTAAAAACTCCAGAGCCCTGATTTCGACCTCACCTCTGCATTGAACTGGCATGCTGACTGTGTGGCGGCTTCCTCACCCAACACCAGTGCTTCACCACACCAATGCTCTTGTAGCTAAATGGTCAAATCCCTACAGTCACATTCCAATATCTCATTAAAACTATTTTCATAAGACTGGATGATATTATGACAGCAGAGGGGCACTGACTGAGATATTTTACAAACACAAGGAGGCTTTCCACATACGTTTGGCTATGTTTTGTACATGTTTTTTAATGGACAGCAACATAACACAAAGAAAATCTTTCTTTAAGAAAATTAAGGCAGATTCCAAATGCCTTTCAATGTAGACTGTGGAATCCATAGCATAAATGTCAAATTAGAGGAAAAATATTGAAAGAATGATAGTGACAGAACTTGGACCACTTTCTTGCTTTTTCAGTGTCAAAAGCAGGTCTGTAAAATCTCCTTGGAGATTTAAAAGAAAACCAGCATTTTCTCACTCTCTGGCAGTTTATTCAACTGATTTTGTTCTCTCTGATTAGACTCTAATCATCAGATTACATAATTGCCAAGGTCTGTAAAGATGATGGTGGTGAGCACCACCCCTAACCTTCCCAGCAACAATTATCTTTGCCTTCCACTTCTGAGTTTGAAGGGAACATAGTGAACCCATGTAGGCACCAAGGTTGTGTTTGGCGTTAGCAAAATGGCTCCGGTTTTTGCCCCTCCTATATAAGCCCAGCATTACTGTTTGCTCTTTTGATCCGGCTGCATTAAGTTACAGCCAAGCTGTCAAGTCCAATCAATGCACCAGGCATGTGATGCACACAACCTGACTGTGTCACTCCCACGCCAGGGACTCAACCTCGTCCTCCAGTTCTGTTTTTGTTTTGGTTGCACTTTTGAGCATTTTACCATGGAGTGTGTGTAAGTATGCATGTCTGAATGTGAAAGGCATGGTTTGTGTTTTATAAGAGTATAATGGTGCAGAAATAAGTCCAACATTTTCCAAATAATCAGTGAGGTCAACCATGTGTCTGTGCCTCTTGCACAAAATCTAGGTTTTGAAAAAGCAGTGTTAATTTGTTGTTAATGAGGTTATAGCCGATACTAGTCACTGCAATGTTGTGTCCTAGTTCATCATTAGGTCACTGAGACAAGAATAGGAACACTGCAGATACAAAACACCATGTTTTAATGTATACTACTGATATGAAACCTTTTAAAGAAGCATGGTGAGGTTCAGAATTTATATGTATATATATAT
>JBCNYH010000012.1:16653186-16665869 GCA_039654325.1 Tandanus tandanus | reverse complement strand
GGCTTCCAAGATGAGAACTCCAGCCAGCATCAGCACACCAAGACAGACCACAGGACTCAGAAAGCAGAAGGATCAGGAAGATCAGGATCACCGGCATCCAAGAAGTACCATGTGTACCTCAGCAAAAACACAGAGAGAGAAAGAGAGAGAGAGGAGGGGTTGAGGGAGGGAGAGAGAGAGAGAGGTTGTTAGGCATGCTCATCACAGTGTAATGGTAAATGAAGAGTTTATTAGTGCTCACAACAGCACACGCACAATTGCGTGTAAACGCCCCATGTTGCATATTCATTGCGGCAAACGTACTAACTGGATGCAGACGCGGTATCTTGCACCTTTGCAAGACGCAATCCTTAGTGCACACTGTTAGTAAATCAGTTTGTACATTTTTTTGCGTGTGCAATGAGTTTGCACACATTTTTATACATGCAAACCTTTAGTAGATCTGGCCCTTAAGGCGATAATGTGGTGAGGTGTATATATTAGTACTAAGATGCATTGTAAGCAAGATAAGATGATGATCTGAAATAGTTTCTAACTGTGGAACTGCGACTATATTTTTAATATTTAATCCAAAAGTTAGTATTTAATCTAGAGTGTGACCAGCATTATGAGTGGGTCCTATTAAATTCTGATTTACCCCTACTGAATCTAAATAGACAGGAACACTGTTTTTAAAGGATCCTTTGGGTTATCAAAATGAATAAAGTCCTCAACAATTAAAGCTCTATCTAAAGAAACAACCAGGTTTGAATAGAAATTTCAAATAGGAATTCACATAGGAATTTGTATGTTATGTTAGTATATAGAATTTCAAATCCATTAATGTGTTCTGTGTTCTGTGACAAGAACGCATTTCAAGTATACATTTTCCTTTATTTTTAAAATTGGGGTTGGATTTTTTTTGCAGGTTCACACTCTGGTAAAACCCTCATCACATTAAGCCATGTTCCCAGCACATCTTCTAAACATTGGGTGGACATAGTAAGAGCTTAAATAATGTGGTAAGAATGTAGTATAAACCAATAAGGAGTATGGTATGGTTTATATGGTTCAGTATACATTGAACGCAAAAGTTGTGCTCAAACTTCATACTTAAAAAAAGGGCTGGGGAATGAAGAGAGTCAATTGGTGTCAACATTTTCAGTGTGTGTGTGTGTGTGTGTGTGTGTGTGTGTGTGTGTGTGTGTGTGTGTGTAATTTCGTTATACATGTATAACTTAAATAGTAATGTGGTCTACACTGAGTGGTTGAATGAAGATAGTTCTTCACTTGCCAGACATTAAGATAAGAACACAACTAAGTTGACAGGACAGATAAGAAGGACCAATGTGAAAAAAGAAACAAAATCATCTCTCCAATGGGTCAAAGGCCAAGGCGATTTCATTTGGTAGTTTCTTAGGAGCACTATGAGTTGGGATCAGTACGGGATCAGCAGATCAAAGGCCTCAGTTAGCGACGTTCTCAGCCAATGCTATTGTTATTCACTTTGATATTTAGTTTGAGTAAATTGATGAGTGAAGTGATGTATGGTTTTATTAGAAAGTTTGTTTGAGCCCACTCTCATTACTCTGACACTGGGCCACATAAGTTAATCATGTGTTTGCTTTGGATCTATTCTTTATTAATGCTGACAGTGAGTGGCATTTCTTCTGAAAATTGGCAAGAAATTCATCCCACTCAATAGCACTTTTTAAATTGTATATATTTATTCATTTTACATATTCATGATGGGTGGCACAAGGAGGCATTGGGTAGTATTGTCACCTCTCACCTTCTGGGTGCCTGACTTGATCTTAAGTTCAGGTTACTATATGTGTTTTGTTTTTTGCACATATTTAATGCCTTCTTGTTCTTGTTTGTCTATTCCGTTAGGGGTCGCCACTGCAAATCATCCTTCTCCATCTCGCTTTGTCCTCTGCATCCATCTCTATCACACAAATCACCTGCATGTCCTTCCTCACCACATCTATAAATCTCCTCTTTATCTTTCCCCTTACCGCTTCCTTCATCCAAGCAGTTCCATCCTCAACATTCTTCTACCAATATACCCTTCATCCATCCTCTGCACATGTGCAAACCATTTCAACCTGTGCTGTCCCTCTAACATATTCATTTCTAATTCTGTCCATTGTTTCCACTCCCATCATTTTCATCTCTGCCAGTTCCAGCTCTGCCTCCTGTCTTTTAGTCAGCGCTACCATCTCCAAACCATACAGCATAGCTGGCCTCACTACTGTCCTTCATTCTTGCAGATACCCTCCTATCACAAATCACTCCCACCTTTTAACATATTTAATGTATTGCTGTAATTTTTTTTTCTGGGTTCTTTGATCAGTGTATTGTTTATGCTTGGTTGGCACAATGTTGTAGTGGTTAGCACATCTGTCTCACAGGAAAAAGGTCCTGGGCTCGAGTCCCGGGCTTGGCAAGGACATTAGGGTTCCTTCTGGGTGCTTGACATGCAGATTAGGGTAATTGGCTGTTCCAAATTGCCCCTTGATGTGAGTGTGAATGGTTGTGTGAGTTGCCCTGTGATGGTATGATGAGCTGTTTAAGGTGTACCACGCCTTCACCAGCGCGACCCAAATAAAGGATAAAGTGGTTCGGAAAATACATAAATTACTTTATGCTAAATTGCCCCTAGCTATTGATGTGTCTGCATAAATGCCTGACACATCAGGTGTCACAACAATACAAAAGGTGTATTGTTACTTAATGCCCAGTATTCCTGAGATAGGCTCCAGATCCACCAAAACCAGGTACTGTACTTCACATACAAAATGATGATAAAATTGCAAAACTAAGTTGTTAATATCACAAAGGAAAAAATAGAATGTCTTAAGGCAATGTTAGGAGATTGTATGTTCCGGGTAGTGTAGATAAACCAAATGTAAAGGATTTAAAGAGAATAAATCTTTTTAAATGTCTTGGTTCTCTCATCTCACTCAGTCACTCATATGTCAAATTGCTTAGTCCAATTAGGGTCACGGGGAGGCTAAAGCCTATCTCACTGGCACTCTGACACTGGGCGAAGGCAGGTACACCCTTAACAGATCTCTAGGCTATTGCAGGGCCAACACACACAACCATTCAGACTGAGATTCACACCTAGGGGCAATTTGGAACAACCAGTTATCCTAATGTGCATGTCTTTGGACTGTGGAAGGAAACTGGAGTACCCAGAGAAAAACCCACGCAAGTATGGGGAGAACATGCAAGTCCACACAGAGCCAACCGAGCCCAGGACTTGGACTCAGGACCTTCCTGCTGTGGGGCATACATGATATGTAAGCAAACCTTTGCATTCATAAAGGCAAACATATGCAATAATTTGCCCCATCTCAACCACAACCATATCGGAAGTTGGCAATAATCTTAACTGAAACACTTGGCCTGTTTACTCACTGAGAGCCTGAGGCTTGGAATTAGATGTCTATGTGCTCTCTGGATTGTAAATGGAGAATGACTTGAGGTTGTGGGAAAAGAACTTGAGAGAATTTATTTTATGTTATATCACTCCAGCACTATTGAGGGGGATCAGAAAGTGGGCTTTGGATATGACTCTGATTCTGTCTGACTCAATTCTACCACAGCAGACACAGGCCAGAGGAAGTATGCGTGTGTGTGAGGTAACGGGCATTACTCAGCACACTGTTTACAGCAGGGACTCCCAGCTCTCTCGCCCCTGAAAGCCTGGTTTACTTTAACTTGTCTGTCATAGTGGAATGCATAGCTAACTCTGGGCACAATCTGTCACTGCATTGGAAAATATAAAGAAGTGGCACTATTTTTTTTCCTCTTCATCTCACATCTAGTTTTATAAACTTGATCTCACCTTTATCCTTTCACAACATGAGAGAGGGCATTAAATCATTCTTCTGCACTCTTTATCTCAGTATTAAAATGTCTCTCACTAATATAATCCCAATTACTCTTTGAAGCCTGGGAAAATGTAGTAGAATCGACCTGTCATTTTTAATCTTCAACTAGTCTTGCATTTGGTCACATTATGGTTATGTGGATCCCTGACAGCAGATTGCAGGGAGAATGATTAACTGATTTTGATAGAAGCCTGCGCCTTGCATTTGATTGGTTTGATTTTGTCCAGAGACCAGCTGAATGTTGGCTGGAAGTTGTCCAAAGGAATCCAGTAGCCTCCTGCCAGCTACTTACACTGAGAACTTGTGGGATTAGAACATGGTGACATCAACTCCTAGTTCACTTGACATTATCACCCTAGTATGCTAAGTGATTAACGTAACACCAAAACCATAAAAGGCTCAGTACAAATTGCAGTCTGACAATATCAACACAGAAGTGAGGGGATTTGACTGTAATGAAAACTGAAGGTATCACCGATTCTGTCTAGTAAATTAGGGAGTGGAGGACAGGTATCAGGATATATTAAGTAGGGCATGGCAGTTTATTTAACACATGGCATGTAAAAGGAAATTTCTTCAGGGTTTAGGGTGGGGTTACTTAGGTGAATTATGGTAGATACAAGAAGAGGCATGATGCAGAATCTCTTTCTGTGTGTCAGAGATTACCAGAGTGCATGCCTGATCTTACTGTCTTATTTTTTATAACCAACTTTTGTTTTAATCAAAAGTCTAAATGCTTACATGAACACATAATGACCTCTTTCTCAATAAAGATGAATTTGTCATATAAAAGTTTCTCATTTTATTTGTTATAGAAAATAATCTTTTAACTTTAAAAGGTTCACATTTTGTTGCTGTGCAGCCTAAAATGAAGACACATATTTACTTAATACAACTTATCACAGTGGGCGGCATGGTGGCGTAGTAGTTAGCATGTCCTCCTTACAGCAAGAAGGTCCTGGGTTCAAGTCCCGCGCTCGGACGTCTCTCTGCGGAGTTTTGCATGTTCTCTCCATGCTTACATGGGTTTCCTCTAAGCACTTTGGTTTCATAGTCCCAAAACATGCACATTAGGCTAATTCTCTGGGTCATTCTCTGAAATTGGTACCATAGAGTGTGACATTCACAAATTTCAATGTAGTCCAGCTTATTTCCCTCTATATTGACCATAAATTCATGAACCATTGTTACAAGGACGGTGAGAGAACTACTTCATGCACATAACTGCACTTTTATTAGTAACAAACCGGAACGAATCTGTATGTAACACCATTCATGTATGGACACAAAATTCATATACCATTTGTTTTTTGGTGAAAAAATTAATTACTATTCACTTATTAAATTAAATTTACTTCAGGCGGTCACTTAATTGTACAACGATTGTCATAACATGGAACCTCACCCCTCACAGGAAAAATGGGTCAGTTCCATATGTAACTGGTGTGGACACCACTGGTTCTCAGTACACAAAGTAAAAAAACATAGGAATTCCTACTTTGGATATAAATTTTTAATGCACAATCTTTATTGCAAGCCATACTATTTGCAGTTTGTTTTGATACATAAGTGATAGCATGGCATCAAACATAATTAACTAAAAAGTCACAATTTTCATCCACACATTGCAACCAACCATCCACACAATAACCATTCTTTGCCAAAAATATCTATAACTGTATGAAAGTTGTCATAGGCCTCTTGGTAGCCTTATTGGTAAGTTTTCTCCTTGCTCTTCCATCCAGTTTGGAGGGAGACCCTAATTGGAGATGGGTCCTCATAGCAGCAAACAGTTCCACTTCTTTAATATGGGCTTTGCTGTGCAACAAGGAAATAACAAATCTTTAAAAAAAATATCCATCTTATGACTTGTGCCTCTTCACAACTTTATCCCTGAGATCTTTTGACACTGCCTTGACAGCCATAGTTAATTATTTACTTTCAGTTACATTACAAGAACTGGAATTCACTAGGAATAGCTGTTTTGTATAACAATTATAATTAGTCACAGCTGGAATCCAATTACCCTGGTGTGCACTGGACAAGGTGATTAGTTACACCTGAGTGGGTTTACAAGTAAATTTTAGCTGAGGTGTGATCTTTTTACCATCTCAATTCTTTCTTTCTTTCTTTCTTTCTTTCTTTCTTTCTTTCTTTCTTTCTTTCTTTCTTTCTTTCTTTCTTTTTTTTGCATCAGGGAAAAAGGGATTTGTGCATCAGGGAACTCCTTAACACTGATGACTCAGCACTCATTGCAAACAACTTTGAAGATATACAACACATTGTGGATTGGTTTACCTATGCAGCAGACATGTTTGTTCTAAAAATTAACATATCAAAGGCATAACTGCTGTATCAACCACCTATAGAGTTCTTCAACAGGCCACATGAGTCTCAATTAGTGACAGTTCATAGGGAACCCATGAAAACAACAGAGGCTTTCACCTATCTTTGCAGTACAGTTACCAGTATTAACTCTGCTGAACTTGAAGTTGAATGTAGAATATATTCAGCTACAAAAGCATTTGGTTCCCTTAAGAAGCGCCTGTGGATTTGCCATGACATTGGTTGCAGCAGGGAAGTCTACAAGGCTGCTGTCATTCCTTGTTTTCTCTATGCCACTGAGTGCTTAACCCTATACCACAAACACATTAAAGACCTGACTAGAGGCTGATGTAGAGGTTCTATGTCATGCTGACTCTGGTAGTGTTGAGACCCTTGTCACTACATCACAGTTGCGCTGGGGTGGTCATATTCATTGAATGGATGACAAGCAACTACCAAAGGCAGTATTTTATTGCAAGCAGAGGCAGGCAAAGAGAAGTCAAGGTAGACAAAAACTGCGACTTAAGGATGTACTCAAAAGGTACTTGAAAAATGCTGGCATTTCTCCTGTCACATGGGAAGAAGAGGCAATGCAGCATAATGCATGGAAGTGTAAACTTACACAAGCCACTGCAGCCATTGAAGAGAAACGGCAGAAAGAGTACGGGAAAATCACACAAAAGCTGTCATTTCTCCACCTCCTCAAGGGATTTTACCATCGCTGCTGCAGGTCAAGAGCATGCCCTTTAGCCCACATGTGAGCCTGCCTACACTAAAAATTATTTAAAACCTGACAGTCATCATCGACCCTAATGAACTGCCGAAGAAGAAGAATGGCTGGCAATTCTGAGAAAATGGGTGTAAATGGTTACCTATTTGAACCAGAGAGGGAGGAGTCTTGTGGAGACAGTGAGATGTCACATTTTAGTGACTCTGAGGATGAGAATTCTGTCAGAGATGTGCGTGTGATGGTAAATACAAAATGACTTGTGCAGATAACGTTTTGCCAACTCGGCTTTCTTGTCATCAGTTGGTTTAGGAACAAAAAGAAATGTTTTCTGCACTTTCATCAGTGAGATAGCCCAGCCAATCCAACGCGTTCGAGTCACTACCAGGCTGGAACAGCCAATGAGAAAGGCAAGATGTCTCTTAACATGCCTTGTGTTGTAGCACTTGCGCGCACTTTAAAATCTGCTGCTGTTACACGTGATCATTTTAAATATTCATTCACTCTCTCACCTGCTGGCATTATCTGACTCCTCTCTGCCTGTAGATCATGCTCGATCACAGTGGTCATCTAGTCAGTGGCTTTACAATGAGTTTGTTTATGAGATTGAAGCTGACTGAGGTGTGGTCAAAAACAATAATTGGGTGAATCTGTGCATTTTCTGTTCTGCTCTGCATTTTTTTTTCTATTTCCAAAAGCACAGAGTAATTCTGAGATTACGAAAGAGTTGGCCTTTGATGTATATTTTAAGCTCTTTTATCTTCAGCTCCACACTGTTTTTGAATGGTCTCACCAGACCATTGCAGGGCCAACACACATACAATCATCCAGACTCACACTCACACCTAGGGGTGATTTGGAATAGCCATTTAGCCTACTGTGCATTTTTTGGACTGTGGGAGGAAACCAGAGTACCCTGGGGAGACCCACGCAAGCATGGGGAGAGCATGCAAACTCCACACAGAAATGTCCGAGCCCAGGAATCGAACCCAGTACCTTCTTGCATGTGGGCATGCCCCCAGACCCCCCGTAGTGAGTTTTGTACCTTCACCTTCACAAAACTTATGTCCTTGAAAATCTTCTGGTTCTCAAATTCTCTCTCTCTCTCTCTCTCTCTCTCTCTCTCTCTCTCTCTCTCTCTTTCTAGCTCTCTCCAGCATGCCGTCTTCACTTGCCTCACTTCTGCCTGCTGCACATAAGAGCTGTATCTTTGACCAGATTCCCAGATGATGCAACATGACCCGCAAAAAACTGTAAACGTGGCTTTAGGGGGATGTTGTTATTGTATGTGGGGCCAGTGGCGTAGTGTTTAGGGTGCTGGGCTCATTACCAGGAGGTTGTGGGTTTGAATCCCCGTTAGACCCCCACTGTACCAAGACCCCTGGGCAAGGTCTTAACCACAAGTGTGCCTCTGTCCACCCAGCAGTATAAATGGGTGCCAGAAAAAAAAAAAAATTACTAAGAAGGTAACCTGCGATGGACTAGCTTTCCATCCAGGAGGGGCTGAACTCCTAGTCGCTTCATGCTACGGAAACTGGGGATAATCACCGGCCTGTTGAGCCACTAGGCTCGGGTTTAAAAGCCAACAGACTTTACCTGTTATTGTATTGCTTGTTTAATGGGGTAAAAGAAATCGGAAAAATGTGGGGGTTTTTTTCTTTTGCTTTGGGAAGCTGAAAATAATCTTTCCTCCAGTATGTGCTGAACCATTTATTTTCTATGCCTTTAATATTTTTGGTGATTTCATGGCTTTAATTTACTTTTTTCACCAAAGACGTCAAATAATATGGGTAGCACAACAGTGTCATTCTTCCCTCAAATGATTTTTAAAATAATGTATTTTTTTTTCTTTACCACTAATGAGAGTGATCTCTAAGACACAGCCAGACAAGAGTTTTCTTTCTACACTTTTTTGTTTCAATGAACAGTCAGACTGATTAAGATTTTATTTGCCCCTTGCTAGGCCAAACTACTTTTTCTCTTATCTCCTTTTGTTTGATGTGTTCAATATCTTACATTTTCATTGCAACATGTCGTTTGCTGACTCTCACAATGACAATGTTTATGAAAATAAGACATATAGAACTGCATTCCATTCCATTATACACAGCCTGAGAGCAGAAAGAAAAAAAAGGAAGTCACCAGTATTTAGACTTCCCCATAATACAGTAATGTATACAAACTCCTTTTCCTAAGCCAGGCCTCAGCTGGCAATGTCTCTGGAATATGTTAAAAGTGTAATACTATGAACTCAACATATTCTTGCTTGGTGGTGCAGCTATGTTATGCTTATTTTCTCTTGCAGTATCTTTTTAAAGGGCCACTACAATGTGTAACATAACCTCAGTTACATTAATAGAAATCCTTCTTCTGCATCTCTATCTGCTATATCTAACATGACTAGTCGCATAACAATATGATGTATGAACATGATTTTTCTCTCGCACAGCAAACTGAATGTACTCAGGCATTCTGTCATTTGCTGACTTGCATAATCCTCTATAGGAGGGGAGGATGGAGAATATCTCAGCTGACACTGGTGAAGGCAGGATACACCCTGAACAGCTCGCCAGACCTTCAGGGCCTGCAGGGCAAAACACACACACACACACATACACACACACACACACACACACACACACACACACACACAAAACCATTGACACCCACATGCACACCTAAAGACAAATTGAAACAACCAGTTACCCTAATGTCCATGTCTTTGGACTGTGGGAGAAAACTGGGTTAATCAGAGGAAACACATTTAAGCATGCAGTAATCAAACCCAGGACCTTCTTGCTGTGAGGCGGAAGTGCTACTCATTATGCCACCGTGCCTTCCCGGCTGTGTCCCAGCACATGCCAAAATATTTCCTGGCATTTTTTGGGGGTGTGTGCATCTGATACTCTGTGTGTATTTGAGATTCTAAATAAGAGAAGGCAGGCTGCTTTTAGTAAACTATATGAGGAATAACACTAGAGGTGTTGGGGATGAATGGATGCCCTTGTTTGACCTTTGGGCATTTCGATTAACTCAGAAGTTAGGGTTTACAATTTATGCCAGCACTTTGAAATCCATTAGTCAGATAAAAGGGGAGAATTCAGAAGAATTGTGTAGATAGGTAGATAGGGAAATACGTGAAAACTGGCATGCTGAACTGTAGAACACAGAAAGTTCAAGAAGTTCAAGTTCAAGAAGCTTTGTCATTTCAACCACATATAGCTGACGCAGTACATAGTGAAACAAAACATTTCTCCAGGACCAGGTGCTACATAAACATACAACAAGGATCTAATTCGAAAAAAACAACAAAAAAAAAACACAGAGTTTTTGTTGTGAGGCAGATGTGCTGACCACTATGCACTGTGCTATCCATCAATATAATACATGACTGCTAAATGTTTGTTATCATGTTTCATGTTCCATGTATTTGCCATAACTGCAGTATGTCCTATTGCTCCTTTGATACATACACATACACCTTTGATAGGTCAAATTCAGTGTTTTGATTCTGGATCATGCAAAAACACAAGTTTACCCATTCATGGAAAATCATTGAAGCATCATCTCCACTCTCAAACTCTCAGCTTTTTATTGCCATTTGTACTTTTATAGCATTTAGGAATGGGTGGTTGATGATTTGCAGTACCTTTGCCAGATTAGTAAGCAGTTTAATTACACTCCATTGTTATTAAGTCAGCCTTAGTGTTTGGGCTATGATTCACGAATTTGAATTTTTTAAGTTAAGAGTGTTAAAACCAATTTAAATAAAGTATTTATACAAAGAATAAAGGTATTGTCAAGATACTGAGCAGTGGGTAAAAAAAATCTTATTTTTCTGAAACAATAGAAATGGATTTATGGCGTTTTGGAAAAGACCTCTTCATATATTGTATTTTGTAAATGCATAATAACATTAGTACATTGTATTATATCAGGACATATAGTCCCAAAGCATTTCTACATTCAAATGATAAAAAAATACACCAGAGAAACCAGTCCAGGTGAGCCGTATCACAGACATTTAGATTGTATAACTAACAGACAACATCCACTTCACACAACTGTCCCAACAAAAACAACAGGAGTGTAGTATGGTATTAAATACAACTATAACAATATATGAATGAATAGTAATATTATTCTTCAGAATAGTGAAAAATAATAACAAGAAGAAGAAGATAATTAAATGAATATCAAGAAAGAAAAGGAAGGCTTTGAATTATTATAATACTAAGAAAAAGAGGAAAAAGGAAAGAAGTTTACCATTAAAGGGTTAACTGTTTTATGGGTATGGAGGTGCGAGAGAGTGAGTGAGTGAGAGAGAGAGAGAGAGAGAGAGAGAGAGAGAGAGAGAGAGAGAGAAGACGTGTCGCTTGTGCAGAAACATAAAACTCTTCTCTGTCCGTTCAGTATTAAAACGCTTGTTTTCAGTTTATCAGTTTTTCCGTTTTTAAAGATTTTGTCCAAGTTTTCAGGCTGCTGTGCGAGCGAGTATGGATGGCAAGTGCACCCTTTTTAAAGTGCCAGCATGCTGCGTGTGTGTGTGTGTGTGTGTGTGTGTGTGTGTGTGTGCGTGCGCGTGCACAGGGAGATTAAACTGGCAGTTACCGACAGTTTTAAAGTGCCTTTTAAACTGAAATAATGTCTTAGGCACACTTCTTGCTTTTGGTCTTCTAATTTGAAAACCGAATTTCCGATCGCAATGAGGTTGACAGCATTTGAGAGCTAAGAATTTGTTAAACACAATGACGTAAAATATTTCACTGTACTGTAAAATGTGTTTAAAGAGTCACGATTTGCTGTCAGTCAGAGGCTCGCCATTTCACAAGTGCTGTTCACTCGAAAATTACGATTCGTTTTGATATATACATTGTGTGGGTGCACTTTCCCGTTTGGGCCACATTAAGTGCAACGGAAGAAGAATAAAAAAAAAAAAATGAGTCCATTTTTCTCGGGTGAATAGTAATATGTGTCTGCTCTTAAGCAGCCACATAATAAAGAGCCCTATTTTTCTAGGGTGAATAGTAATATGTGTCTGCTCTTAAACAGCCACATAATAATAATAATTGCCCTGCAATGGTCTGGCGAGCTGTTCATGGTGTACCCTGCCTTCGCCCAGAGTAGGCTGAGATAGGCGCCAACTTCACGGTGACCCTAATTAGGATTAAGCGTTTAGAAAATGAATGAATGTTTCCCCCTAGTGGGTTTCAGATGAACATATTGTCCCATGTCCAAGAGAGGGAAATTTTTAAGAAGATCAGGGTTTTTTTTTTCCCCCAACATGATCCCATGCATGGATCACCTCCTAAATTTAATGGGTTGTTTACAGGCCCAGGCCCCACCCAGTTTGATGAAAACCTGGTCAATATGTTTTGTGTAATCCTTTAATAAATTCTTTTTAAAAAGCCTTTAATAAATTCCTGAATCTAGATCATGATCATGATCTGCTCCAGAATGTGTCAGGTTCTTGTCATGCCCAATCCCCATTCATTCACCATGTTTGGCGAAAATTGGTTTAGTAGTTTTTTCTGCTTACAGACAAACAAAGAAACAAACAAAAAATGATGGTGAATACATAACTTGCCCCACCAAGTGGTGGAGGTAACAAAACCATTCTGGTATAGGCCATGGCCAATTCTATTTTAAATCTGGACATGAATATTTTGCATCAAATATTTTATTTGAATACATGCCTTGTGGGCATACATCTCTTTGTATTAATTTAAATGCACCTTTATTTATATATA
>JBCNYH010000012.1:16614027-16625282 GCA_039654325.1 Tandanus tandanus | reverse complement strand
GGGGGGGTTTTTGTGAAGGGGCCAAAGGGGGGGGGGGGGGGGGGGGGAACGAGAACAAGGGGGGGACCCGGAAGCAAGGCCCTTAACCCTCAATTGCTCAGTTGTATAAACTTAAACCATTAAACCATAAACCATTACACAGTTATGAGCATACCTAACAGCCCCTCTCTCTCTCTCTCTCTCTCTCTCTCTCTGTCTGTGTTTTTGATGAGGTACACATGCTGCTTCTGGGATGATGGTGATCCTGATCCTCCTAATCCATCTGCTTTTTGAGTTATGTGGTCTGTCCTGGTGTGCTGATGCTGGCTGGAGTTCTCATCTTGGAAGCCCACCGCTCCTGCTGATGAAGATCCATATGAACCTTGATGTGCACACGGAGACTGTGAAGATGACTTTTCACTAATGGTAGTATAAACTCTTTTGCTAAAATGAATTAGGACTTACAGTTGTGGTATTACCAACCAGACATCATGTTGGACTGTAATTTTTAAGTTTATCTTATATGGTCTGAATTTTTATATGGTTTCATGCAAATGAGGATTGGTTTCCTTTTGGAGTCCGGTTCCTCTCAACGATGAAAACATGAGGACTTTCTTCCTCATGTCAGCTGAGGGACTTTTACCTTGCCACTATTGCTGCAGGCGTGCTCATTAGGGATGTGTAAAGTTTGTAGAAAAATGATTCAATGTTTAAATTAGTTTTATTATGTAATGCTGCTTTGCGACAATGTCAATTGTAAAAAGCGCTATACAAATAAAACTGAATTGAACTGAATGTTTGCTCTGTCTGTATTTTGTGCAGATGCTGATGTCACTTTTTTCCCTTATAGATCTGCCCTTAAATGCCAAAAGGAAGTAAGTGACAATTTGATGATTTTGAGTTATAGAGCAAAATCTAACTCTCTGTGGTGAATAATAGTAACCCAAACGAAATGTGTTGATCGAATGCATAATAAATCAGATGTCTAAAAGACATAATAAGGAATCAAAATTCCTCTGATCCAGGACTTTAATGTTGCTTACTTCTTTCTTGCATTGTAAAAGATGCAACTTGTTTATTGAAAAACAACAGCAAAAGGAAGCAACTTATTTGTGTGCATGAACTTAATATTAATTAATAGTGTTTTCAGCAGCCTAGTAAAATATCACAATATAGGCATGCATATTTTAATTTAGGTTGCCAAATGGTGCCCAATAATATGTTTTATTAAACAGGCAGCATTACATTTATCAAAGTGCTTGATGCATTTCTGACGTTACCAAAAATGTCAATTTGCACAAAATAGTTGAATTATATACATCTCAAGAAACAAATTACATACTTTTTAGAAGTTTATTATTAATATCCCACAAAAAAATAACAAGGCAAGAATTATAAGTTTAATAGTCACAGTGTATCTTGTGTTTAAAAAAAAAATTATCATTGTTTTATTTTCACAAAATTTGTATAATTTGGAATTAAAATAGACATATCTTTGTTACTTGCTTCTATTTGGTATTGTTTTTGCTTCTCAAAAAATAATATAATGCAACAGAGCCCATTCATAAAGATTTAACTTACTTCCAGTAAAAAATAAAAACCAGCAGTGCAGAATGAAATATGGAAAAAGTAGTAAGTGACCCAGTTTGTTTGTATTACAACGCCAAAAGGAAGCAACCTTTTGGCATTGTAATAACAACAAACAGTGTTACTTCTTTTTCAAATTTCATTCTGCACTGCTGGTTTTATTGTCACACAAACACACCCCCCTTTTGCATATTCTCCCTGTGGTTGCATGGGTACTCTAGCTTCCTTCCTAAAGACATGCACACTAGGCTAAGTAACTATCCCAAAATGTCCCTTGGTGTGGATGTGAGTATGAATGGCTGTGTATGTTGCTCTGTGATGGTCTGGCGAGCTGTTCAGGGTGTACCCCCCTTTGCCCAGTGTCAGCTGGAATTGGCCTCCATTCTCCCCTGCAACCCTAATACTAAGATCGAGTGGTTCGGCAAATGACTGAGTCAGTAAGTTCTTAGAAATTTAAACATGGCTGTTAAGTTCTGTGACTTTTAATGCATCATATAGGCCTGAAAAATATGATCACAAAATTAAAGTTCATCATCATTCATTTTCTGAAACACTTAATCGCTGAACTGCTGGCGCCCATCTCAGCCGACTCCGGGCAAGGGCATAGTACACCCTGGACAGCTCACCAGGCTATCGCAGGGTAGAAACACGCTGATAGCTATGCAGCCTACTCTTGACGAAAATCAGCAATGGTTCTTTTACATGCCTTTCACCATAGACAGTGAAAGACATGGCTGGCCATTGATAACCCAGTTAGCCGCACATGGGGGACAGCAGTGACAACCTGGTGATAGTGGGGCTTCAACCCCCGATCTTGGGATCAGTAATCCAGCACCCTACCACTGGGATGCCATTGCCCCAAAATTAAAATCTGCAATTTAGCGTTACCAACATTCATTAATTTTCTGAACTGTTTAATCCTAATTAGGGTCGTGGGGAGGCTGGCGCCCATATCAGTCTACTCTGGGTGAGGGCAGATTACACCCTGGACAGATCGCCAGGCCATCGCAGGGCAGAAACTAGCTGACAGCAATCCACTGGTCTACTCTTTATGAATGACAGCAATGGTTCTTTCCACTATGACAGATTACGTTAAGGACTTAGTTTCCCTTGCCCAGATGCGGTTTACCAAGGTCCCGGGGAGCCAAGCCTGGGGGAGGCTCTCAAAGGTGAGCGCCTGGTGGTTGGGCTTCTGCCCAAAGAAGAGACATGGGTCCGCCCTCTCATGTATCCACCACCTGTGGGAGGGGCTGTAGGGGTCAGGTGCAGTGTGAGCCACATTGCAGCCGAAGGAATGGGTTTTGCCGATCTGATCCTCAGCTACTGACTGGCTTTTGGGACATGGAATGTCACCTCTCTGGCGGGCAAGGAGCCTGAGCTGGTGTGTGAGGTTGAGAGATACCGACTAGATATAGTCAGGCTCATCTCAACACATAGCTTGGGCTCTGGAATGACCCATCTCGAGAGTTTCATTCTGGAGTTTCTTATGGGGAGAAGTGGCTAGCCAGAGTGGGCATACTATTTACCCCCGTCCCGGTGCCCACATGTTGGGGCTCTCCCTGGCTCATGAAATGGTAGCATCCCTCTGCCTCCAGGTGGGGGACAGGTCCTGACTTATGCACCAAATAACAGTTGAGAATATCCACCCTTTTTGGAGTCCCTAGGGGGTGTGCTAGAGGATGATTCCCCTGCGGACTCTCTCGTCATCCTGGGAGACTTCAACACCCATGAGGGCAATGACAGTGTGCCTGGAAGGGTGTGATAGGTAGGAAGGGCCTCTCCGATCTGAACCCGCATTGTGTTTTATTGCTGGACTTCTGTGCTTATCATGGTTTGTCCATCACGAGCACCATGTTCAAATGTAAAGGTGTCCATAAGTGCATTTAGCACCAGGACATCCTAGGTCGCAGTTCGATGATCGACTTTGTAGTCGTGTCATCAGACTTGTGGCCACATGTTCTGGGCACTCGGATGAAGACAGGAGCTGAGTTGTCAACTGATCACCACCTGGTGGTGAGCTTGCTCCGATGGCAAGGGAGGCTGCACTCCAGACCTGGGATACCCAAGTGTGTAGTTAGGGTCTCCTGGGAATGTTTGGTAGAGTCTCCTGTCAGAATGGCCTTCAACTCCCACCTTCGGCAGAGCTACAACCACATCCCAGTGGAGGCCGGAGACATAGAGTATGAATGGGACATGTTCCGTGTTTCCATTATTGAGGCAGCAGCCCAGAGCTGTGACCAGAAGGTCATTGGTGCCTGCCGTGTGGGCAACCTCTGAACCAGGTGGTGGACACCTGTGGTGAGGGGGGGTGTCAAGCTGAAGAAGGAGGCCTATCAGGTCTTTTGGCATGTGGGACTCCCGAGGCAGCGGACGGGTACCGACAGGCCAAACGTGCTGCAGCCCGGGCAGTTGCCGATGCAAAATCTGGGGTGTGGGAGGAGTCCAGTGAGGGCCTGGAAAAAGACCATTGGTTGGCCTCGAAAAGGTTCTGGACCACCATCCGGGCACCTCAGGAGGGGGAAGCAGTACTTCACAAACAATGTTTACAGTGGAAGTGGAGAGCTGCTCACCTCGACTGGGGATGTTGTTGGGAGGTGGAAGGAACACTTCAAAGACCTCCTCAATCCCACCAACATGCCCTATGTGGAAGAGGAAGAGCCTGGGAGTTCGGGGGGCTCTGCCCATCACTGGGGCAGAGGTCGCCAAGGTATTTAAAAAGCTCCTTGGTGGCCACGCTCCAGGGGTGAACGAGATCTGCCCTGAATACCTTAAGGCTCTGGATGATGTAGGACTGTTTTGGTTGACACGTCTCTACAACATCGCATGGTTATCAGGAGCCGTACCTCTGGATTGGCAAACTGGGGTGGTAGTTCCCCTTAAAAAAAGGCTTTGGAGAGTGTGTTCCAACTATTATGGGATCATATTTCTCAGTCTAACTGGGAAAGTCTATTCAGGAGTACTGGAGAGGAGGATCCGGCTGATAGTTGAACCTCGGATTCAGGAGGAACAATGTGGTTTTCGTCCCAGCCGCAGCACTCTTGATCAGTTCTACACACTCTACAGGATCCTGGAGGGGGCATGGGAGTTTGCCCAACCTGGACTTGGAGAAGGCTTTTGACTGTGTCCCTCAGGCTATCTTGCCGGGTGTGCTCCGGGAACATGGTATACCGGACCCATTGCTACGGGGCATTCGGTATCTGTATTGCTGGAGCCAGAGCTTGGTCCGCATTGGTAACAACATGTCGAATTCATTTCCAGTGGGGGTTGGTCTCCGCCAAGGCTCCCCGTTGTCACCGGTCCTATTCATAATTTTTATGGATAGAATTTCTAGGCGCAGCCAAGGCGTGGCCAAAGGATCTCATCTCTGCTTTTTGCAGATGATATTGTCCTTTTCGCTTCATCAAGTCAGGATTTCCAGCTCTCACTGGAGCGATTCGCAGCTGAGTGTGACATGACCAGGATGAGAATCAGCACTTCCAAGTCTGAGGCCATGGTTCTTAGCTGGAAAAGAGTGGAATGCACCCTCCGGGTCTGGAATGAGGTCCTGCCCCAAGTGGAGGTCGACAGGCGGATCAGTGCAACCTCTGCTGTAAAGCAGAGCTTATACTGGTCCGTCATGGTGAAGAGGGAGCTGAGCCGGAAGGCAAAACTCTCAATTTACCAGTCGATTTACGTTCATACCCTCAGACCCTCTGATGGTCACGAGCTTTGGGTCGTGACTGAAAGAACAAGATCGCGAATACAAGTGGCTGAAATGAGCTTCCTTTGCAGGGTGGCAGGGCTCTCTCTTACAGATAGTGTGAGAAGTTTGGTCTTCCGGGAGGAGCTTGGAGTTGAACTGCTGCTCCTCCATGTTGAGACCCCGGGGTCGACCCAGAACATGCTTGAGGGACTCTGTCTCTCGGCTGGTCTGGGAATGCCTTGACATTGCCTCTTGAACCCACGACCTTCGGATCAGTAAGCTAGCACCCTACCACCAGGACCTGCCCCACATTACCAACAAGTTGACACTATTTATACCAAATCTGAAATGAATACAAATTGTATCAGAAAATGTATCACATGTTAAAATGCACAAAACCTCACTTCCTGTTGGGTGTAGCTAATGCAATGTATATTTGTGCACTAAACTTCTTTATGTTGGTGAGCCTCACATGCCTACCAGATTTTGTGCATGTCAGTGAAACTATATATTGGGCAAAATCCTCAGAGACATATGGTAGCGCTATAGAGTCACACCTATAAGGGCACACCTGGGGCTAAGTTTAACTCCTTGAGTATCATATTACTACTACTACTACTACTACTACTACTACTACTAATAATAATAATAATAATAATAATAATAATAATAATAATAATATCATCATCATCATCAATATCAATAACAGATAGTAATCTCCATGACCTTTGAGTGACTTAAAAGATAATATAAATACAAGCACCAACACTTTGTTATACAGTCACTGAACTTTGTGGCATAGTAACACACACACACACACACACACACACACACACACACACACACACACACACACATTCTCATGTCCTGTTACCCTATGTGGTGACCGGTGACATTAAACAGAATCATTTAAACATTTCTAATCAAGACTGACACTTGAAGAAGCAGAAAAATAAAATATTTCTGAGATGATTTTTACATTATTTTCTTTCTATGCCATATTCACTGATCAGGATAGCTGAACAGTTTAATGTATTGAAATCATATGAAGCACTAAAATGAGCTGGAGCTTTCATCTCTCTTTCTGTTTATGCCTTCAAAAAAAATTGAATGGAATTATTTGGTTAATTGATTATTTTCATAATGGTGCTGACCAGTTGGTGGGGCTACAGTGTATTTCAGGTTGTATTAGGCTCTAATGCCTCGGTCAGTTGAGGTTTGTTTGGTAGAAGTCACAGAGAAGTGAGCGTGCAGAGTTTGGTTGTTCGTTCAGGGTCATTCTGACTTAGCCTGACTGCTTATGCCAAATTTATTTTCACTTTGTAAAGTTTTTGTTTTGTCTTTTGTCATCATTCGCACTGTAAATATTTGCACATTTCACAGAAAAAAACAAGAAAAAATAAACAAGCCTTTTGGCTTCAAAGAATTTTGTTGTTGGTGACTTCTTCTGTCTCCTCTGTCGCTGGTCAGCCTGCGACAGTGACCTTTCACCTAGGCACAGTGACCTTGAACATATAAAGTTTGTCCGGCCCATTGCTTGGCTCATATGCATGATAGCTTTCTGAAATTTTGCATAGGCACTCCCTATGACCTAAACCTGTGCGTAGGATGGGTAATAAAATGTTGTTTGTCTTAAACTGTTTGTATGGGGGATGGCTTTTTTCCTCCATGGCTTGAGAAGTCCTGGCTGAGGGGTTACGACATTCTATAAAACGGCAATTTTTCATTTTGATACAGCCAACATAAGAAACACCCACAGTACTTAGACTAGCTATTAGCACAAGAGATAACTAAATCATATGATACCACTGGACTCCGTTTAATAGCTAAAGAGGGGAAAGCATGGTATGACGTGTGGGAGTTGAGACCCTGTCTGTGGCGCTGTCACTTTAGATTACCATGTGCTTGGCTAATGTAACAGTGTAAGGGTGGTGAGGAGGGTTAGCTAAATTCTTGATCATTTCCAGAGCTTTTTTTGGGGGGGTGAATTTTGTGCTTTAGTGGTGGGTGTTGGATGAAGGGATTTTACAGTGCATGTACAACTGTGTGTGAGGCTCAAGCATGGCCATGTCGTCTTTTATCTAGCTTTCATGTTAAAGCTGCACTTGTAAGACGACATTCAACAGAGGATTAGTGCCCATGCCCTCCTCTCCTCATCTTACCGGAACACGGCCAAGTTAAGCTCTGGAGACACATTCCAAAAGCTCCAGTGTTGAATTATCACCTACAGTGTTCACTTTAGTTCAGTCAGACACAAATGAGCATTGTAGGCTTAAATTCAAGCCTTCTGTACCTGCTTTATCAAGCCAATGCGTTCCAGTGCACCAGAACAATTTTGTAGGCTGTGTTAGGTTTATCATTAATGTGTATATATATGCACAAATTAAGACAACCTGTAATGTAAAAGCAAACTCTGATTTTTAAACTTGAAGCCATTCTGCGTGATCGTTAGTGAGGGCCTGTAGTATTCCTACTATTATAATGTTTTTGTTTAGCAACTAACGACAAGTATTAACTACCTGTTGTAATAAGAGAGGAAAAAGGACTATATTCTGCTTGGTTCCACTACGTGCTTGGTTTGTCTACGTGCAGATGTTTAATGCCTTCTGATTTTGCAAAATTATTTCCAGATAATGTGGCAGCATGAAGGTATGAAAGTATTTTA
Source organism: Tandanus tandanus (assembly GCA_039654325.1). Lineage (NCBI taxonomy): Eukaryota > Metazoa > Chordata > Actinopteri > Siluriformes > Plotosidae > Tandanus > Tandanus tandanus. Next base: position 16,617,369 of record JBCNYH010000012.1, on the reverse strand, counting down.
CTTGTTTGCCCACTTGTTTTGTGTCTTTTGGATGTTTTGCTGCATGTGAGATAAGACAGGAATGAAGCACTGGCAACTAATACATGGTGGAGTGCAAGGCTTTGTGAGGCATATTGATTAGTGTGTGTGAGAAAAGAGTGTCTGAAGTGCTTGGAGTGCCTTTAGCCTTGATCTCAGCACATAATCTCCAAGGCATTGTTTGTACAGTTGGTCAGGCCGAGGCTCAGCAACATTAATGTGGCAATAAACTGAAGTCAGCTGATGACCTGAATGTACTGAATGACCAGGTTTTCACCAGGTTTGGAGTTTTTCTTCCCCGAGAGCACAGATATAAAATAGGGACTCAAATAGTAAAATATTGGTTCAAGGAGTATAAGGAATAATTTTCACATATGCATTGCCACTCCAGATTCCTGACCTTAACCCTATTGAAAGTATTTGGGATGTGCTGGATAAGACTTTATTGAGTCGTTCAATTTTTCCCTCACCAATTCAAGACGTTGGTGAGAAATTAACTTAACACTGGATGGAAATAAAAGTTGCTTAAGTTTGTTAAAACAATGCCATTGAGATTACATGCTGAGATCAAGGCTAAAGGCTCTTCAAGAAAATATTAGTGTGTGTGACTTGTTTTTTTTTTTTGTTTTTTTTTTTCCCAGGCTGTGTATAACCATGCTTTCACAATCAAAGGACATTAAGAAAAGCCTTTGCGCTGCCTACCGAGAAAGCATCTGCACTCTCCAGCACTCCATGGTTGTTGTTTTTTTGTTGCTATTGTTGTTGCTGTTACCATAATTGCTTCAAGTTTTTCTTTATTACACTCAAGAAGCTCTTTACTGGTCACAGGGCTTTTACACAGTTTGAAATAGTCTAATGGTTTTCCTGACACTTCCAGTACATGTACAGTGACAATAATCCAGGCTGTTTGGTGTAGTTTGTCTGGACCTTAAGAGTTTACTGACAAGCACACTGGATTATTACAAACTTTTTGACAGCTTCACAGCTGAGGGGATTTTTATGGACTGTTGGCTGAATTTCTCCAGGCCTGCTTAATGCTTTTAAACATGACTTTAACGCTTTACTGGCTTTATTCAATTTTGGCCTGCCTGTGATGGAAAAAAGCTTGTTTGGTTCATTTTGAATACAGCTTTAATTATCTGTTCTGGCTTCTCACACAAATGTAAAATTTTCTTAGTTTTTTAACTCTTCTTTTTTTCCATATCTTGTGTTTCTGCTGGAAATTTGTGTAGTGTAAAAGTATGTAAACATCAAACTGAAACATTTAAGTTTATGTAGAAATGTACTTAATTTATAAGTGTTTTTTTTTTTTTATTAAAAAGTGAGGCCATATTGTGTAGCTTTTTTTGTATTTTCTGTGACATTTTGTTACATTTTAAGGATTTCAGACTGTATTGAAAGCAGCAGAACCAAGAGGTTTTGGCTCTTAATACAGGATAAAGAATTCGGAACAACCAAAGGATATTGCCCTTCACAGATTTCTGACCAAAAGAGCGTATCTAAATCATTTGTGTTGAGCGTGTGCAACTGGTCAGGCAGTGCTCAGGCTCTCAGGTTGAATGCAAATGGTGTTATTGAAGGAAGGTTTACATGTAAAATTCTGCAAGGCATGCTGACCATGCCTTATGAGTGTGTAAATGTATTTCCTATCCAGTAATTACCTGAAATATTAGCTATCGGCTGAATTAAACAATGTAGCTTCCTTGTCAGATGACACAACATGGTTGGCTAAACAGGCATAACATGGTGGCTTTCTGAGGAATCTGCAATATCTCTACACTATTCATTGTAGGTGTGCTTAAAAAAAAATCTTAAAACAATATATATTTTTTTTCATTTTGGTTTAGGGAGCTGAAATAGTGACATTTCCAACACTGAATGCTAAACCATGCGTTTATTTTTCTTTCTAAAAATATAAAAAATATATATTATAAAGCAAGTATCCACCTCAGGCCAGGTGAATGGTATTAAGTTGCCCCTGAGATGGAATGTCAATATTTATCTTAAATATTATAAGCCTTGAAAGGATGGGAAGTAACAAGTGTAAAAGTTGGCAGGTTCCTGGTTACCGTGATGCCTTCAGGAGTTACGGTTAACGATCAGTTCATTGAATTGACTGGATGCAGTAAATTCCCATGCTATTGTTTGTATCAATTGTTTGTTTCCTCTGTTTTAGCTTCTTAACTTAAATTAAGTTTTGACATCATTTCGTTTGAGGTTTGGAAGATGGACACACATCTTCATCTTTAGCACTCATACACACAATTTTAAAGCAAACTGACCATGCTGAGAGTGATCCATAAAGACACATCATGGAAATTAATGGTTAAGAAATTTATTCTAAACAAAATAAATTAATGTATACATGGATGGGTGGATGGCTAGATAGATAGATAAATAGATCACAAAAGAAAAACTTACATTTATACTTTTAACCCTAATGTATGTAATCAGTATTTTAATACTGATTTATAACTGCACTGTTGTGGTCTGGTCTGGGTTAAATAGTCAAAGGTTTTCATGGACCATGGACTTTAAATCATTTTACAGTGGGTTAGAGTGGGTTTTATACATTTTCACTTTAATACATTTCACACTGCCTAAAAGCTGTGACATCATTAGTATGTGAATTCTTACAAAAAATGGGAGCATCCTTGGGTTAATGCCAACCCATCATAAAAATTTCAGATTGATTTGTCAAAAAATGTGGACAGGCTGTTGCTTAAAGGCAGACAGACAGACAAGGAAGCAACAACAACAACTACAAAAACACATCAATGAAAGCATAGTATATGAAGCAAAAGATTTCACACTTGGAGTGGTTTTCAGGTTTGTAACAGCATTTTTCTGGTTTGTAGCTGCCAGAGTTCAAATAACAGATACAAAGCATGAGAGCATCTGCTGGTATGCATACAGATAGATGGATGTACAGTTTTATGTGTGCGTTACCATACTCTTTAAAGCATGACGCTTTGGTATATGCATTGTGCACATGAAAAGCTCTACTACACAGAAGTAGTCTGGATCTACTACATAGCAAACCATATGTGTGTTTTATAGTGCACTCTAATAATTCAAACTAGCTTTATATATTTGTAAGTTTTTAATGTTGGTGCTTTGTTTCTATGCATATCTCTCATCTTAATTTTTGAGTAAGTATGTGTGAGGAAAAAATAATATAATGTATAACTTTCTCATGGTTTGCAAGGTCCACAACAAGCATAACTTTGAATGCTTGTTGTCTACTCCAAAGACACACACACACACACACACACACACACACACACACACACACACACACACACACACACACACACACACACA
>JBCNYH010000012.1:16508114-16520482 GCA_039654325.1 Tandanus tandanus | reverse complement strand
TAGATAGATAGATAGATAGATAGATAGATAGATAGATAGATAGATAGATAGATAGATAGATAGATAGAAAGAAAGAATACACTAGCTTTTAAAATACTACTGCTTGTATAAACTCATGATTTATCCCTTTCATTAACAGATATGTTCCTATCTGCTCTGTTATTTTTAAATTTTAACAGCAGGTTAAGATACACACACTAGGGGAGTGTTAGCACAGCTGGTGGTGAAATCCGGCTGCCTAGTGAAGTGTGTGTGTGTGTGTGTGTGTGTGTGTGTGTGTGTGTGTGTGTGTGTGTGTGTGTGTGTGCTTGCATGCTGACTGGCTGCTCTGTTTCTTTTGACACCCACGGGGTGAATTTGTCATTTCACTTTTATTTGATTTTCTTCTCTGTGGTGGGATGGCTCTGTTCATTATTACCATGACTGCCAATAGGAAGAAACTAAGAAAACAAAGAAAGTGAAGAAAATATGGTAGCATAAGTAAGTAATGAAAGAAAAAAAAGAAAGAGAAAGCAACAGACTTTTAGATTTTAGCTTATAAAGAAAGAACAGCAGATATCAAACAGTCAGCAAAGTTAAGGCATTTATGTAAAGTTAATATTATTCCTTAAAGGTTTGATATTATAGTTATTTTCAATCCTATATTTTTCATTTCAGTGTAGCACCAGAATACAATTCCTAATCCAAAAACCTCCACAGTTCTTCAGGAAGCCGGAATGGCCTTCGGCAGGCCAGAATGGGACCACTGTGGATTGGGCTGAGGGGGCAATGGGAAAAGGCCAGCAAATCACAAGACCCAGCGTGTCGTGAAGCACTAGTGTCCCAACATGTTTACAACATGCAATAACCTCATTATTTGACACTCTGGCATCGTCTAACACAGCTATTCAATACTGTAACAACATTTTTATCGGTCAAAAAAAAGAAAAAGCATCATATCTCATCTTTAAGTTGCAGACCCGGTACTGTATTAGTTAGCATGTCAGCAAGAAGGTCCTGGGTTCGAGTTCCGGACTTGGGTGTTTCTGTGTGGAGTTTGCATATTCTCCCCGTGCTTGTGTGGATTCCTCTGGGTACACAGGTTTCTTTCCACAGTTCAAAGACATGCACATTAAGCTGATTGGCTGTTCCAAATTGCCACTAGTGTGAAAGGTTGTGTGTGTATGTGTTGGCCCTGCGATGGTATGGTGAGCTGTTAAAGTCAGAGGTATAGCTAAACATTTGTAGATACAGTTAGGACTTCAACAGTTAGGACTTCAGGACAAGAATGGTCAGTTCTCAGCCACATGGTCATTACAGGCCATGTTTGTGATACACCTGTACGAGAGCCACACACACACAAACACACACGTGTCATTGCAGTGTACTTAAGTAATGATTGTATATATACTCTCTCAGTCACTCACTTACTTATCTGCCAAACCGCTTAATCCCACTAGGGTTGCAGAGAGGCTGGAGCCTATCTCAGCCGACACTGGGCAATGGTGGGGTATACCCTGAATAGCTCGCCAGACCATTGCATGTCCAACACAACTATTCACACCCACACTCACATATAGGGGCAATTTTAACAGCGAATTAGCCTAACATGCATGTTTTTTTTTACTGTGGGAGGAAACTGGAGTACTGGGTGAAAACCCATACAAGCACAGGAAGAACATGCAAACTACACACAGAAATGCCCTTACTGAGCCCAGGACCTTCTTGCTGTGAAGCGGATGTGCTAACCACTACACCACCATGCTGTCGACATTGTCGACACTGTGTGTGTGTTTGTGTGTGAGTGTGTTTTAAAAATGTATCAGTGCCTCAATGCAACCCGATCTTAAGAATTATTGGGATTCATCCTTTACTTGATGGAAACCCAGACTATATTTATTAAAATAACCAACTTGTTTCGTGACATAAGAGATGTCTCAGGTGTATTATGCCTGAAAAACATGCTGTTATTCAGTTTAAGGTCTCAAATTAATGAAGAAATGTGCGGGAATTAAGTATTAGCCACTGATGGTAGTGAAATGAGGGGGGGCACAGTGGTGTAGTGGGTAGTACATTCGCCTCACAGCAAGAAGGACCTGTGAAATTTCTATGTTCTCTCCGTGCTTGTGTGGGTTTCCTCTAGGTACTCCGGTTTCCTCCCACAGTCCAAAGACATGCATATTAGGCTAATTGGTTTTTGCAAATTGCCCCTAGGTGGAAGTGTGAGTGTGGATGGTTATGTGTGTTGGCCCTGCGATGGAGCCTACCCGCAACCCTAATAGGATTAAGCGATTTGGTGAATGAGTAATTGGTAGTGTAATGGTAGTTTGGTAATTATAACCAAAAAGCAGAAGTTTCATTATCTATTTTTTCCTTCTACATCTCTCTCTCTCTCTCTCTCTCTCTCTGTCTCTGTCTTTGTAGTTTTGACAACAAACCAACCTTACGAAATGAGGGGTATGTATGCCTTGGTTCTGATGTGTGTGGTCTTCTTTCTCATATCATTTTCACTCCATATTATACGCACACCATGGAACAAACCTTGAGGCCATGATGTCATAATACTTTCCATTAACCACAGTGCTGCAGTGGCCCCAAGTGTGACCTTCTGCTGACCATCTCATACCAAATCCCACCAAAACCGCACTAGTCATTCTACATTCCACTTTCATTTGATGCAACAACAGTTGTATTACCAATTTTAAATAACATCTTACCTTTCCTCTGCAGTACTGTAGTAGAAATCTAATTTCAATGAACGCTGGGAAAATAAGTATAATTTTGAAACCCATGTGGTCTCCAAAGGTTCCTTGCATTTGCACTGAGTGAACCCAATTTAACCCATATTTTATTCTCTTCCACCTCCAGTCTTGTGAGTTTTGCACCACAAGTATGCAAAATGCAGGGTTTCACTGAAATAGACACACATAAAAATGCTTGTGTGTTCTTGTTCCTTTATTATCTGAGGTTAAAAAAAAAAGAAAGAAAGAAAAACTCACTAGCATGTGAGGGAATCTCCCAAGTGAACGTATGTGCCCTTGCTCTGTTTTCATTTCTGAGTAATTTGTCTTGAAACCATGGTCACACTGCTAAGGGTGGACTTATCTGTAGGCCTCAGGGGGATAACATGTAGAAATACCAGAAATAAACCCATGATCACACACATATTGCACACATCATCAAAACATGTCAATCTTCTAGTCAAATAAGATATTGAGATTACAGGATAGTCTGTAATAGTCAGTAAGGTTATTGTGTGTGTGTGTGTGTGTGTGTGTGTGTGTGTGTGCGTGCATGCTACTGCATTCTTTCTTTGTGCATACACAACTATAAATTAAGAGGCATAAAAACTAACACATGTAAAAATAGATCACATCCCATTCGAAATACTGAATGGAGTATGATTCCCCCTTCATCTTCCAATCCTCAATTGTAGCCTGTCTTACTAAATGTAACGGAGTGTGATAAATGAGGGGTTTGGGGAAGGACAGGCACACAAGGAAAATCAAATGGATGTCACAGTTTAAAAGCAATGGAATCATCAGTGTCTTTATAAGAAACAGGAATGGCTGGGATGAATGCAGTAACAGGGTTAAACCCCGTTATCTTTCCAAGAAAAAAAGACATTGATATGAGGTTTAATTTTTGGCATCCACACCAAATTATTTGCTGGTTAGAAATCTTTTAAGGATTATTTTGGATGTTTGTGGAACTAAATGCAATACCACTACCAATAATTACAAGAAAAATACACAGAAGGTGGCACGGCGTCGTAGCGGTTAGCACATCTGCCTAACAGCAAGAAGGTCCTGAGTTCAAGACCCAGGCTTGGCAAGGGTGTTTCTGTATGGAGTTTGCATGCTCTCCCCTTGCTTGCATGTTACCTCTGGGGACTCCGGTTTCCTCCTACAGTCATGCACATTAGGCTAATTGGCCGTTCCAAATTGCCCTTAGGTGTGAGTGTGAATGGTTGTGTGTTTTGCCCTACGATGGTCTGGCGAGCTGTTCAGAGTGTACCTTGCCTTCTCCAAGTGTTGGCTGAGATAGGAATCAGCCCCCCATGACCTTACACTGCAAATTATTTGGTTCTTATTAAGATTAAAAAACTTGTGTTGGAGTGTTAGATAATTTATCGTGATTTAAAAGTTAATTTCTTATTTTAAGTGTTCAACTTTACACTATAAACTTATTTCTAGATTTAACAATCATATTTCAAGAAATCTTTTGAGTACAATTATCTGTCCATGCAGCAAGATAATTTCACTTGACAAGATTTCTTGAATTAAGATTGCTACTTTTAGAAATTAGATTCTAGTGTAAAGTTGAACACTTAAAATAAGAAATTAACTCTTAAAACAAGAATAATTATCTAACACTTCTCAATCTAAGTTTTTTTTTTATCTTAATAAGAACCAAATAATTTGCAGTGTAGTAGGACTAAGCAGTTCAACAAATGAATGAGTGATGAGTGTTTGTATGTACTGTAAACTATATAATCGCTTTGGCATCTCTATAAGCCAAGCAATTCAACCGGCATTTTTTTCGTTGTTTGTGTTTTATTACTTATTATAGTTTTTGAGCAACAGGGTGGTGTAGTGGTCAGCATGCCCACCTCACAACAAAAAGGTCCTGGAATTGAGTCCTGGGCTTGGCGACTGCATTTCTGTGTGGAGTTTGCATGTTCTTCCCATGCTTACATGGGTTTACTCTGGGTGCTCCGGTTTCCTCCCACAGTCCAAAGACATGAACATTAGGCTAATTGGTTGTTGCAACTTGCCCTTAGGTATGAGTGTTGTCCCTGAGATGGACTGGCAAGCTGTACAGGGTGTACCCCTTCACCCATCTTCACCCAAAGTCGGCTGAGATAAACTCCAGCCTCCCCATGACCGTAGTAGGATTAATCAGTTTGGCAAATAGCTGGATAGATGAATTATAGTTATTAAGCCTCACCAAAGCTGGTGTTGGTATCACCAGCAACAAATGAAAGTAGGTTGTAGGTTGTATCTTGAGTCCTTTGATAGTTTTGGTGTATCACTAGACAAACTACATGCACTCCCATATAAGCTGAGTTGTCTGTTACTGAGGAAACAGCAATGTCAACTGGCATGAGACATGGAACAGAAATGCAGCACAGATGAAAGATAAAAATGGACAGGCACAACTTGTGGCTGAATACGAATGTGAAGGAAAAGGAACCGAGGTTATGAGAGATTCTCATCCTCCAATTTTAGAAAAGGCATGCAAAAAGAGAGTAAGCTTTAAACCACAAATGGGTTATTTACTTAGCTGAACAAGAAATTATTGATCATCAATTCAATCTAATAGAAAACAATGAAAACTTAACAGTGAAGGAATCAAACCCTTTCAGGAAATAATGCATTACACAGAATAAAGAAACAAGCAAACAACTATATGGGCTGTTACACAACTGCATCTAAATACATCCCAAATAATCATTTGTTAGCAATTGCCATATTTATTTATTTAATTATTCATTTATTTAATATATAAATTGTTGCCAAAATTATAGTAACTCAGAAAAATGAAATCCAAGTTATAAAACCAAATGTAATTTTCAGTGCCATCGCAATTATTCACTCACTTGACATTTTTCTGTGATATCAAATAAAATATTTTTCTTTGGTATAATCACATATGTGTGTGAGTGGCGGCTTAGTGGCGTAGTGGTTAACACATTACCTCACAGCAAGTAGGTCCTGGGTATTAGTTCTAAGCTTGGTGAGGCTGTTTCTGTGTAGAGTTTGCATGTTCTCCCGTGCTTGCGTGGGTTTCCTCTGGGTACTACGGTTTCCTCCCACAGTCCAAAGACATGCACAATAGGCTAACTGTCTGTTACAAAATTGCCCCTAGGTTTCGATGTGAGTGTGAATGGGTGTGTGTTGGCCCTGTAATTGTCTGGTGAGCTGTTTACCCCACCTTCGCCCAGTGTTGGCTAAAATATGCTCCAGCCTCCCCGCAGCCGTAGTATGATTAAACCCTAGTTCGGCAAGTAAGTGCAACGTGTGTGTGTGTGTGTGTGTGTGTGTGTGTGTGTGTGTGTGTGTGTGTGTGTGTGTGTGTGTGTGTAAAAGATACATTATTTTGCAAATGTGATCTTAATAACTGCAGACAATAAATCAAAATGTACTGCAGAATAATAGTCTAGATATTACAGATCAGTGATTTAGATATATGAAGTATTAATTTACCTCAAGTGTTATTTGGCTCTCAATGCTTCTTGGATGTAAAATCTCCACCACTTCATTTTTCAAATTGTCAATAATTTCGAAGAGACAGGAAAATATGGTTAAGGGTGATATTGTTCATTAGCAATGAGCCGTGGAATGGTTCAATTTTTCTATTAAATGGGATTCCTCATTTTTGCTCCTCACATAAGCACACATGTACTAATTCCTCGCGTAGTGCAGAATAAGAATATTGCTCACTCTCCTTAGGTCACGTCTGTCTCTCTCTCACCATCATAATGCAGTGCAGATGTGCATGGAGGCTGCGAACATGTTATTCTCCTGCAGTGCAAGTGAAAGCCCTGGTATTTGATTGATTACGCCCCACCTTCCCACCCCCCACCCTACTCTCTCTCTCTCTCTCTCTCTCTCTCTCACACACACACGGAGGCATCATAGCTTCAGTCAACACCCACTTTACTGTATTTTAAAAAATCATTTTATTTTAAAAAAGTACAACCCCAATTAAAAAAAAAAATTGGAAGATTGCAACGACATTAAATAATATTCTGTGAAAAATTATTTCTGGAAGTCTTCCTGAGCCCATGCAGTGATTTCCATGACAGAATCATGCCTGTATTTAATGCAGTGCTATTCGAGGACCTAAAGATCACGGACATTCGATACTTATATTCGGCCTTGTCAATTGCATACAGCAATTTCTCCAGATTCTCAAAATCTTTTGATGATATAATGTACCATAGATGAGATATTCAAAGTCCTTGCAATTTATTGTGGAGGAACATTATTCTTAAATTGTTCCACAATTTCTAGATGAAGTTTTTTGCAAATTGATTAAATTCTGCCCCAATGCTCTTTTTATACCCAATCATGGGGGCAGACATGGCCTAATGGTTAGAGAAGTGGGTTTGGGACCAAAACATACCTGTTTCCTGGACTTCGGATTTCCCGTACAAAATCCGGCGCCGGACATTATTTGGTATTGCCGGACAAATGCTCGGACATGTCCGGGAATCGATGGTGGAAGTCCGGGTCGGTCATGATTTTCAAACTTCCCTCCTGTCCGGCCCGTACCCCGCTCCCCGGTCAGTGTCCACAACTCCCGCTAAGTTGGAAAAGTCCTTGGAAACGCGATTGCCAGACTTTTGAGATTTCAGGACAGCCTATCTCCCCTAATAATCCAGGAAATTGAGGGTGAAGTGTAGTAGAAAAAAATACAAAAATAAATAAAATCATGTTACTGACCTGTTGCCAATTAACCAAATCAGTCGCAAAATGTTGTTCCTGCAGTTTCTTTTTAGTACCACTTACTTTTCCAGCCTTTTGTCCACCATCTCCACCTTCTTGAGACATGTTGCAGGCATCAAATTCAAAATGAGAATCTCCTCATTTGCAAAACTGCTTAATCCTACTAGGGTCGCGGGGAGGCTGGTGCCTATCTCAGCCAACACTGAGTGAAGGCAGGGTACACCCTGAACAGCTCGTCAGACCATAACAGGGCCAACACACACAACTATTCACGCTCAGTTGGTCAATTAGCCTAATGTTCATGTTTTTGTACTGGGGAGAAAACCAGAGTACTGGGAGGAAACCCATGCAAGCACAGGAAGAACATGCAAACTCCACACAGAAATGTCCTTGCTGAGCCTGGGACTCCCAAAATGAGACAATATTTTTCTTGAAATAGTAAAGTGTATCTCTTTTGTCATTTGACATGCTTTCTATATTTTATTTTGGATAAAATATGGGTTTATGAGATTCAGAAATAATTGTTTTTATTTTGCATTTTACACAGTGACCCAACTTTTTTTGATTGGGGTTGAAGACACTTAGGAATAAATTGCTTGCATTATAAGGCAAAGCTCATACAGAACTACTGACATTTATATACTCTATAGTCCAGAATCACAGTTGTATGGTTAACACTTTACATTTTTAAATCACAAAATGTCTTGTAAACAAATACAGAACATCAATGCATAATATTCATAATTAATTAATATTTAATTAATTTTTTTTTTTTAATTAATGAATCTTCCTGGAATACATGATTTAACAAGCACACCACTGACATTCCAGTTTCAGTATTCTCATCATTATATTTATTTCAGTATTTATGAATGTCCAGAGAAAATGTAGACATTTTCATGGAAAAAAAAGAGAGAGGGAGAGCATCTCCACAAGGCCGCACCATTCTCTTTAAGTTTACTTATTTTGCTCAGTGTCGAGGACTTTTTATGTCATCGCTTTTGCATGCAGAATCAGCTTGAAGCTGGCTGAGCTGATCCATGGTTTTGGGGGCTGAGTAGCTCTCATCACCTGGGAAATAGTGCAACTAACAATGCAAAGAATGATACCATTACAGACGGAGTCAAGTTTAAAGCCTGGCCACATTCCATAGAGTTTTCCTAAAGACAAAAGAAGTAAAAAACAGATTATATTTAAATATATAAATGTTTAATTATAAATATAATTTAACAATAGACTCACATGGCTTGGTTAATATTTATAAAATAGATATATTTGGTCTATTCAATGATTAAGTGAGTCTTGTGGGAAGATTTTTGGGAGTTCAGTCTTGATGCTAAACAAGACATCACATACACATACACTCACGCATGCACGCACACACACACACACACAAACAAACACACTCATCGAGGGTGTTTCTGTGCAAAGTTTGCATGTTCTCTCTGTGCTTGTGTGTATTTCCTCTGACAGTCCAAAGACATGCATGTTAGACTAACTGGCTGTTCCTAATTGCCCCTGGGTGTGAATGTTTATATATATAGTTGTTTTTTTTTTTGGGGGGGGGTGTTGTGTATGTGTATGTTGCCCTGGGATGGTCTGGTGAGCTGGGTGTACACCACTTCCTTCACCCAGTATCAGTTGAGATAGACTCCAGCCTTCCTGCGACCGTAATAGAATTAAGCGGTTCGGCAAGAGAGTGAGCGTCTGAGTAAATGAGTGAGACAGTAAGTGAGTCAGAGAGTGAGAGTGAGTGGGAGAGTGAGAGTGAGTGGGAAAGTGAATGATTGAGAGACTGATTGAGTGGAAGAGTGAGTGAGAGAGTAAGGGAATGAGTGAGTCAGTTTTATAAATGTGCCAAGTTTATATGTCTGAATAATGAAAAATTATATCATTAGTATGTGAAAAAACTCATGTTCTAACATGATAAAAATTATATGGTTATAGAGAAAACATTTTGTAGGTCACAATAACGTGAAACTTCATGATCACTCACTCACTCATTTGCTGAATCACTTAATTCTACTAGGGTTGTAGGGAGGCTGGAGTCTATCTTAGCCGACACTGGGCAAATACCCTGAATAGCTCACCAGACCATCGCAGGGCCAAAACACACACCCATTCACACTCACACCTAGGGTCAATTTGGAACAGCCAATCAGTCCAATGTGCATGCATAGGGAGAACATGCATACTCTATACAGAAAAACCCTTACTGAGCCTGGGACCTTGCTGTTGGGCGGACGTGCTAACCACTACATCACCTTCTTTTCTTTTACCCCACTGGCAGCGATACGCAGGAAACCCATACTACTACAGCAAGAATATGTACAAGATACCATATTGATGGTAAGCCAAGAGCAGGATCAACTGGAAACCCTGGAGTTTTTCTTACAATGCTTCTGTTAAAGAAACTAATAACCCTGGTGTCCAGGTTAAAGATTAAATACATTTATGACATTTACATTTATAAATTAAGTAAAAGTAAAGTAAAAATATCCAAAGGGAATGTTTAGTATATATGAGCTGAATATGTTTTTTAACAGATTTGACTCTGCGGCGACTGCTTAGCCCCCTTCTAACTCATCAGGAGCAAGCCTGAAACCCCATGCCACACCACCCTCTCTCCCTCCCTCTCCTTATTGCGCCTCTGCCTCCTGTGATGGACCTGACAATCCTCTCACACCTGTAAACTTCACCTATAACCAGGTTGAGAAACAGCTGAGAAGACTACACTCAGGCAAGGCAGTAGAACTGGATGGGGTGAGCCCCCGTGTCCTTAAAGCCTGTGCCCCCCAGCTCTGTGGAGTCTTTAATTACATCTTCATGATGAGCCTGAGTCTACAGAGGGTTCCTGTGCGATAGAAGATATCATGCCTCGTTCCTGTACCAAAGACCCCACGTCTCAGTGGCCCCCAGGATTACAGACCCGTGGTGCTGACTTCGCATGTCATTAAGATCCTCGAGAGACTCATACTGGATCAACTCCAACCCATGGACCCCCTTCAGTTCGCTTACCAGCCTCGTCTCGGAGTCGAGGACGCCATCATCTACCTGCTAAACCATGTCTACACCCACCTGGACCAGCCGGTGAGCACTGTGAGGGTCATGTTTTTTTACTTTTCCAGTGCATTCAACACCATCAGGCCGACCCTCCTGGGTGAGAAGCTGACAGGTGGATGCCTCTCTTTTGTCCTGGATTGTGGACTACTTGACCGGAAGACCACAGTATGTGTGCCTGCAGCACTGTGTGTCGGACACGGTGGTCAGCAACACCGGAGCACCACAAGGGACCGACCTCTCCCATTTTCTCTTCACCCTCTACACAACTGGCTTCAGCTACTGCACAGAGACCTGCCATCTTCAAAAGTTTTCTGATAACTCTGCTGTAGTTGGATGTATCAGTGGAGGTGATGAGACGGAATATCGGGCTGCTATGGACTCCTTCGTCGCATGGTGTCAGCAGAATCATCTGCAGCTTAATGTGACAAAGTCCAGGGAACTGATTGTAGATTTTAGGAGATCCAAAACCCCAGAGGCCCCTGTTTCCATCCAGGGTGTCAATGTGGAAATGGTGAAGGATTACAAATACCTTGGAGTTCATATTGACAATAAATACGGTTTTATTTGTATATTATTGTATTTTATTTTTACAATTGACATTGTTGCAAAGCAGCTTTACATAGTAAAAGTAATTTAAAAAGGGATTTAAACATTTTTCTACAACCCCTACACATCCCTAATGAGCAAGCCCGTGGAATAAACTGGACTGGGTTAAAAACACTACTGCACTTTACAAAAACTGCCAGAGCCGTCTCTATTTTTTGAGGCGGCTAAGGTTGTTTAACATCTGCCGAACACTGCTCAGGAGGTTTTATGAGTCTGTTGTGGCCAGCAATTGTCCAAAATAAAGACAATATTCAACAATACCTCCCACCCGCTTCACAGCCTGCTGATCAGTCACAGGAGCATGTTTAGTGAGAGACTGATACCACCTAAATGTACAGGAAATCATTCCTACCTGTGGTAATTAAACTGTACAACTCCTCCATATAGCAACAACATCCACTGTCATGCATTTGCATTTTGCACTACATTTATATTCTACTGTTTATCATATTGATAACTTCGTACACACACACACACACACACACACACACACACACACACATATATATATATATATATATATATATATGTGTATATATGTGTGTAGACTTTCAGTATGTATAGTGTATATACAGTGGTGTCCTGATTTCTTATTGTTTTGCATGTTTGTCAAACTTAAATGTTTCAGATCATCAAACAAATTTAAATATTATTCAAAAGACAACACAAGTAAACACAAAATGCAGTTTTTAAATGAAGGTTTTTATTAAGGGAGAAAAAAAATTTCAAACCTATATGGCCCTGTGTGAAAAAGTGATTGCCCCCTAAACCTAATAACTGGTTGGGCCACCCTTAGCAGCAACAACTGCAATCAAGCGTTTGCGATAACTTGCAATGAGTCTTTTACAGCGCTGTGGAGAAATTTTGTCCTACTCATCTTTGCAGAATTGTTGTAATTCAGCCACATTGGAGGGTTTTCGAGCATTTAAGGTCATGCCACTGCATCTCAATAGGATTCAGGTCAAGACTTTGACTAGGCCACTCCAAAGTCTTCATTTTGTTTTTTTTCAGCCATTCAGAGGTGGACTTGCTGGTGTGTTTTGGATCATTGTCTTGCTGTAGAACCCAAGTTGATTTCAGAGTGAGGTACAGATACCTCACAGAAGGCCAGACATTCTCCTTCAGGATTTTTTGGTAGACAGCAGAATTCATGGTTCCATTTATCACAGCATGTCTTCCAGGTCCTGATGCAGCAAAACAGCCCCAGACCATCACACTACCACCACCATATTTTACTGTTGGTATGATGTTCTTTTTCTGAAATGT
>JBCNYH010000012.1:16429253-16447877 GCA_039654325.1 Tandanus tandanus | reverse complement strand
CCCCCCCCCCCCCCCCCCCCCCCCCCCCCCCCCCCCCCCCCCCCCCCCCCCCCCCCCCCCCCCCCCCCCCCTCACCAGAAATAAATTAACTCTTCACTTTTCCTCATTTTTCCAGGAAATTAGCAGGAAGTGCTCCCAAAAAGTTAACCATCATATTTCCATTTATGGTATTTGGCAGACACCCTTATCCAGAGTGACTTACATGTACCATTTTTATACAACTTGATTGCTCAGCAGCCCAACAGTGGAAGGTTGGTGGTACTGGGGCTTGAACCTCTGACCTTTGAAGCAGTAAGCCAGAGCCTTAACCACTGAGCCACCACTGCCCTATATCACGTCATATATCACTTACAGGTGAACGGAAAGGGAGTCATATTCATTCATTCATTTTCTGAACCATTCATCATCATTCATTTTCTGAACCGCTTAATCCTAATTAGGGTCGCGGGGAGGCTGGCACCCATCTAAGCCAACCCTGGGCAAGGGTAGCGCACACCCTGGACAGCTTGCTATCGCACCACAGACAGTGAAAGACATGGATGACCTTTGATAACTTGGTGATAGTGGGGTTTGAACTCCCAACCTTCGGATCAGTAAGCCAGCACCCTACCACCAGGCCACCACTGCCTCAGGGAGTCATATATACATTTTTAAAGTACTTAAATACTTTAATCTTCTGCCTTAAATGTAGTAGAAAGAATACATATTCGTGCATTTGTGCCTGACCTCACATCTTGAATCAGTCTCAGAATCTTTCATCAGTAAGAATATTGAACTGGATGTTACAAAAGTCTAATTCAGGAAAATATCTGATACAGAGTCTGTCTTATTTAAAACTACTGACAGTTGCTGTTACCAACTATAAGTGTGGCTCACACTGTGTATGAAAGTGAAGTGATATATATATATTGTTGACAGTGAAACTAAAGCTGTCTGATGGGGTGGGTGTCATATGACGTAAGATTAAAATGCTCAGGAAGCATGTTAGGCAACGAGGATTAACACAGCTAAATATTCTCTAATCAATGAGACCGAAATAAGCACGGATACAAGTGTTTTTGTCTAAAGATATATGAGAACAGCTGTTCCCATTGCTGCCAAAACTCACTGACACATGGACATGCACACACGCGCACACACACACACACACACACACACACACACAGAGAAAGAGAAAGTGTGTGAGAGAGAGAGAGAGAGAGAGAGAGAAATATCTGAACCACTTAAACCTGCTTGAGTCGTGAAGAGGCTGCTGTCTATCTCAGCCAACACTGGGCGAAGGCGGAGTACACACTGAAGAGCTCGCCAGACCATTGCAGGACCAACAAACACAATTATTCACACTCATACTCACACCTGGGGGCTATTTGGAGCAGCCGTTTAGCCTAGTGTGTATGTCTTTGGATTCTGGAAGGAAACCTACGCAAGCACAAAGAGAAGATGCAAACTCCACATAGAAACGCCCAAGGTCGGGATTGAACCCGGGACTTTCTTGCTGTTACCACTACACCAACATGCCTCTGCTTAATACAGGGATTAATAAATTACATCTATAAATCTATCTCTATCTATTTTATCCACAAGGGTTGCGGGGGAAGCTGGAGCCAGTCCTAGCTTACCTTGGGCAAACTGAACCCAGAGACAAGCAACCATTCACACTCACTTTCAGACATGTACTTGTAATCTGTATGTTTTTGGACTGTGGGAGGAAAACGGAGTAGCCAAACATGCAAAATTCACTTAGAAAAGCTCCAAACAGCCACACGGTTTGGCCCAAGAACATTCTCACTGTGAGGCAACATTGCTAATCACTGTGCCACCGTGCTCCTTATCATGCAATATTCAAGCAATAAAACATACTGTGGTATGCTATTATCACGAAATAATCAACAATGAGTGGTGTGATGAGTCCCAACACAAATAGCTGTGTTATTTCCAACAGCATCATGTCCTTGAAGTGTTTTACTATTCTTATACCACAGCAATTTGCCAAAGATTATATTATCATTCAGAACATTGATTTTTCTATTTTATAGTTATTGAATGCTGTGGAACATCAACAAGTTATCACTTATAACAGTATAAACTGATATCCCCTTAACAGTCTCTCTGTTTCTCTTTTTTAAAAGATAAGAAAGATGCAAAAAGGTCCTGGGTTGTGAGGGCATTTCTGTGTGGAGTGTGCATGTGTGGATTTCCTCCGGGTACTCCAGTTTCTGGTGCCACATGCACAGTAGGCTAATTGTTTTTTGCAAATTGCCCCTAGGTGTGAGTGTGACCTGTTCAGGCTCTGGTTATCTGTTACCCTGCCATTGAGCAGTATCCGCTAAGAAAAACTCATCTCCCCATGACCCTAGTAGGATTAAGCAATTTGGAAAATGAGTGAGTGAAGGTGCACCTTGTAGTATAACCATAAAAACATATGGAACTACTGTTTGATCAACCCATTCTGCCCAATCAGAATTGAACCTTCAAAAAGTGTCAAAGACCAAAAAGAAATGCAGAACAAAGAGTAAGGTTAAATTAAAGAGTGATTGAATATTCAGTGAAAACTCTTTTCTCCAAGCAATGTCGAATCTGAAATTTGTAATTCAGCTGAGACTGTCACAGCAGCTGGTAGCAAAAGATATTTAATCTTAAATGAATTTGACTGCTGCTTCAGTCAGGTCAAAAGGCACATTTCAATACAGCCAGATCATTATTCTGTTTATTTTAAACATATTTTTCTGGACTGTATCAGTTCAGCTGCATGCACAACACTTGAGAAACAGCTGCTCATGATATGCAATCAAAGTTTTTATTAGAGTACTAACAAACCTTTCCTAGATTACTCCACTTTCCACATTCTATTTACGTGATTAGAGTGTCGGCGCAAAACCAAACTTGCATTCCTGTAGGTCGAATCAGGCCTTCTAGCAGGGGTATTATTTGAGATTTCAAGATTGCAGGACATTATTCCTGGTCTTAGAATTACACTTTACTGGCCTGAGGCTGATGCTATTATTCCTGGAACTTGGTTACATTTAGAGGTTGTGGCCCAATCATGCTACCTATGACCTTGTTTTTAACCTTCCAAATTTTCCTAATTTCTTCTTCAATCCTACCTTTAATATGAGAGAGAGAGAGAGAGAGAGAGAGAGAGAGAGAGAGTGTGTGTGTGTGTATGTGTGTGTGTGTAAATACAAATCCTATAGTATATCAAACACTGATGCATGCGATATTGCTCTTGCACCTTTGATACTTTTTCTTTTTTTGTGTGTGTATCCAACTTTCAAGAACTTACTTCCCTGACCTCTTTATCACTGCCTTAATACACTCACTCCATCATTTGCCAAACCACTCATTATATTAGCCTGTCTCAGCAGACATATATGTCATATTAGCCTTTCTCAGCCGACACTGGGTGAAGGCAAGGTACACCATGAACAGCTCACCAAACCATCCCAGGGCCAACACACAGACACAAGTATTCAATCTCACACTCACATCTAGGGGCGATTTGGAACAGACAATTAACCTAATGTGCATGTTTTTGGACTGTGGGAGGTAATAACAACATTTACAGGGCGAGTGTAGACCAATTCTTTCAATGTTGCAGGCACAATTGCATATTTACCCTTAGTAGAATAAAATACAGCTCATGCACTTAGGGGAGAATGCATCTTCAAAGTCCACCCAAATATATTTAGAGACCGACTTCGAAGCTGTTTTCAGCTACCAAGAGCCTTTCTCATTGGGTGGTATAACACTTTGAACTGGCACCATACCCGAGACTTCAAACAAGATGTTCAGATACTGTCTGCCCTGGGCTTTTTGGGTACAGGAACATTTCTAAAGGATCTCGGGGAGACCAGGTGGTTATAATATCTCGGGCATATTTCAGCCGTATCCTCCCCCAAAGCTCTGGCCAGACAAATATATAAAATAAATCTACTGGCCAGACAAATATATTAAATTCCCCTATACTGAACACCAACTGCTCACAGTCCAGGGGTTTCATTCTGTTGCTGCTCTAATAAACATTATAGGTGCAGTAGACTGTACACACTGTCCTGATCTGTTCCCATAAACAGTAGCACCTAATTCTTGTCTAAATTTCACTTGCACTTGCATTTACAGCATCTCATGTCTGAATTTGGTGATTTATTAATAAATCCTCTGACTTCAGGTCAAAGCACTTTTTTATCTCTCCACTATTCACATTACTGAATATAATATCTCATCTGGAATTTATATCATGCAACAGCATTTCTTATTAAGAGTAAGTAAAATAATTTCTCCTGCTATATTTGGGCACTTAATTCTTCATGGTAAACGCCCTATGTCCTTTTATGGGAATTTAGGGGTGTTCACCTATGCCAATTAGAGCAACTAGCACATGCTTTCAAGTTGTGATTTCAATAAAGACAGTGGGATTCATTAATATAAGAACACAGCTGTGAACTAATTCGAAGTTAAGAACATGTCATGAACCCTTTTCTTATGAAATTTCTTATGATTTTTTTAAAGAACAAATTTACGAAAAACTTAAGAAGATATTGATGAATGAAAGGCTAATTTTATTATGTATTATTTTGGTTTGCTATTTTGTTTAACATTGCTATTTCTTTCTTTAACAGTTCTTTCATTCTTTGGTTTTCACAACATTTGCACATTTGTGGAATTCGTGTGCTCTTAATTACATTGTTTGTGTAGTCTCTAATGTCCACCATTTTCTACTATGTTCCTGAAAATATTAAATTTACTGGTTTTGCATTGTAATGTAATGTAATTTGTAGCCCTGCCATGAATTGCTGACATGCCCAGGGTGCACCCTGCCTTTCACATGAGCTCAGCTGGAATTGGCTCCACCTCACCTACAACTTTCATAGATAATTAGTATAGATTATGGATAATAAATATTTTTTATTTATGGCTGTGATTTATAGTATTTGATTTGTACACAAAAAGTTGAAATCAAACTAAACCAATATGGCAATCTCTCGGATATTAAATTATAATACTAAGATTTCATAAGGATTTTAAACCAGCTACTCATGGCAAACATTGAATCAGCTGTCGTATGCACACAATTTTACAGTGCAGAAATCTATTTTTACCACTTACCACAAACCATGCCTTGAGTAACAAGTACAAAATGGGACATCAAGTCTTTAAGGATTTGAGTCTTCTTTTTAAGGATTTTCTAAGAACAGACTGTTTGGCAAAATGATAAATAGTTGGTCTCATTTCTTAATAGAGGACATTTGCTTACAACTGTGATCATCCTGAAGATTCTGCAGACCACTATATTTATAAGTCATACAGATGACACTTTTAGTGTATCTTTTTAGTATTGTACAAGAATATATATATATATATATATATATAAATAATTTATTTTTTATTTTTTTTATTTTATTTTTTTTTCTGGGCCGGTGGTAAGGGTGCTGGGCTTATGATTGAAAGGTTTTGGGTTTGTATCCCCATTAGACCCTCACCATGCTAAGACCCCTGGGCAAGATCTCAACCACAAGTGTGCCTCTGTCCACTCAACAGTATAAATGGGTACCAGTGAAAATACTGGGAAGGTAGCCTGCAATGTATGAATCTCCCATCCAGGAGTTGAACTCCTAGTCGCTTCATGCTACAAAAACCAGAATAAGCTCTGGCTGTGATGAGCCACTATGTTTGAGTGTAAAAAGCTCAACCAACTTACCTTTACTACATAGTCATTAGATAATAATAACCGACTATCTAATGACTATGTGGTGAAACCGGTCATAAGCTAACTAGGTTCTTATAAATACTCTCAAGCCAACCTTGAACATGTTTTTATAAGAATTACTAATATAGGACACGCTTAACTATTTTATGAAAGAGTCACATACTATTCACAAATATCTTAAGCAATTAATTTTTAAAATACAGTATGTAATACATCTTATTCTTATCTTCGTATACTCTTTAGGTGGCACAGTGGACGGTGTCCCATGTCATGAGCCGCATGCGATGCGTGACCGTGACCTCCAACATATGCCCTATGAGCTCTTCCACACCTGCATGAGCACCAGCTACAGCTATTTGTTTGCCAACATCCAGCACCTGGAGAGGCAGCAGCGGTTGCTTCGTGGTGTACCTTACCCAAGCCTGAATACCCCACTTGATCATGAACCAGAGTGTGAAACCAAGCCAAAACCACGGCCCATCAACCTTCGTCATGCCATCGCTACAGTCATTATCACTGGAATTGTGTGT
Organism: Tandanus tandanus; assembly: GCA_039654325.1. NCBI lineage: Eukaryota > Metazoa > Chordata > Actinopteri > Siluriformes > Plotosidae > Tandanus > Tandanus tandanus. The sequence goes on along the minus strand of JBCNYH010000012.1, from coordinate 16,441,640 downwards.
GGAATTGTGTGTCTCATGATGCTGGCTGCTGCTGTGTATGGATGCGCCTATGCTGCCATCATGGCTAAATACCAGCGAGAGCTAAAAAAACGGGAAGAGGAGGCTGGAAGAGAAAATATGAACAGAGAAGGGGAGAACGAATTGCTAGAAAATGCCATAGCGTGAAAAAAAAGTATTTTGAGAGGGAGAGAGAGAAAGAGATATGCAATAATAATAATAATCATACCTCACCTTGGGATATAAAACAGAGAAAGACTCTTAAAAATTGTACAATAGAGCTACCCACACATACATAGGGATCTGGCTGGGTTTTATTACATTTATAGGATTTATCACAATTATTGTGATATCTCATGAGACCAACAAATGGTTACTAGATTTCTGCTGTCATCTACTGTATCACTCATTTCATACACAGTCCTCTCTGAAGTGGAAGTCAAACAAGACATAAAAAAGTTGTATAATTCAGTATAGCCATAGTACTGATAAAAAATTTAATTATATTGGCATCCTTATTGAAAATGGACAAAACTACTGTGTTAAATTGGCATATCATAAAATTATTTAATTATCAAAAAATAGAGAAACAACCTATCTCTGACAGTAATCAGTCTCATCTTCCTTTAGTTATTTAAAATAATTGTATTATTTATTATGTATTTTTAATTGCAACCTCTAGGAAGTATATTAATGCCACAGAAATCCCTGGTGCATAATAAAATGGGGGTAAAATATTGGGGGCAGCCATGGCCTAATGGTTAGAGAAGTGGCTTGACTTAAAGGTTGCTGGCTCGATTTCCGAACCATCAGGGAAAATGTGTGGTGACGGGGTAGTGAGCTGCACCTTTCCATCCTCTACATTCATGGCTGAAGTGCCCTTGAGCAAGGCACCTAACCCCCAACTGCTCTCCAGGTGCCGCAATGTGTGGCAGCCCGCTGCTCCAAGTGTGTGAGTGCTCACTGTTTACATGTGTGTGTGCTCACTCTGGATAGGTTAAATGCAGAAGTCAAATTTTCCCTTGCAGAATTAATACAGTATAAAAAAAAATAAAAAAAAAGGCAAAAAAGAAGATCTTGAAGGGCACACTGTACATTTTTATTTGATGTATTTTTCTAACAATTCAAACCCAGATCTAAGACATCACAGTCAATTCAGTTGAAATTCAGTTTCAGTTTATTTTTAAATTTATTACTTGCTCAATCTAACTCATTTGCCGAAGCGATTAATCCTATTAGGGTTACAGGGAGTCTGGAGACTATCTTAGCCGACACTGGGTGAAGGCAGGGTACACCCTGAACAGCGCGCCAGACCATCACAATGATTCACACTCACACTCACACCTAGGTGCAATTTGGTACAGCCAAATAGCCTAAAATAAAATGTTTAAACATTAAAATTTATTTGGTGGCATGACAGAAACCAGTGGAAACCTGGCTAGTGTTTGGTGGTGACCAACTTAGTCTCTGGATTTTACTATTACCAAAAAATGTATGGTTTTAATTTAAGATTGGCACAAATCTAAAAATTGGAGAAGTTCAAGTGTCTCCAACCATGTTAAACCAGCAGTGGATAATAATAATAATAATAATAATAATAATAATAACAATAATAATGTTTGAAGCTTAATTTACCTCTTGCATGCTATACATAGTATAGCTACACATCTTTGCTCATTTTTATAAAGGGTGCCAATAATTGATTCGAGTGTATGTTTAAATATAAAATTAGGCCAAAGACACTGAATACATATCAGGAAGCTCTAACTATATATCTGGGGTATATTTTGTCTAATGTAAGTGCGTTTAATGACAATTTGTAAATCTTGACTATTATAGTGGTTTCCAGGTTCTGTTTCAAGTTTAGTAAAACTGTTTAATATCAGGTTAAGTAGGCAGCTTCTACTATGCATATGTCCTTGTTTCTGTGCATGTGTGTGACGTACTGTATTATATTTCTAACATTTAGAAACCTTTCTAACTCAACCTTTGATTATTTTAGACAAACCAGTAAGCATTTAATATTTAAAACTACTTGCAGTTTGCACAAAAACCCTTACAAAGTGGTAGATTTCACATACTCCTATATATGGATGTGTTAGATGGTGTGAAGGGCATGAGGTTCTTATAAAACACACACACACACACACACACACACACACACACACACACACACACACACACACCCTCAGAACAGACATGATGTTTCAAGTACAAAAAAGAGCCAACAAGCTGCAAACAAGGCTGCTCAAAGCCAAGATCTGCTGCCACACACATGCATACACACACACACACACACACACACGCTTCAGTTGCCCTGTGAGTGTTATGTAATAAGCATGTCAGGTTTTGTTAGTGCTGGCAAATGCTCATTGGGGGCGGTCTGTAAACTCAATTTCTGACTGGCTAGTGTGTGTGTGTGTGTGTGTGTGTGTGTGTGTGTGTGTGTGTGTGTGTGTGTGTCTGACATTTAAATCCTCAGTGCTATAAGACATGCATTAATATTTGAGGATGAAGTATGTTAAATAGCTTTGATTTCTTATCATAAATGAACTAAAAACTCAACAACAATTACATTTCCAACCTTTTTTCTGTTCTTGCAATAGATGCTTTCAGTAAACAGATAAGTAAATAAATAAATAAAGACTGATTTGATCCATTTGTCAGTGGAAATGGACAACCACATATATACCATATACAGTCTAGACATCATTTACAAAATTAAAGCAAAAACACAGTGGGTATTGAAAAGGACCACCCCATTCAAATTAAACATCGATGCTTTTCAGCCTGAACTGAAGACACACAGAGATATACAGTAGTGTGCAGTGAAGATTATACACCACCGCTTTTGTATAAAAGGGCTCATAATAAAAAGAAGTAAAAAATTGCTTTTCTATAAATGAACTTCAAACCATATGGAATGGTTTAGCGAGTGAATAAATAAAAAAGTACAGTGATGCAGTGATGATTATACACTTAACAAAATGAAGATAAATCAGAAACCAAGTACTATTCAAGTATTTATTTCATGCAAAAGTCAAAAAAAATTTTTTTTCAATTTTTCTGAAAAATTTTAATTTTCTGTGTTTTTGTTTATTAGCCATACTTTTACCTCAGTATACTTGTCAAAATTATTATTTTTTAGTTTTTTGGTTCTCATTGCCTACGATAGCATTGTTCAATACATTTTCACCCAAAAATAATAGAGAAGTAATTTTTTACTTATTTTTATTAGGAGCCCTTTTTGACAAAAGTGGTGGTGTATAATCTTACACTGCACACTATTGTATATTTTCTGCTGTATTTACATAATGCAACTTATAACATCCAAATGAAAGATATGATACCCCTTTTTCTCTTTGGCCTCAAAATCTTCAAGGTGCATTTTGACAAACCAAACTTTTCTATACCCTCCTTAGCCTCGTCTATCCTCTTTCATTTGTTGGGGCAAGAACAAATTAAACTACATGTCAATTAACAGCCATACACATGGTACATGTGTTCTATTCTTTTATGGTCTTACTACTACTGATAAAAGTAATAACAGTGGTGCAATCAATGTACAAAACTAGATGAGGATAGTGCACCAATAAGAATACACAGACTCCAGCATTATTACTGTCCCTGATAGACTAACATGAGTACTGTAAACACCAAACATCAAACAATTTCTGCTTTGTAGTTTGATGTATATTGTTTTCCAATGATAGGTTGGACTGAGAGAACTGTCAAATTATACATCATCTCAAATAAGTGACAGTAAATAATAAGGCAAACCTAAACAAGGAAACATGTCTAAAAAAACAAAGACTGTGCAAAAGTCTTTCCCGAACCACAGACACAGTCTGGTATTGCCATAATGTGTGTGTTTGCATGAGTGTGTGTTTGTATGAGAGAGAGAGAGAGAGAGAGTGAGTGTGTGTGTGTGTGTGTGTGTGTGTGTGTGTGTGTGTGTGTGTGTGTTGGGGGGGATTAGATATTTAGGCTTTATTTATGTTAACAGAGAGAAAATTGCTAATGTTTATTGATTTATTAATAAAATATGTGATCAATTAGTATACACTACATGGGAACGATCTAATCTGATTAGTCTGGTATTTTAGGATTCTTCTGAGTGATGGACAATCAGTTACTTGGAGCAAGAAGTGTCATCATTATCTGACAGTAAAATTTCAAAAGCCATAAAAATCATGTTTTAGTTTGTTTTTGTTAAGGCAAACCGATTATATTAGAAGGGAGTCTCACCCTCAAGCTGCACAATATGACGGCTTCTTCCCAGGGGCCTATTCCTTGGAGCATCACATAAAGTCACATTTAGGAAAAAAATAAAATAAACGTTATAAAAATATGTATAATAAATTATTACCAAATAAGAATCTGATTTCAAACATTCATACATGACTTTCGAATTAATAGAAGAGCCAGCCAGGTAGAGTTAGCTTTTTGTCTAGTAACTGCTTAGCTTGGCTTGGCATGCAGAGCTCACCTGACCAAATCTGTAATGATTAAAGCACAATAAATATTAATTCATTTATTCACTCATTTTCTGAACCGCTTAATCCTATTTAGGGTCGCGGGGAGGCTGGCGCCCATCTCAGTCAACTCTGGGCGCGGACAGGGTACACCCTGGACAGGCTCACCAGGCCATTGCAGGGCTATAAATATTTTAATGTATTACTCAAAAAAATCTGAGGAACAATTTGAAAACATATCAGTGGGATCTCAATGGTACATGAAATCATGCTGATATCCTTCCTGATATAGACTGGGTAATGTGTTAGGAACAAAAGGATGGCACATCATTTAATAGAAATAAAAATGTTCAACCTACAGAGGGCTGAATTTAAAGACACCCCAAAAATCAAAGTGAAAAAATGATACAACAGGTTAGTCGATTTCGCCGAAATTTCACTACAATGACTCAAAATGGTACTCAGTAGTTTGTATGGCCCCTATGTGCTTGTATGCATGCCTGACATTGTCGGGGTATGCTTTTAATGAGGCTGGTGTGGACACGGATGGTGTCCTGTGGATCTCCTCCCAGATCTTTACCAGGGCATTACTGAGCTCCTAGACATTCTGTGGTGCAACCAGGTATCAGGGAATAGACAAAAAAATAATGTCCCAGAGGTTTTCTATTGGATTTAGGTCTGGCGACTCTGAACTCCTGTGTGACTCCTTCATCCTCCTGGAATTGCCTGCATACTCTCACCACATGAGGCCGGGTATTGTCGTGCACCAAGAGGAACCTAGGACCCACTGCACCAGCGTAGGGTCTGACAGCAGGTTGAAGGATTTCATCCCAATACCTAATAGCAGTCAGGGCGCCATTGTCTAGTCTGTAGAGGTCTGTGAGTCCTTATTTGCCTCCCCAGACAATCACTGACCCTCCACCAACTCAATCATGCTGAATAATATTGCAGGCAGCATAACATTCTCCATGGTGTCTCCAGACCCTTTCATGTCTGTCACATGTGCTGAGATTGAACCTGCTCACAACTGTGAAAAGCACAGGGTGCCAGTGGCACACTTGTCAATTCTGGTGTCCAGTGGCAAATGACAATAGAGCTCTGCGGTGCTGGGCAGAGAGCACAGGGCCCACTGCAGGACATGGTCCTCAGGCCATCCTCATGTATTCTGTTTCTAATTGTTTGAACAGAGACATTCACACCAATGGCCTGCTGAAGGTCACTTTGTAGTTGAAAGTAATCATCCTTTTCCTCCTTGCACAAAGGAGCAGATACTGATCCTGCAATGGGGTTGAGGACCTTCTACCTGCAAAGGGGTTGAGGAGCCATGTCCAGCTCTCTTAGAGTAAGTGCTCGTCTCCCCATATCTCCTCCATGCTCTTGCAACTGTGCTGGGAGACATAACAAACCTTCTGGCAATGGCACATATTTATGTGCCATCCTGAATTAGTTGGACTATCTGTGCAATCTCTGAAGGATCCAGGTGCCGCACCATGCTACCAGTAGAGACACTAACCCTAGCCATATGCAAAACTAGTGAAAAATCAGTCAGAAAAAAATTAAAGGAGGAAAAAATGTCAGTGGCCTCCACCTGTAAAACCAGAAGATGAATTGAGTTGATGCTACTGTATACTCTGAATAAAAAGTCTTCCTCTTTTTCCCTCCTGATGTTTCTGTGTAGTATATACTAAAACAAATATGCACGTCAGCAACTATTCAGACTATAGACTATTCAGTAACATCCACTTTGCCTTTGGCGCATAATTGTTAAGTGGTTTAATTTGTTGAAAAAGTGTCAAGTGGTCATAATTTATGCACCAATACAAGGTTTGGCAGTTTTTATCTATTTGTGTCTTTGTTCATTCTTTAGACAATAGTCCTTTTATTCTTTTCCTCCTACACTTTCCTATCTACTTGCTATACTCATTTTTGCTCCACCTCTTCTATCACCGCTTTGTCTCCCCTCTTAATTTAAGTGGTGCTCTAAAGTGATTATTTTTCTAATGCTTCTAAACAATACATCATTCCTGAAAGTACCTATTTGTACTGAACCATGTTTTTTAGGGGCAACAAATGAGGACTATTTATATGGCTATCAGCTATTAGCTCTAATTGACACGGTCTGTGATTGACACACTCAGATTTGTAATGAAAGAAGATTGATATTGATATCAAATTGATATCAGCCACACAGTGGCTATATAACACCTACACTCTTTTTTTAAGGTTACAGTGATATAAACAAATATAGAAACAAGGATCAATCATGTAATCCTGCAACAGACTGCCAACCTATTCATGGTGTACCCAACCTCCTGCATGTAGTCCACTGGAACTGGCGGCATGTGACCCTGACAGGTAAAGGTTGGGTGGATATATGGTGAATGCATTTGTTGAGCCCCTTAATCCTATTAGGGTCACGGGGAGGCTGAAGCCTATCTCAGCCGACTCTGGGTGAAGGCAGGGTACATCCTGAACAGCTCACCAGGTCATCGCAGTGCCAACACACACACACACACACACACACACACACAGAACCATTCATACTCACACTCACAACTAGGGGTGATTTGACAAAGCCAATTAATCTAATATGCATGACTTTGGACTGTAGGAGGAAACTGGAATAACCCATGCAAGCACAGGGAGACCACGCAAGCACAGGGAGACCATGCAAACTCCACACAGAAATGGCCGAGCCCGGAACCTGAACCGAGGATCTTCTTCCTGTGAGTCAGACATGCTGGTATCCAAAATGTTCCAGTTGACTTTAATTAGTTTTTAATTATTTTATTTAACCTAAATGAGATTACATGAGGGCAGTGGTGGCTCAGAGGTAGGGTGCTAGATTACTGACCGTCGGGGGTCGGGGGTTCAAGCACCACTGTCACCGGGTTGTCACTGCTGTCCCCCATTTGCAGCTAACTGGGTTATCAAAGGCCATGTCTCTCACTGTCTGTGGTGAGAGGCATGTAAAAGAACCATTGCTGACTTTCAAAAAGAGTAGGCTGCATTGCCATCAGTGTATTTCTGCCCTGCGATGGCCTGGTGAGCTATCCAGGGTGTACTCTGCCCTCACCCAGAGTCAACTGAGATGGGCGCCAGCCTCATTGCGACCCTAATTAGGATTAAGTGGTTCAGAAAATAAATGAGTGGATGAATGAGATTAAATGAACTCTGTAAGGGCATTTAATCAACAATCCAATAAACAAAACATGAAATGACTCACTTTCACGCTAGATGTGATTTGCTGCAATAAAATACAATTTCAATACAATACATTACAATAAAAAAATAATAAAAACATACAATTAACTTTAATTTGCCTATTTTTTTGTACTTCAACTTAAAAACATAACATTTTATTTATTATCTAAAAAGGTATTTGAGTTATATATAAGTTTGTGTTTATATTATTAATACAGCAGTTAAACTCTTTATTCTAAAATAAAGTTATAGTTTAAAGTGTTCTTTTCTTTGAATGCATCATCTACTCTCTTCAGGAAATGTTTTATATTGAATTTTATTAATGTGGTTCTATATTCATGGCACATGGAAAAAAACGTACACAAACAGCAGCCTGAATACATTACTATAAATTTCTCTCTGTATTGACCTGTGTGAATTCCTATTATTTTATATTCCTACTGTTTCAGGAACATAGTCTGAGTTTTGCTGAATAAGTTCGGGATGTCACTAGGTTTTTTTATTTTTTAATATACAACAAATTAACCAATGGTGGAATTTAAGTGTGGAATTTAACTAACTCCCTCCCTCCCTCCCTCCCTCCCTCCCTCCCTCCCTCCCTCCCTCACTCACTCACTCACTCACTCACTCACTCACTCACTCACTCACTCACTCACTCACTCCCTCACTCCCTCCCTCCCTCACTCCCTCCCTCCCTCCCTCCCTCGGTTGCTGGAAGGCTTCATCCTGAACAGTTTGCCAGATCATCACAGAACCAACACACACACAACCACTCACACTCACACCCACATCTAAGGACAATTTGGAACCGCCAATTAGTCTAATTTGCATGTTTGTTTTTGGACTGTTGAGGGAAAACTGGAGTACCCGGAGGAAACCCATGTAATCATGATGAGAACATGCAAACTCCACAGAAAAACACCTGGGACTCCAACCCAGAACCTTCTTGCTGTGAGGTGGATGTGCTGACCACTACGCCAACATGCTGCCATTTATTTTATATTTGCAGCTCAATGTAAGACAATCTTATCTGTTTTTTACACTGGAACACTGTACTTTAATTAACAATTAATTCTTACATGGGAATATAATCCAAAGAAGCACTCTAAAGGGAGATTTTCATGCTTTTTTATTTAGACGAGAAGTAGGTGATCTTGTTGTGCATATACAAGCAGAGGCATAGGAGCTTTGTAATAGTGTCTCTTTTTAAACTCTTAGAGTTGTAGTGTATGCTATGTGGAAATATAAAGAAAACACACTAAGGTAAGATTTTTATAGATTATTTTTACATATTTTACCAGTGACAGAAGCAGATTACATGAGGTTTTTGTACTCTGCAAGCATAAGCGATCTGGGACTAACGTCATCTTTTGTGCTTACTCATTCAGAGTTTAGAACATACTACATATAAATGTAGGCAAGCTGCAGTCCGTAAAGGTATATTTTCATACTTATTAAAACCTTTTGATTTAGTATATGGGTCTGATCATGAAACTGATACTGAAATGTGTGACACTGACCTGGCACATTTTCTGCAGATTTAGAAAAAAATAGTTTTTCCCATTTTTTAATGTAGGCCAATATGCATTAAATTATGGTAGATGCAGGATAATATTCTTTAGAGGAACAGCATTATCAAATTATCAGAATGACGACTCAAAAAGTCAGTATGTAACATGGACAGAATAAATGGACTTCTATTCACTAAAATAGCTTTAGATAATAATTGCATAATTAGTTACACTAAGCCAATTGGTGAGTGCATAAGATACACAATGTATCATGGACAGGAAAAGTTATGTAAATCATCGATCCCGTTTTAAGTTTGGTGCTTATTTACGAATTTTGACATGCACATGCAAATTTCATGGTTCATTGTGCATGCACCTGTGTTCCGTTTCATGTTGTTATTGGACCTGTGGAGACCTTAGGAGAGGCTCAGCAGGATGTGGGAATAATGAGGTATTTCACTTGTCACAAAGCTGAGCTTAAAAAGGGTGTAAACTAGGAATGAACATTATTTGAAAAAAATTTATTCACCAAATGCACATATTTTGGTATGGTACTATCTCCCAAGCATGCACAAAAGATTTTGACATTTTGACAATATTTATTCAAATTTGAGGTTGGGTAGTTGGAAATGTGCCAGTTTTGTGATCAGACCAAATATACAAATCTATTTTAACTATATTATTTAGAAAAAACTAAACTAACTATAAAACTAGTTATAAAATGATAAAAGAATATTTTTGTGATTCCCATTTTAAAGCTAGACAACGATGACACCGTCACTCTAAATGACTTGAAATTGTAAGTGTCCATTTTGATTCAAGCATTATTCACTCAGGATAACAATTTTTATTCCCCTGATAGATGACCAATCAGATCGCACCATTCACATATAGTATAAACTAAAATAAAGTATTTGTGTAAAGTATAAATGCAAATGAAAAATTCCTACCTGCAGCAATTGGTGACTTCCTGTCGTCCAGTAGTTGAATGGCGGTGCTGGCCAATACAACACTCTTATTCTCCGAACCTGGGATCACACAAACATTACTGATTTATTTAACTATTTACATTTCTTGTACTGTGTTAAACATGCCACAGATTATTATTTTGATAATAATTGTACAGTCACACTGTAAACATCTAGAGCTTCTGAAATGGCTTCATTTGGTTACACTGATTCTTTTCTTCAGATTTATTGCACAGAGATTATATTATCCAGAGATGTCCTGAAGCATAAAATGTGCTCCAGACATGCATTTCTAATATGCCACAGCAGAAAGAGCAAGCCTAGTACATCACAGTCAATACTTTGTAGAACCACTTTTTACTGAAACTACAGCTGCAGGTCTTTTGGGGTATGTCTTTCCGAGCTTTGCCATCTAGAGACAAAAAAAATTTGCCCAATCTTATTTGTAAAATAGCTCAAGCTCAGTCAGATTGGATAAAGAGTGTCCATGAACAGCAATTTTCAAGTTTTGCCACAGATTCTTAATTGGATTTAGGTCTGGACTTTGACCGGGCCATTCTAACACATGAATATACTTCGATCAAACCATTCCATTGAGGCTCTGGCTGTAGTATGCTCTGTCTTTTGCATACTCTAAGCGGTTTTCTTCCAAGCTTGCCCTGTATTTGGCTCCATCCATCTTCCCATCAATTCTGACCAGCTTCCCTGTTCCTGCTGAAGAACAGCATCCCCACAGCATGATGCTGCCACCACCATGTTTCACGATGGGGAGGGTGTTAGTTTTTTGCCACACACAGGGTTTTGAATTTAGGCCAGAAAGTTTAATTTTGGTCTCATCTGATCAGAGCAACTTCTAACACATGATTGCTGTGTCCCCCACATGGCTTGTGTGAAACAAAATGAGACTTCTTATGGATTTCTTTTTATAATGGCTTTCTTCTTTCTACTTTTTTCAAGGCCATATTTGTAGAGTTCACAACTTTAAGTTATCCTGTGGACCAATTATCCCCCCCTGAGCTGTGGATCTCTGCAGCTCCTCAAGAGTTACCAAGGGCATATTTGCTGCTTCTCTGATCAATGCTCTCCTTGCCCGGCCTGTAAGTTTAGGTGAACGGCTTTGTCTTGGTAGGTTTTCAATTGTGCCGTACTCTTTCCATTATCAGATGATGGAATGAACAGTGACCCGATGTTTGAAGCTTGGGATATTTTTTATGACTTAACCCTGCTTTAAACTTCTCCACAACTTTATCCCTGACATATCTAGTGTGTTTCTTGGGCTTCATGATGCCATTTGTTCACTAATGTTCTCAAATAAACCTCTGAGGCATTTATATAGCAGTTGTATTTATACTGAGATTAAATTACGCACAGGTGAACTATACTTACTAATCAGATGACTTCTAAAGGCAGTTGGTTGCACTGGGTTTTATTTAGGGGTATCAGAGTTAAGGGGCTGAATACAAATGCACACCACACTTTTCAGATTTATGGCTGTAACGTGACAAAATGCGGAAATGTTCAAGGGTATAAATATTTTTGCAAGCCACTGTATATATATATCCACATGAGATATCATGGTATTTATCCTATCAGGGTAGCAGGATGGCTGGATCCTATCTCAGCTGACAATGCGGGGTACCACAGAAAGCTCGCCAGACTATCAGAGGGCCAGCACCACACACACACACACACACACACAAAACCATTCACACCGACACCTCGGGGCAATTTGGAACAAGCAATTAGCCTAATGTGCATGTCTGTGGACTGTGTGAGGAAACTGGAGTACCCAGAGGAAACCCAAGCAAGCACACGGAGAACATGCAGACTCCACACAGAAACTTCCTAGTCAAACCCGGGACTGGAACCCAGGAACTTCTTGGGGTGAGGCGGACGTGATGGGTTTATCCTTGAGGTTAGTTTATAACTCGCCTTGTCAACATTTGAACATGTGAAATTAGCTCGTCCGTTAGGGACACCAGCAGAACTAGTTAGGTGTATCCCGGGAGCCAGACCACTGGACATAGCAGGTTATCTTAGGTTTTTAGGCGAGATAGGATATGCTGGAGTTAATGATATATGCCTTTGTCAGTCAGGGGTTGCTAAGAGTAACTTTATAGAGGTGTTGAAATTAGCAAAGGCAATGTCCGATGCTGTAATATGCTCTGGCCCCATCCCAATACGGCTTGGTGATGTAGCTTACAGCAGGCTATGGTCGCTGAACTGCTGGAT
>JBCNYH010000012.1:16384395-16400673 GCA_039654325.1 Tandanus tandanus | reverse complement strand
AGCGATCACCAGCCAATCATGGGCGTCTGTGAGCTCATTCGTACGAGGGGGCGGATAGCGCTTTCCCTCCGAGTGTGCTAGGCCGCCCCCAAATACGCATGCGCAGCAGTTCGAAAAAAGGTGGGTGGTAGCATCGCATGTCACGGAAGGGGCATGTGCATGCTTACGCCCCTACCTGGTCGGTGGTGGTCGTGTGATAGGGAAGGCAAAAAGTTGATGGGTGGTAATTGGATACGACTGAATTAGGGAGAAAAATGGGGGGAAATCCAAAAAATTTAAAAATGTAAAAAAAATTAAAAATGATAAATAAACTGAAAAGGGGGTAACAAAGAAAAAGAAAAGTAATTTTGACATGGTAAATATGAAAACATTTCTCTTTTTTTGCTGAATTCGTCTCGGGTTTGTCTTCATTGCCTTTATTCATTCTGCAAAGGCAATTAAAAGTAGTCAAACACTACAGACAATGGAAACGGGAAAATCTACGCACTGCTTAGCATATTTAATATTCACTTGTTCATTATCTAAGCTGCTTAATCCTAATTAAGGTCATGGGGAGGCTGGCGCAAATCTCATACGACTCTGGGTGAGGGTAGGGTATACCCTGGACAGCTCAGGGTCAGCACACACACACAACCATTCACACTCACTCTCACACCTAGGAAAGATTTGGAACAGCCAATTAGCCTACTGTGCATGTTTTCGGACTGTGGGAGGAAACCGGAGCACCCAGAGGAAACCCATACAAGCACGGGGAGAACATGCAAACTCCACACAGAAACACCCAAGCCTGGGAATCGAACCGATTTCTTTAGTTCCCTTGACTATATAGTAGATGTCTGAGTTTTTGCACTAAGGAGGAAGTGGTCAGTTACCACCAGAGCGTATCACTGAAGCTGTGAGCTGTTTCCACTGTAGTTGCTGAGGTGCAGAGGAAGTGAGGCGCTTGCATGTGTTTAAAGTCTGCAATCATCCCCTTTGTCTTGCTGACATTCAGAAAATTGCTGTACTTGCAACAAGAGTCCAGCTGCCTCACCTCTCCTTAGGCTGTCTTATTTTGGTGATGAGAATTTCTGACAACGATGATTTGTTTTGGATCCCGAGCGTCTAAGGCCTGTTGCTAAGAACCAGTTGCACATTGAACTATTTAATCTGAGTGATTGAAGTTTTGTTGATTCATTCCTGCTACCTCAGTGTTGAATTCTTCAAACCAGGTGTAGAAGTCACTGATTGTGTCTGAAAGGAAGGTGGCTTTGATGCAGGCAGAACATATCATAGTCCTATAATAGATGAATAATCGATCTTTGCCACATGTGCCATGGGCAACACTTTAACTTAAAATATCCATATTCCGTATTTAGTTAGATACAGAGAGATTAGACGCACAACTGGTGAAATCTATCATGCATTACGACTGCCCGTTAGCTTACCACTTACATTTTAGTGCTGTCTCGTCAAGAAAAACGAACATACATTTTGTCATACGTTTTATTACCAATGTTCTATTTTTACCTCATTAAAGACTCATCTCAGTCATAAAGAAACAGTCAGGCATACATTTTTCATCATAGTTTTCATTAAAAGGAACGTACAGAGGAAAGATTAAGAGGAAAATTCAATTAAAGAATAAGCAGTGAAGTCCAGATGTCCCTCTCACAAGCCACTTCCTCTAGCTCTTCCAGTGGGGACACCAAGGTGTTCCCAGACCAGCTGAGAGACATAGTCCATCCAGTGTGTTGTGGGTTGACCCCAGGGTCTCTTCCTGGTTAGACACGTCCAAAACACCACATCAGGGAGGCGTTCAGGAGATCAGATACCTAAGCCACCTTAACAGGCTATTCTCAAAAAGAAGGAGCAGCGGTTCTACTCTGAGCTCCTCCCAGATGGCCAAGCTTTTCACCCTATCTCTGAGGGAGAGCCTTGCCACCCAGCGAAGGAACCATTTTAGCCGCTTGTATGCGCAAACTTGTTCTTTCGGTCACTATCCAAAGCTCGTGACCATGGGTTTAATATCTGTGCAATGCTATTTTTGCCATTAATTTGCCTTATATGAACTGAGGGATTCACATCCTATTCTCACGATTTCGCACCCTCGCGAGAGTGAAACAACAACCTTTTCAAACTGGCTAACATAAATTATCAAATGAATTAGCAGATTGCCATATTCGAAACTGTAAGGAAAAGGCACCAGATGATACAAATATGCACATGCTCATGTTTAACAGGAGTTTGGAAGGCTTGCCTTTCACTTTGCTTAAAGGAATTTAACACTGCTTTGTGGAAGGTCTTAACTTGCTTCATGCCGCTGGTGAGGTTGATCATTGCTGCCCTGAGTGTGGCTCTCTCCTCATCTGAATGCAACATCACAAGCTTTGAGCAGTGAGCAAATATCAGAGTTCAGCCAGGGCTGCTGACTGGGTTGTGAAGTGATCACATCCTCATCCACACACTTACTGATGTAGCAAGTAACAGATAATGCATACTCCTTCATGTGTGTGCATATCCTTCATGTGTGCTTAGAGGGTGTGTTGCAGTAGTTTTGGGAGGGTTCACACTGGGTGTGATGGTCAAAATTTTGACCATGTAGTGTATGAACCTATTGTAGAATGGTGAAAATGTTTATTGCAAAATAGAAGGAAGTGCTGCTGTTTTTGGAGGTTGAGATCATGTGCTCTCTTTAAAAAAATGCATAATAGTGTTAGTTAGAGCAGGTACAGTTACACTGTCTGACAACAAAGTGCAATATTATTAAGCTAAAATTAGTAACATTCCTCAAGGGGCGAGGAAAGGAGCAGGGAACGGAAAGGAACACACCGTGCACAGTGTCAATGAACCATTATACAATGAAATAAACTTTCAGGAAAGTGATCTGCTTAGATTTCCTTTCACTAAATCTAACAAAATGGATCCAAGTCAAGGTTGTGATGTCAGCCATTTTTTTGTGCATGTTGTTTTGCCATAGAGGAATTTACAGCACATTTTGACTAACTTTGTTCTCTACCTGTCTTCATTAGTAAAAAGAAAACATGCTCAAATCTCACTCTTACTCTTACTTTGAGTCTGTCTTTTCCAAAAATGGAGGGGAAAACTTGCTAAAT
The DNA here is from genome assembly GCA_039654325.1 of Tandanus tandanus. Classification (NCBI taxonomy): domain Eukaryota; kingdom Metazoa; phylum Chordata; class Actinopteri; order Siluriformes; family Plotosidae; genus Tandanus; species Tandanus tandanus. The sequence continues at coordinate 16,397,578 of JBCNYH010000012.1, read as the reverse complement.
TTATCTGTGAACTTGCAGCTGAGACTCCCACTGGATTTGTAGTTTAAGCAGAATACAATGTCAGATTAGTGCTGGCCTATTTAAATGCAGCATCGAAAGCAGTGAACGTTACCAAGTGCAATTCGACCTAAGAGACTGTGTTTTCACAAGGCAGAGGAATTTGTAGGTGTGTGTATGAGCGAGGAAATGTGTGTGTGAGGCAGAGAGGTGAGAGAGATAAAGGATGCTTTAGCTGATGGGAGGTCAGCATTTCTCCCTGGAGTCCCATTATAGCATGACAGTAAAAGATGTGCTATAAGGAAGAGATACACAGAGGGGCTATACTTGTAGTGGAAGGGTGTGGGAGAGAGAGAGAGAGAGAGAGAGAGAGAGAGAGAGAAACAGACAGACAGACAGGCTATGATAGTGTCTCCTCTTTACTGCAGTTGCTAAGCCACTACCATCCATCACTTGTCCACACACACACACACACACACACACACACACACAGATGCTATTCATGCCTACCAGCACAGGGGAGTGAGTAGCCCACCACAGGGTCATGGATGAACTGTCGTTCATTCAGTCGGGTCTGACAGTACATGTGAAAACAATCCAGACAGATCACATGACGCTCGGCACACTGAGCCACCAGAACAGGACTCCTGTAGGACAAAGCACAGCAGAATGTATTGAGTAGTAATTTTGACCCTTTGCAAGCATGCACTACATTACATAGCCTTATAATTCAGAAGAAAGAGAGTAATTTATTATGAAAATAAAGTTGTTAACCAATATTTGATTAATTACTGCATATAAAGTAAAGTGGCAAAAACTAGGCAGTAGGCTAAATTATTCAAATAACCAAGTAAACACTGGCTACTTCAAGCATTATAATAAGAAGAGCCATTTGGGGTCTCCAGTACAGGAAAAAGCTTACGGGTTTTTGTTCTTGTAAGAACTGACTACTTTTTTCTTTATGTTGACAGGCTGCTTTAGAGAAAATGCACCCAGGTATAAAATGAGAATTAGGGCCTTACGAAGCAAAAAGACTTGTGCTTGCATAGTGTAAAAGTGCATAAATTCTTTCAGCTGCTATATGAAATATATATATATTTTTTGAGTTAGTGGAATTCCTAACTTCCATTCATGTGCACACTCAGAGCCAGTAACATTACAGTACTTACAGTTTTTATTCAACTCCACTCTGCCATAGGACATTTGACAAGACAATCACATGAGTGTAGCAGTTCTATTTGTTTCCCTCACTACATCCTCACAGCTCCAGAAGTGCACTATAATGGATTAGTGTTCCATCACTACCATCACCCTGACCACAAATGCTACTGAAGGATTTATGGATAAACAAATGAAAAAATGAATGAATGAATAAACTGATCTCCAGTTTCCATTGTAGCAAAGATCTCTGCTTTCCTCTGAGTGAGAGATTTCTGTTCCCCAAGTGACATGGGTGCACTACTGACTCACACTATAATGTAAAATAATAATAAAATAAAAAAAAGGATGAGTGATCCAAGGAAGACCTGTGTCGCCTGCACTGCTTATTTCCACTAGTATAAAAAAAAATCTTAAATAAACAATAAAAAAGATTTAATAAAAAAATTAAATAGAAGATGAACATGCATTGTGTTCTGAAGATTCTGGGGAAGTTTCACAAAATACCTTCAGGAGTTGTGAGTTAACATGGGCAAGCCCCTTGCAGACTAATGACAAAGTCCATGTTTTGCAATGGGGAAAAAATAAAATAGGAGGTGCACAATGGCGTTATGTTATGAAGATTCTTTAAAAGTTTCATAAAAATCCACCTACAGATGTAGAGGGAGTTGAGGATTAACGACAGCAAGATGTGCTTGTGGAGTAATGACAGTGTAGTATTAGTAACCGACAAGTAGTGACAAAATAGTAATGCTGCATTTTCAGCATTATTATTAAACCTGGATTAAATTATTCATCCACTGAGGTAATTATTCAGGATTTAAAAATCTACTGTACACGAGACTCTACTTAGCACGCTGTTAGAAGGAGTCACAGCTTAATAAAAGGGGAATTTGCATAATTTAGAAAGCTTAGGTTGTGAATTCACACCGTGAGAAGCACAATAATCGAAAAGACATCATGATATTATAATAAAACACACATTTATTCCTAAACTACACACAAACAACTTGTATTAAATGAACAACAAATGACCCATAAATAGAAATGATCAACTGAACATGTTTGTCCTAATCGACTCCTCGCCCTTCAGTCACACTGTAAATGGCCGATCCCACCTAATCCTGGAAGATAAGCAGGGTCGGGCCTGGTTAGTACTTGGATGGGAGACTGCCTGGGAATTCCAGGTGATGTGGAGACTAAAGGAAACAATCTGGCGACCAAGCCTGTAAAAAAAACTGATAAAGAGAACGCTATGAGAATAGAGTCAATGAGCATGGCATCAGGAAGACAAGACAAGAACTGACTTCATATTTGCTATTCTGACATTTTTGACCACCAAAAAAAAAATGTGTAACTCATTATTTTTTGCTGTCACAAATGTAAATATATGTGGACTGGTGGAAAGAAAATACTTCCAAAAGATAAAATAAACAATATCACAACATTCTTTTATGTTGTCTGTTGTCTTTCGTTGATTATCTGTCAAAATGGGTCATATTTCATTGTGTGTAAAATGGACAGATGTTACAATGATGTTTTTCAGCAGTTATTTAATGAACAGCTTCTGACAGAAACCAAGTAAGAATCAGCTACTGTAGTTTAGATTTATATGTTTTGGTAGCCCATTTCTACCAAATGCCAATGAAGTTAAAGTATAACTGTCTGTCCTGACCGGAAATTTGCTTTATTAGACTGAACAAATTTTTTTTTGAAAAATGTTTTTCTCTAGTTTACCTGCTGACAATCAAATTCCAGTTTGCTTTCACATTTTCATAGATCAATACTTCTTCGTGAACTGTAGTTTAATCAGTAAAAAAACGCATGCAAAATTTAGACTCTGCATGTCTGGCCATGATATGGAGGTTACGTGAACAACCAAACTTGACCTCTTAAAGAATTACTATTGGCTAAAAGTTGTGCTAATGTATACATACGTCATCATATCCGGGAATTATAAATTCTTGACTTGCACTTAAGGACAACAAGGATTGTATCAGTATGGATGATCATCTGTCTTTCCGGCTGTTACATAAAACAGGTGACGTGAAAATTCCCCAATCTCACACATCTTCTGATGGAGGCCGGCTCATTTAACACCTTTGTTATGCTTTGATGTGCTTCAGTGGCTTGTAAAATAAATGTACCTTAAGAAGTTATCTTCTGTTCATCTTTTTCCATCACTACAGGTGTTGGCCTTTAACAGAAAGGTAGTGTGTTCTCAGCACTGTTATAAATTTAGACTTATTTGTCCTTGTAAAATGCCGAATAGCAATTATGGAGTCTGTTTTAAGATAATACCATGCAATATTAACTATCAGACTCTGAGTGATCATTTATTGATAATCAGATCTTTAAATGTATAAGCACAAGCACATAATTGTTTCAAGAACATGGATCAACCCTGGTTATTCAGAATGGATGAAACGTGGGTACTTAGTTTGTCCCGGGGTTGGTGACGAAGATTTTTTGTTAATCACCTAAGAACTGGCAGTGGTAGTGAGGTTGGTCTGAAAGGGGTTCTCACCAATGATTCTTGAAAGGTGGAGATCAGCGGAGTGAAGTTTAGAGATTTAGAGATGTTCAAGGTGATAAGACGTTCAGAGGTAAAGACGTTCAGAGATGCTCAAAATGCCCAACAACGCTCACTGACACACAAATTCCATTTAGAGAAGCATTCAACTATTATTCTGTATTATCATGGAGTGGCCAGCACAATCACCGGATCTCAACCCTATTGAGCTGTTGTGGGAGAAGTATGACCGTACGGTACAGAAGAAGAGCCCATCCAGCCAGTCAAACTTGTGGGAGGTGCTTCAGGAAGCATGGCATGACAGTTGGCAGGTCACAGAATCAAAGAAAGGGGTTTCTGATCCTGATTGAGAACTCCATGCTGTGATTCTATTTTATTAGGTTATTTTGGTTTAAAGGTGCATGTGAATATCCTACAACAAAGCCCATATTTTGCAATGGGAGACATCAAAATTGGATTTAATTCAAACCTAAAAGTTCACTTATAGAGTACAAGGTACCTCCACCAGGCACAAATGGATTATTTTGACAAGTTCATTAATTAAAATGAAAAATCTGCCAATGACTGTAGGTTTTTCTTATAAGCTGGCATAGTTTTTTCCAACACCACCGCCTCGGAGGCTCTCTGCATCAGACAGTCTGATCCACTGCATCACACAGTGCAAATTTCTATGTAGAGAACACTGTACCTTCCAGGAAGAGACCATGGAGACCAGGACTGGGCAAATGAACTGAATCCATTTTTCAATAGGGTTGATTCAGGCCCCACTTACTCTCTCACCCACCATGCCACCACTTCACCCTCATCCAGAACTGCCAGGTAAGGCATGAACTAAGGAAGATCAAGGCACAGAAAGCCACAGGCCCAGATCACATTAGCTACAGTTTGCTTAAGGATTGTGCAGATAAGGTCTGTGGGGTGCTCATACATATTTTTTAGCTGAGGCTGCTTCTAGAGAGTCTCACTCCAATGGAAGACCTGCTGTACAGTCCCAGTTCCAAAGACTGCGTGCCTCATGAAGGTAAACCCTTATAGACCTGTTGCCTTAACTTGCCTCCCAATGAAAACCATGAAGAGGATTATTCTCAGGCACCGCCCCTCCCTGGTGAGCAACATGCTGGACTACCTGCAATTTGCTTACCAATCTAGTATTGGGGTGGATGCAGTCATCACAGAATGCTGTCTGGAGAATAGTGAAAGCACTGTGAGGTTCATGTTTTTGACTTCTCCAGAGCCTTCAATACAATACAGCCAGCAGTAGTGAAGAGAATCCTGGAGGGGTGGGGAGTGGACCACAATGACCACAGAACTGCTCACCTACAGACCACAGTGTGTGACTCAAGGACTGTGTGTCAGATGTGGTGGTCTGTAGCATGGGGTGCCCCTCAGGGAACGATGCGCAATCCCTTCCTCTTCAGCCTCTACAATTCAGACTTTAGATGCAGTAGTGACAACAGTAACCTCCAAAAGTTATCTGATGATACAGTCATTGCTGGTCTTATCTCTGAGAGAAAATGAGCAGGAGTACAGAGAGATCATCAAGGACTTTTTCGACTGGTGTGAATGTAACCAGCTGCGCACTAATGCCAGCAAAACAACAGAGACGGTGATCACCTTCCAGAAAAAAAACACTACACATCACACATTGCCATTCTAAGATGGTGCCGCTGCACGACAGTAGCATGCAGCGGCCACCCCGGAACCAAAATAGTGCTATATCCTTGTTTTAGCCCGAATTTCAAGTGCATGGACACCAAAGACAGTGGTGTTTATGTATACGACTGCCAGACGATACTGCAGCTAAGAAATCATGCAGTTACTAACCTGCATGATGATGTACTCTGCAAACTCCGAAATCTCGGCTTGCTGCGAAGACCAGGCCTTCAGTCCTCTGCATCGCCTGATGTCGGTGGCCAGGAGAGAGGATGTCGCAAGCGATGCTCGAGGAAGTGGAAGTGCGGAAAACGGGCGGGTGTCTGTGCTAGGCTAAAAACAAACCCTAGTCGGCCGGCACTACCCTCCATCATTTTGTCCAACATCTGCTCACTGGACAATAAATTGGACTACACTGGACTCCAGCGAACTACACGGCATGAGTACAGAGACTGCTGTGTCTTTGTTTTTATGGAGACATAAACAGACAGAGTTCTGGACACCACAATTCAGCTAGCCATGCTAACCCTGTTTCGTGCTGACAGGAATGCAGCTCTGTGCGGTAAGACTTGCGGTGGCAGCGTGTGTGTTTACATTAATTTGGAATGGTGTAAGGACTCTGTGCTTGTGTCTAACTACTCTACACAAAGTCAACACACGGAAGTCTGCTAGACCAGACAACATTCCTGGCAGAGTGCTCAGGGAGTGTGCAGAGCAGCTAGCAAATGTCTTCACTGACATCTTCAACATCTTGCTGAGCAGCTCCATTATCCCAACGTGCCTCAAGACAATGACCATTGTCCCTGTGCCTAAGAAGTCTATAGTTTCCTGCCTCAATGACTACCATCCCGTCACAGCTACATCCTCACTGGACCCCTTGCAGTTTGCGTATCGTCCTAACCGCTCCACAGACGATGCCATCATCACAACCCTCCATCTGGCCCTCACATACCTGGACTGTAAAGACACATATGTACAAATGCTGTTCATAGACTTTAGTTACATAGTTGTAGAGCCAACAACCTGTCTATGAACATCGACAAGACTAAAGAGATGGTTGTTGACTTCAGGAGAGCACAGAGTGACCATTCCCCGCTGTTCATCAAAGGATCCTCTGTGGAGATCGTCAAGAGCACCACATTCCTTGGTGTTCATCTGGCAGAGAACCTCACCTCGTCAGTCAACACCAGCTTCATCACCAAGAAAGTCCAGGAGTGCCTCTACTTCCTGAGGAGGCTGAGGAAAGCCCATCTCCCTTCCCCCATCCTGACTTTGTTCTACAAAGGGACCACCGAGAGCATCCTGAGCAGCTGCATCACTGCCTCGTTTGGGAACTACATGGTCTCGGATCGTAAGATCCTTCAGCGGATAGTGAGGACAGCTGAAAAGATCATCGGAGTCTCTCTTCCTTCTATTACGAACATTTACACTGCACGCTGCATACACAAAGCTAACAGCATTGTAGATGACCCCACACCCCTCACACACACTCTTCACCCTCCTGCAATCCGGAAAGAGGTACCGGAGCATTCGGGCCCTCACAAACACACTGTGTTACAGTTTCTTTCCTCAAGCCATCAGGCTCCTCAACACCCAGGACTGCATTACACAAAAACCCCTCTCTCTCTCACACTCACACTCACACACACACACACACACACACACACACACACACACACACATAAACTCTCGCTCTCTCTCTCTCTCACACACACACACACACACACACACACACACACACACACTCTCTCTCTCTCTCTCTCTTTATTTTCTGTGTGGACACACACATAACTTGCAATGTTCACTATTTATTGTACTACCTCAACCCTGTTATTATTTCATTACGCTGCTATGTTAATATTTATATCTATGCCTATATTCTATCTGCACTACCTCAACTGCTGCTTCTCTGTACATCATTTCATTTTTTTATTCAATCTACTCTTTTTCTTTCTTCCGGCGTTAAGTGTCTCATTCTTGTCTTTTCTTTTTGTACTCTTTTTGCACTGTGTTGTCTTTGCACTGTTTGCACATAGTTTGCACTTTATGTGACTGGGACAAAAACCTTGTTCCTAGCTCTGTGTTGTTGTTTTTGTTTTTTCGAATTTGATCTTTGTTGTATGTTTATGTAGCACCTGGTCCTGGAGAAACGTTGTTTCATTTCACTATGTACTGTGTCAGCTATATGTGGTTGAAATTACAATAAAGCTTCTTGAACTTGAACTCACTCGAAAGGTAATAACTTTCAAGAATCAAGCGCGCACTCATGGACTGCGGACAGACAAACACACAATTTTCTGAGGAACGGAAATTGGCGCGTCACAGTACCTTCCGGGTAAATTAAAAAACCCTGATGATGAAAATATACATATGTTCATGTTCAACAGGAGGGTTTGAGAGGATTGTTTTTTTTATTTTATTTTACTTTAAGGACAATTCTATCATCCTGAATTCCATTTCTTTAAAGCTGGTTTGAGAAAGGCATCAATGCAACTGGTAGCATGTATATTACTGCATATTTGCTAGTTTCTATCAATTATTTGAATTGTTTGACTTACCAAGGTATAATCACTTTAAGTACTTATAGATCAATGATTTTTTTTATATATCTATATAGACATCTGTACATTTAAACCATTCTGTTTAATATTTATTCAGTCAGATTCATCCTGCTCCTTTATACTGCCTGCATCATCTGCAATATTTATATTCATATTTCTATATATGCTTAACATGTGTGCACTACAATTATATGACCATTTATTCATCCTGTATTTAGTGTATATTGTGAATATAGCAATGGTTATTTATTTTTGTATCAGATTGTTTTTCTTTTTTTTTCTTTTTTTCAATTTCTCATTATTACCATTTCTATTATTTCTATTAATGTTTGATTGACACTTGGTCCATTTTCCCCTGTTCCTGACACTTGTGGTGCTGTGCTGTGTAAATGTAAATTTGTCATGTATGGGATAAATACAGTTTTATCTTATCTGATCTGATCAGACATTGGATTAGAAGTAAGTCATTAGGATTCTTCCCTAAAATACCTGAGAAATCCCCATTTGAATCCTGGTTCATTGATATCAAACATACTTTCACAGAGGGCCTAATATATTTCATATACACCACTATTAATTATCCTCTCCCAGTGTACCATAAATCTTTAATAAAGTAAAAATGGGCATTGGACCTGAAGTGTTCTTATGATAATGTGCACTCCTAGAAAGAACATGTGTTGCTATTCCCCAAACACAGACAAATCAATTGTATTATTTTATTTGGAACATATATTCTTTATACACTGAACAAAGGTGGCATGATAGCAAGAAGGTCAGGGGTTCTAGTCCTGCACTCAGGGACTTCTATGGGAAATTTGCATGTTTCCCCTATGCTTTTGTGGGTTTCCTCTAGATGCTCTGGTTTCCTCTACAAATTGGCCATAGGTGTGCATGTGAATGGTTGTGTGTGTGTTGCCCTGTGATGATTTGGTAAGCTGCTCAGTACCCTGCCTTTGCTCAGTGTTGGCTTAAAGAGGCTCCATCCTCCCCCTGACCCTAGTAGGAGTAGCAGAAAATGAGTGATTGAGTTAACTGGGTCGAGAAAAAAAAATTGGAAACTCTCCCAAAAAACGTAAAATCAATGAACAAAAAAGTGAAATGTATGTAATTATGAATATTCTATTCATAATTACTTAAATATTATTTTTTACTTTTATAATTATTCATTCATCCATCTTCTGAACTACTTAATACCAATTAGGGTCACGGGTAGGCTGGCGCCCATCTCAGCCGAATCTGGGCGAGGGCAGAGTACACCCTGGACAGCTCGCCAGGCCATCGCAGGGCAGAAACACGCTGACGGCAAAGCAGTCTACTCTTTACGAAAGTCAACAATGGTTCTTTTACATGCCTCAGGCAGTGAGAGACATGGCTGGCCTTTGATAACCCAGTTAGCTGCATTGGGGGAACAGCAGTGACAACCCGGTGACAGTGGGGCTTGAACCCCTGACCTTGGGATCAGTAATCCAGCACCCTAACACCAGGCCATCACTGCACACTTTTATAATTAATTAATTATTATGGAGCATTGCCAAAAATATTAATTAGCACTGTGATTCCTACAGACACCGCATTTACGGACATATGAGCCATCCAAAATCAAGTCGATGGTTTCTTAAGTATGGTGCTCTGCTAGCATATCCAACCACTTTCATTTTGACTTTAGCTACATTCCGAAACATCATCAGTACCAGCACTCTTCACATACACACAACTTTGTTTTTGGTTTTTTGTCTTTAAAATTCCTAAAGTCAGCTTTTCCAGTCTGGTGGAAGAACAAAACTAAATAAGCCATAGGATGATTGATGGAGGCAGCAAGCTGTGGTCGATATTCAGCAGCTCTGCAAGAGCTTAGGGGACGTTCTGCCCTGCCAGCCTCCACTCAAGTGGAACCACAACTACAACAGCCATTAATCACAACCTGGGGCAGTCTCTTAAAAACTCAGTGTGTGATAGAGTCTGATTTATAATTTTGCATCTGAGCTATAACCCTGATAAGAGTAGATTAGTCAGAGGGTTAGTAGAAGGCATGTTTTGTGAATTAGGCTTCTTGAACTTGAACCACTTGACCCACATCAGTCACATTTAACAAACCTTCAGTTTAAGATCTTGTTTGAATTTAGAAGACATAAAGACGTAGATTAGGGTGAAGTTCAGCTAAACCAGGAACACAAAAGGTCCAAGACAAAAAATGGGCAAATGACTATGAGAGTTAGGGGTTTGTCATATGAAACTTGCCTGTTGTACGACAGGGCAGTGGTGGCTTAGTGGTTAAGGTGATGGGTTACTAATCCGAAGGTCAGTGGTTCAATCCCCACAATCACCACTGTGGGGCCCTTGAGCAAGGCCCTTAACCCTCAATTGCTCAGTTGTATAAAAATGATAACTGTAAGTCGCACTGGAAAAGAGTGTCTGCCAAATGCTGTAAATGTACGACAGAAAACGACATCGTAGACTTTTGATCATGGTCGAAATTTTTTCCCGACTTTCCTATATCTGTTGTGCAATGCCCTACACACATACGTACTATACGTTCTGTGGCTATGTTACAATAGACAGACAAATTCCTCATGCCTTTTGAGTCATCTCATATGGTTTTCTTACAATAGTTGTAGTATAATAGTTTGCCCTACATTAAACAAGACTTTCTTATATATCCATGTGATGACCCTCTCTCTCTCTGGAATTGTTCCTGTTACTTGGGGTGTCACTCTTTTTCTTGCAGCTGTGTACTACACGACTGCACAGCAATTTTACATCACCCGAGTATCACAGGAATGTCGTACAAGTATTATTTTGTCTTGAAACAATTGTGTCACTTTCATATGAACATTGTACAATTTGACTTACAGACCTACCCTATTTTCCAGATGACTGACATTCATTAATTCGCCAAACCGCTTAATCGTACTAGGGTTGCAGAGAGGATGGAGTCTATCTCAGCCGACTCTGGGAAAAGGTGGAGTACACCATCAAACGGCAACACACAACCAGTCACACTCACACCTAGTGGCAATTTGGAACAGCCGTTTCATCTATTGTACATGTCTTTGTGCTGTAGACGGAAGCCGGAGTACCCAGAGGAAACCCATACAAGCACAGGGAGAACATGCAAACTACATACATAAACGCCCTCACCAAGACAAGGAGTCAAACCCAGGACCTTCTTGCTGTGAGGTAGGCCAGCATAGCATTTGTTCAAGTGGTTCTACATTTTTTAAAGTTACACCCCAAATGAGAGATATACAACACATATTTTCTATGTGAAAACACCTGCACAGCTTTCAAGTATTTTAAACCTGACTTAAACCTATGTCAGTCCATTGTGTCATAGCCCCACTACATTTAGAAAAAAAATAAAATAAAAATCACATGTTATTTGGGAAAGAGACGTTGAAGAACAGTGTCGGAGAACTTGGTCTATGTTTAAAAGATTGAGAGACCATTTTGTCCCTAAAAAACTATAGTTATAATTATAGCATTATAGTTATTATATAATAATACAATGTGTTAAACGTGTAAAATCTATCTTACTCGTATACACGCAATATATCACATTAAAGTATACACAGTACAGTTCTGGCATACACAAACTTAGACTGCAGTACAAATTTATATTTCAGGAGTAAATAAAACAAATATAGACATGCATATGATGAGACAAAACAGTTACAGAAGCCACATATATGGGTGGTGGGAAGGATGTTCAAGATTAATTCAAAGACCAGCCTTAAATGGAACCAAAAATAGCTAGGTACATGTACCCTCCATTCACTTGTCACCCATTCTGTAACAAAAATCAACAAATGAAACAATGGACACATCTAAATTAATGGGTCCCTTGTTTGTGGTGTGGACTGAGTGAAGTGAAGGCCAGGACTGAGTGAAACGAAGGCCAGCAACAAAGGCCACTGGATATTCCATAAGGGCGAATAGGAATCGGCTCCGGTGTGACTCTCCCATGCCAGTACATCAGGCTCTCCTCAGTCAAGACTCCTGCTTAACCTTCTCAAGGTAATCCAGAGTAACTGGGCAACTTGCAGTCACAGGGTGACTGACAGAGGATCTCAGAGTAGCACAGTCCCCAGAGGTGCAGCGTGCAGTCGGCCATGCCTTGACACTCACCAACCCCAGAACCCTCCTCAAATCCTACCTTGGGTCTACTGTGTCACAGGAACGCATTAGTAAGTTTGCAACTGTAACTATTTCAAAAAAATGACAAGGTAATTTTTACTTGAAATAACAATTCTGTCCTTCAAACTTCACTTTATTCTAAAATCCTCCATTTGCAGCTATCACAGCCCTTGCAGAGCTTGGTAAATCTAGCTGTCAATTTGTGGAGGTAGGATAAATAAATTTCACCCCATACTTCCCTAAGCACCTCCCACAATCTGGATTGGCTTGATGGACACTTCTTCTGGTGTGGACAAGCTGCTTCCACAACAGCTCAGTAGGGTTGAGATCTGATGACACTGCTGGCCACTCCATTACTGATAGAACACCAGCTGACTGGTTCTTCTCTAAATAGTTCTTGCATAGTTTGGAGTGTTTAGGTCATTGCCCTGTTAGAGGAGGAAAGCGGCTCTAATCAAGCGCCTTCCACAGGGAATGGTGCTACATAATGGAGTGATACCCTTCTTTGTTAAGATCCCTTTTACTGTACCCTTGACAAAATCACACATATCCCAAAGCATCATCTTTGGGAAAGGTCTCAAATTTTTTATTTTGTACTTATGGATATTGAATTGTTGCACTTTGCTGGATGTTGATAAACTGCAAAAACAAAGATCCGCACAAAATTATTTCATTTATAAAATGTATTAAAAAATAGATTTTTGAATTTTTAGATATTTGTTTCAGAATCAGAATGAAAGGTACACTGACCTAGCTACAGACACATTTCACAGCACACAAGTTAATGAACATGTTCTGTCAAAACACACTTGCATCCCAACTCACAGCTGTGAGTGATAAGACTGATGAATATGCTCATCATGATGGTGAATTCACACTGTAATATTACCTTTTGAGCCTGAGGAAGCTATGACAAAGTATTAAAAAAAAACATAAAAAGGTCATGAGTAATTATTTGAAGTTAATGTTAATCATGATCACTGTTCTAACTGAAACTTAATTTATTAGTACTTGGAGTATTTAAAAAACTGTAGATAATTAAGGCACATCTCCTAATGACCATATACTATAGAAATAGTACAGTACAGCACAATAGACCAACAGTGTGTGTGTGTGTGTGTGTGTGTGTGTGTGTGTGTGTGTGTGT
>JBCNYH010000012.1:16324594-16335049 GCA_039654325.1 Tandanus tandanus | reverse complement strand
ATTTATTTATTTTTTTTTAATTTAATTTTATTTATTTTTTTTCATACAGTCAAGACAGAGTTCAATCTGCTGCTTCAATTATATAACACAATGTGGAGCATGTGTGTGTGTGTGTGTGTGTGTGCATAGTGTGGGCAACATAAATTATAGGCTGTGTAATGGAATAAGAGTCAAAACTGTCAGTGCGTTGGCACTCAGTGCAGGGACGGAAGTGAATAATAGGTTTATCTGCTGTCCCTTTTTATAAGTCCCTTTTTTTTCTCTTCATAAAATATGATAAAAATAAAAAGTAGCATATGGGCTCTGCAATGGTCTGCTGAGCTGATCAGTCCAGTCTCGGCTGAGATAGGCTCCAGCCTCCTCATGACCCTAGTACGATTAAGCAGTTTGGCAAATAAGTGAGAGAGAGAGTAAGAAGTAACATATGAGATTCTTTTAAATGTTATTCACAGTCATTAGAATCAATGGGGCTCCAGGTGTAACTGACATTAAATTACGCTCAGAGCTCACTGCCATGTCACTAAACCCTCCACTGAAAAAAAATGTTGAATTTAATTTAAAAATTTCAAGCAATCACACAAGATATTTGATGATGACTCAATGCAAAAAAATTATTAAGTTTAACATTTAGGTGGCACGGTGGAGTAGTGGTTAGCGTGTCAGCCTCACAGCAAGAAGGTCCTGGGCTCGATTCCCGGGCTTGGGCTTTCCTGTGTAGAGTTTGCATGTTCTTCCTGTGCTTGCATGGGTCTCCTCTGGTGCTCCAGTTTCCTCCCACAGTCCAAACACATGCACATTAGACTAACTGACTGTTCCAAATTGACCCTAGGTGTGAGTGTGTGTGTGAATGGTTGTGTGTGTTGTCATGAGATGGTCTGGCTAGCTGTTCAGGGTGTACCCCACCTTTATCCAATGTTGGCTGAGATAGGCACCAGCCCTTCTGCAACCCTAGTAGGTTCAGCAAATGAATGAGATGATAGAGTGATTACTTTACAGTTTTTCTTTAAAGCATTAACAATATCGCCTTAAAGAGAGTTCTTGTTGAACAATACTTTAAAAGAGTAGTGGTGAGTTCAATGTTTGGATATGTTATACATTTGAATGGAATATGTGGTAAATCAGATTAAAGAGAATATGGTATGTGTAGCTGACATAATAATAATAATACCATATCACATTATATAACATATTTTACCTGACTAATTAGAGGAATTTGATTGAAATACATGATTGTCTCCTTTCTCTGCACGAAGAAAGAAGAGAGAATTCATGTGCAAAAAAAACCCCAGCCAGCACCTCCCCTTGGACCGAACGCTGGGGTTACAAACTCCTGAAGGAGAAGTGTGCATCCTGTCCATCCAGGGATTTAACATTAACAACTTTGAGCTCTTCGACGACTTCGAACTCTTCATCCATGCGCATTGACAGCGTGTACAGATTTCATAGAGAACATTAATGATTCATTCATTTTCTAAGCCGCTTAATCCTAATTCGGGTCATGGGGAGGCTGGCGCCCATCTCAGTCAACTCTGGGTGAGCGTGGGGTACACCCTGGACAGCTCACCAGGTCATCGCACGGCCAACGCTCATACAACCATTCACACTCACACCTAGGAGTGATTTGGAACAGCGAATTAGCCTACTGTGCATGTTTTTGGACTGTGGGAGGAAACCGGAGTACCTGGAGGAAACCCACACAAGCACGGGGAGAACATGCAGATTCCACAAAGAAACGCCCCAGCTGTAATTTTTTGGGAAAAATAAAATCATTTTAAGAACATATTTTGTCATTTCTTGTATCCTTAAAGAAGCCTGAAATAGTACTTTGATTTAAAGATTTAATAATTTTAATACAGTAGTCTGTCCTGAGCTGATGGTGTACATGTCGTACTTTTCATACTATGTATATCCTGTTGAAACTACTGCTTTAAACATGCCAGTGACACATACTGTCACAATGTTTTCCATGCCATTCAAAAAAGGAGGTTGCCCTAAACTTACACCTCCCCTTTCACCTTGCCTCTAAGGGTGGTATTAAAAGCGACTGGACCTCCAGGTAGCTTTTGATGCTGCTGCCATCAGCTCAGGATGGAGAATGTCTGCATGTAGAATAAAATCTGAAGTCTCTCCTTTCAAAAATGAAAATAAAAACAAACAAGCCTGGTGGCTACAGAATGCAGTGTTATATGGAATTTTCGCGGATTGTGAGATGAAAGGAAAACGACAGAGGAAAATGATTGAATGGATGTGATGTTGCATTCTGGGACATGCAGTCTTCATGCCATGCAGCCATATTGCTAGACACAAATCATTCCCTGCTATGGTCTTAAAAACTTCTTCGGTTTTATCATTGGTTTATATTCTTTTTAATTATGGCTTTGTGTGCAGCATTAAGCTGTACAAACAGAAAGTTGAAAAACTATACAGATCATCTCCAATGTTTTTTCATTCTATAACAGTCTTTATATTTCATTTATTTTACCTACAAAGTCTTATTTAGTGCATACAAGATTCAGTCAAGTGATGTCTATTTTTAGCTACTAAGCCCTGATGACTTTAATAGTGTACCTATGTTCCACTAACAAAAAAACCTCTATTGACCAGTTCAGTCACAAATAGTCGATACTATCACTTCCGATAGTCTCACGTGCCAGACGTTTGTACATGCACGCACTGTATAGGTCTCTAGATTCAAGAAAAGCAGCTGTGCATGGTGACACTTCCTATGGGCAAGTAAACATGCGCTAAAAAAGTAAGTTTTTCCCAATTTTATTATTATTATTTATATTAACATAGGTGGATCTTCGAAATAAGGAATAAAAAAAGAATGGCCTAAGGTTTAAAAAGAAAATAGCTAAACCAGTTGCGTTTATAGAGGGCATCTAGCCAATGCCTTATTCAGTTAACAGTAATGTAAGACCTGCCTAATGCCTAAGCATTTTACTTATAAGTAGTAGTGGGAAGGAAAAAGATTCTGTCATGATTCCGATGCAAATGATTTTAAAAATCATTCAAATGGCGTAAATTAGGTGGAACAGAAGTTGCCACATGCCACACAAAAGTTTATGGAATGCGCACAACAAAACAGGAAAGATGACCGTGAGATCCAACCTGTGCTTTTAGACACAAAAAATGTGCGGAATGTACAAACAGGCCACAGAGTCTTTGCACATGTGGAGAGAACACAGAAGTGATACAGGTCAATCTTCCTTGCTCTTTTTGTTCTCTGTACTGCATGGCTGTGAATTGATGTTTCATTAAATGGAAGGCTTTGCCTGGGGCTAGCGTTAGCTTTTAGACCTCAACATCTAACTACTCCATGTTGGTACCAGCTGTGCACTCAAACCCTCCACAAACATAGAAAAAGAGATGTGTTTGTTTCTCATAGTATTAAAAAGGTGCAGCACCGAATCATGCCCATGTTGTAGTAATGGACTTTGATAGGCAACCTCATAGTATATTGTTCTTTGTGGTGAATTCCTGAGAAAATATGTACAGAGAACCCTCACTGGATGATTTCGCCTTTTATTGCATAATAAATTAAATCATCTACAGTATAATAATTACACTCTCTGGAAAGAAAAAAATACCAGAAAATAGTCTCTATATTGGTGATGATCCAATTTATCAAGCAATGAAAGTAGAAAACATCCAAAGAGTGCCTAATTTTTTAATGCAATTGTATATAACACCAGTCAGGATTAAGTTGCTGATTTACTTATTTGCTGAACCATTTAATCCTACTAATAGGGTCACAGAGAGGCTGGTGCCTATCTCAGCTGACTCTGGGCAGGGCAGGATTACACCCTGAACAGCTCACCAGACCATCTCAGGGTAACACACACAACCATTCACATCCACACCTAGGCTAATTGAAAAAGGTAATTAGCCTAACGTGTATGTCTTTAAACTGTGTGAGGAAACCAGAGTACCTGGAGGAAACAAACACAAGCATGGGGAGAACATGCAAACTCTGCAGAGAAACACCCAATCCTGGGACTCGAACCCAAGGTCTTGTTGCTGTGAGGCAGACATGCTAACCACCACGCCACTATGCAAGTTTACCTATGTATATTGCGTTCATTAAAAAATAAATAAATAACCTTGTAGGTAAAAGTTACAAGGTACTTGTGTGTCTCAATTAAACTCTTATCTCAGCCTGCCACAGGTGCCAAAGACCAAGTCGTGACTGTATGGATGCTAAGCACTAAAGATCGAATCATCTGCGAGGTGGTCAAGCCAACGTTTATAACAGGACTTGCAACAGTGTTTGCCATTTTGTGTCTTCAACCTGCGATACTAAGACGAGGCAGCTAGGACAATAGATTTTATTCAACAGTGAGACTATTCCTGTGATGGGAGTCCATACTAACCTAAAAAGTAACTTTAAAAGGAGTTAGTCAGTGGATGATGAATCTGATTGTGATTTATTGATTCTGTTATATAATTAATTAAAAAAAAGATCAAGATTTCATTACATCTGTTTTTGAGGGCATCAAAAAAAACAAAAAACAGTAACAACATTTATAATGATACTTTCAGTTTGTGTGCTGTTTTGTACAGTGTTTACCTTTTATTTTCTAACTGTGAATGCTGTGAGATGCATGGATATGGTGGAGAAATGCATATATATAAAACAAAGATTTATGATCCCCTAAAGAATGAAATCTTGATTTTTATTTTTATTTTTTTCATATCAGAACTTATTGCTGTTGTTACAGCTGCATACTGTGTTCATTCAGTAATACAGTTCTTGCTTTCCCTTATTTTAGGCTTGCTTGTTTTAGGCACTTCACTGGGATTAACCCCGAGAAACAAAGACCAGCTGCGGAAAGATGGTGTTCAAAAAGACATGAAAGATGGTCCAAAAGAAGACACAGACTTCAGTCCATGTGTTCCCATCCAAGTAAAAAATCTGACGGACTTTAGGTGACACTTTATACAGGTTAGTTATCTGTCCTATTTCATTTAAAATAATTATTTGCCCATAAATTATTTCATTTCTCAGCATAGAAGTTAGCATGTCCAACTCACATCAAGAAGGTCCTGGGTTCAGGTCTTGGGCTCAGGCATTTATATGTGAACTTTGCATGTTCCCCCAGGCACACCGGATTCCTCCCACAGTCCAAAAACATGCACATTAGGCTAACTGGTTGTTCCAAATTGCTGAGAGCATTGTGATTTTTAATGGTTGTGTGTGTGTTGGCCCTGTGATGGTCTTGCAAGCTATTTAGGATGTACCCTGCCTTTGCTCAGTGTCGGCTAAGATGTGACCCTAATAGGATTAAGCAGTTCGGCAAACGATGATGAATTTTTTTCTTTCTCAATCTCTAAAAACGTCAGAAGAGGATGTGTGAA
The DNA here is from genome assembly GCA_039654325.1 of Tandanus tandanus. NCBI lineage: Eukaryota > Metazoa > Chordata > Actinopteri > Siluriformes > Plotosidae > Tandanus > Tandanus tandanus. The sequence goes on along the minus strand of JBCNYH010000012.1, from coordinate 16,329,691 downwards.
AGTATGTGTAGAGCCTAAGATATCAGAGCAGTAGGGCCACTTCTAGTCTAGCCTAGCTAAGTTTTGCTGGACAAAGCAGGTTTCATTCAGCTGGAGTGAAAATTCTATGTAATTAATTCCCCTCATTTAAGCTAATTAATCAGGCACAATAATTTCCAACACAGTTTGAGTGTCAAAACACCAGCACTGTGAAAAATTAAATCACCCCTTTTACATCACACATATTACTACATATTAATTGGTGTATGAACACAGCACTGTGATAAACTTTATTTCGAAGCCAAACATCAAAAGGAGGATGATATATATTATTAGTGATTCCAAATATATTATTTCAGTGGAAAAGGATGCGGGTGATATAATCCTCTAAAAATGTCGACCAATCACTGTCCTGCAGTCCGCTGGGAAATATCTGATCAAATGCTCCCATGCCTCCCTGCTTGTGTGTGACCCTTCCTTGCACAAACCAGCAGTGAAATCAAAACCCATGCATGTGGAGGGGCTGTGGATTAAGAATGACCTCCAAGGGCTGGGGAGGAATTGCTGGAGCCTTGAAGAGATGTTACATTGTATTTTTTCTAATATAACATTATTGAATACATTCATTCATTTTTTTTCTGAACCGCTAAATCCTAATTTGGGCCTTAAAGACTATTTACTGTCATGTGTTAAGCAATTCAACACAAACTCAATCACTCCTTTGCCGAACTGCTTAATCCTACTACCATTGCAGGGAGGCTGGATCCTATCTCAACCAACACTGGATAAAGGCATGGTATACCCTGAACAGCTTGCTAGACCACTGCAGGGCCAACACACACACACAACCATTCACACTCACATCCACACCTAGGGGCAATTTGAAACATCCAATCAGCCTAATGTGCATTTTTTTGTACTGTGAGAGGAAACCGGCGTAATCAGAAGAAACCCATGCAAACATGGGGAGAATATGTATACTCCACACCGAAAAACTATTTTTTTTTTCTATTTTAGAGGATAATACATCAATGTACAAAATTAAATCATTGATCATTTGCATGGTTTCAATTTAATATGGCGTACCATCATTAACAATTTCAAAAATTTGTGAAAACCAGTAAGTGCCAGGTTGCTACATTTACAGGTAGTAGTTTAGTGCCCTTAGAACACTACTACCATGTCCAGTTAGAGAGTTCACTTCCTGACAGTATAATAACATTCAATATATTTTAATTGAATACCCATGCAATTGTATAGACTTTCGGGTTTTTTGCTGTGATGCAGTGCAGGAAGATCAGATCAGATACCAAAATAATCTACATTCCCCAAAGCTCTTTTATATACTGCATCAAAGCTTAAGATACAATTCAGGGCACAAACCCACATACACACAATTTCTTTATCTCTGTGAGATTTGGGAGGACTGACTACAGTACTAAAATACTTATCAAGATATTCACCAAGAGGTCCTATCCCCAAGCAGTCCACATCATGAATGGAAACTTTGGAATAGTCTCCAGATCCCAATCTCCATTCTCAGTACATCAGCATGGGTTTCCTCTAGGTTGTCCAAAGTCCAACTAATAGATGGTGACTTCAAATTGATCTGGATGTGAATAAATGAATAACTGTGAATGTGTGCATGGTGCCTTGTGATGGACTGGCATCACATCCTGGGTGTATTTCCGCCTCAACTTTGGGTTCTAGCAATAAGCTCTGAATCCACAGTGACCCTGATAGATCCTTTAACTAAACATGAATAAACAGCCAGAAATCTAATGTAATTGTGTATTGCTGATTGTGTACAATCTGTGTGGAGTCTGAATGTCCTTCCTGTGCTCGTGTGGGTTTCCTCCGGATACTCAGGTTTCCTCCCACAGTCCAAAAAAGTGCACATTGGGCTAAATATCTGTTTCAAATTGCCCCTATTTGTGGGTGTAAATGGTTGCTGTTACGGGTGCACCACGCCTTCAGCCAGTGTCGGCTGGGAAAGGCTTAGCCTCCCCACGGCCCTAATAGTAGAATAAAGTGGTTCGGCAAATGAGTGAGTGAGTGAAAATTATCAGGTTATTAAAATAGAAGAGTTGTTTAAAACATTTTATAATACAAAGTTGTTTTTTTTGTAAAATTAGTTCTACCAGGATAATTAACAGTACCTGACAGATTAACCCAAGTCCTGGGTTCGAGACCAGGGCTCATGTGTTTCTGTGTGGAGGTTGTATGTTCTCCTCATGCTTGTGTGGGTTTCCTCCGGTTACTCCAGTTTCCTCCCACAGTCCAAAGTCATGCACATTAAACTAATTGGCTGTTCCAAATTGTCCCTAGGTGTGGGTGTGAGTGTGAATGGTTGTGTTGTTGCCCTGCAATGGTCTTTTGAGCTGTTTTGGGTATACTCTGGCTTTGCCCAGTGGTGGCTGTGATAAGCTTCAGCTTCAGTAGGATAAAGCAGTTTGGCAAATAAGATAACATCCCATAACTCCTTAAACAATATTTTGGTTATGAGCCATACTGGCCCTGGAAAAATTATCATATATCCATTCATTGCAGTCAGCCCACACTGAAGCCAGCTGTGAAGTGAGAGCTCTGTGTCCATTTCAGGGCACCTTTCATACACAAATTCCCACATTTCAGATCTATGTGCATTTAAGCACAACATTTTTTCACAACACTTTTTCTGCTGTATTTCTATATGTTAGTTTTTATTGGTGGGAAGAAATCCAAGAAACTCTGGGAAACACAGGGAGGCCATGCAAAATTTAACCAAGGCAGTAAACGAGATTTAGGCTCAAACCCAGGACCCCAGAGCATCATCATTGTGCCCTGGAAAAATTCTGAAGAACCAAAATTAGGAAGAAAGAAGTTACATGTGACTGAATATTTTAATATCATGCCAGAGCATCAATTTCCTACTCACGTAGGAAAAAATCATAGACTAGTTTTAAAGCATGGAGCACATTCAACTTATTTTTCATTATCAGACATGTGTCTGAGCTTGGATCTCAGCATGCCTGGCAGGCATAACATTATGGATGGCAGCTCATCAGCTGAAACTAAGTCCCTGAAAGACTGACTATGTAACATTGGAGGCACATCCGAATGCGAAGATCCCTAAAGAAATCTCAAATTACTATCTGACACGATAAGTAATACTGGTGTATTTCTTGACTTTGAAGTATAATTCTCTTCTCGTATTGCTACCTTAACTCAGTTGTGTGTCTTGGTCAGCTGCTTGACATCTTTAGATGATGAAACCATAATGGTACTATGGCAATCCATTCAAAATCCAAGAGAGAGAAACTGACCATCTTCTCTAAATGGGGCTATGATTCTATTTTCTCTCCTGTCAGTCACAGAGGCTCTCTCCAGATGGGCCAAGCTCTCACGGGAGGGAGGGATGGCATATGCTCACTTCCCTGTCACTCACAGCGATCACCAGCCAATCATGGGCGTCTGTGAGCTCATTCGTACGAGAGGCCAGATAGCGCTTTCCCTGTGTTAGGCCGCCCCCAAATTCGCATGCGCAGCAGTTCGAAAAAAGGCAGGTTGTAGCATTGCTTGCTTACGCCCCTCCCTGGTTGGTGGTGGTCGTGTGATAGGGAAGGCAAAAAAGTTGATAGGTGGGAATTGGATATGACTAAATTAGGGAGAAAAATGGGGGGAAATTTTTTTTTTTTAAATTTAAAAATCAAATTTATTATTAATATAAAGCTGAAACCCAGAAAATAGAGGCTCATACATCACGGTTCAGACTCACACAGAATGAAAAACACACAATCTAGCTCAGAAAAGGAGACAGACTTGCAGGTAAATAAATGTTCCTGGAGAGACGAATAAAATGAGAAGCTTGACAAAACATGAGCTCATTAAACAGTTCCTTAAACTAATAAGAGAGGTGACAAAATGAAAGCGGAAATCAGCTTGTGAAATGTAAAGGCGGTGAAAAGCAAACCCAGGCTATCAATTGAGATATTGGGAGCTTCGATTTTAGGCAGTGCCTCAATCTGTATATTATTCCCAAATTCTTCACCAAGGTCCCTTTGAGCCACTAGTACAGCTGATAATACAAGGAATATTTGCATCGTTTTCTTTGAACCAGCACTCCGCTGGTTTAATTAATTTCCCCAAGGTGTCTAAATAGTTGCCACTCTCTGTCTTCAGAATAAGACTTTGTTTTAAGCTGTTTTAGGGTGGCACAAGTTTTTTTCAAGTTCCTGTTTTCTCCCCCAGTCCCAAAACATGCACAGTAGGCTGATTGGCGGTTTCCTTTTTGCCCCTAGGTGTGAGAGTGAGTCTGAATGTTTGTACGTGACCCTGCAATGACCTGGCGTTCAGGTGTACCTCGCCTTTGCTCAGGGTCGGCTGAAAAGGAAGCCAGCCTCCCCGTGACCCTATTTAGGATTTAGCAGCTTTATTAGATAAATGGTATTGGTAGTCTCTGAACTATTTGTACTGGCATGACGGCTTCGATATGGTTAAGAGCCTCTTGCAAATACTGTAAGACCATATATTTAATACTCACAGCTATAATATTAAAGAAGTCATCATCCCCCAGTGTGTCCAGGATGGAAAAGACTGTTTGCTTGGCAATCGTCAGTCTGAGCCCTTTCATGCTGCCACTCACGTCCACTAGAATTACCACATCTTTAGGAGATGTAGCCGCTTGTATATACCTGCACACACACACACACACACACACACACACACACACACACACACACACACACACACACACACACACACACACACAGTTAGCTGCCAATTATGTGTGTTCAAATTACAAAGTTTGCTTCAAGTCATTTTGTATCAGTAGTTCCTGTACAGAACATGCAATTCTGTGAAAGATAAGTCTATAGGAAATGTAACAACATACCATTTACGATTTCGACAGTCAAATGCTATAACTCCATGTTCATTAGGTGTCCACTTTATACCTATACAAGGGAAATAAACCATGATACTGGTTAATCATACCCCTACATATCCAATGTGTATAAAGCTGATCAGACTTTTTTTTCTGTCAGAAAAAGGCTTGCTGATCAATATTGATATCCACAGTGAGGTAATGGAGGAGGGGGGGGGGGGGGGGGGGGGGGGGGGGGGGGGGGGGGGGGGGGG
>JBCNYH010000012.1:16298560-16309792 GCA_039654325.1 Tandanus tandanus | reverse complement strand
AGTATTGCCTTTATTTGAACAGATTAAGCCGGAGAAGTAGCGGGATTTGGTGCGATCAATACAGTCCTTATAGTGCAGGATATGAAGGACACTTACCATGATTATTGGGGAATCTCACACTAAATCCATTTCCTTTCACCTGTTAAGCTGCACGCATAATCCGCTAATTTTAGGGTTTCCGTGGTTGAAGGCTCACAACCCTTAGATAATCTGGGAGACTGGGAAGATTAAGAGCTGGGACCCTGCCTGTAGTTTGTCCTGTCTTGTCTTATCCTCCTCTGTTCACAGGTCTCCGGGAAAGAAGTCTGACCCGAATCCGGCACCGACCCTTAGCGACTATCCCGATCTGTTGAGAGTCCCACCATGCTACCATGACTTGAGGGAAGTTTTCTGTAAGACCAAAGCCATGTCTCTCCCGCCACATCGGCCTTGGGACTGTGTGATAGACTTCTTTCTGGGAGCTCTCATTCCCAAAGCAAGACATCTCTGGTCCCGAGAGGAAGGCCATGGATGACTACATTGAAGCCTCGCTGCGAGCCGGCATCATCCGCCCGTCCTCATCACCGGCTGGAGCGGGTTTTTTTTCGTGTATTGAGCTCATTGAATGACATCACCATCAAGAATCGGTACCCACTTCCACTCATTTCCTCCGCTTTTGAGCTGCTTCAACAGGCCCAAATCTTCACCAAGTTGGACCTGCGAAACGCGTGCCATCTGGTCAGGATCCGCGAGGGAGATGCATAGAAGACAAGATTTAACACTCCCACGGGCCACTATGAGTACCTCGTCATGCCCTTTGGACTGACCAACGCCTCAGCCGTCTTCCAGGGCTTCATTAATGAGGTCCTATGTGAGTACCTGAATGACTTTGTCTTTGTGTATTTGGATGATATTCTCATTTTCTCCCCGGATCTTGCCACCCATCAGCATCATGTCTGTCAGGTCCTGAGTCGCCTATGGGAGAACAATCTGTTTGTGAAGGCGGAGAAATGCGAGTTCCACGCCACCTCAGTCTCGTTCCTGGGTTTCGTCATGTCCCCAAACCACGTCCAGATGGATCCCGAAAAGGTTAGTGCTGTTGCTAATTGGCCGCCTCCCACCTCACGGAAGAAAGTGCAGCAATTTCTGGGGTTTGCCAACTTTTACCGGAAGTTTATTCGCAATTTCAGTGCCGTGGCAGCACCACTACATGCACTAACCTCTCCAAAAAACACATTCCAGTGGGGTTCAGAGGCTGAGGGGGCATTCCAAAAACTAAAGAAGCTGTTCACCACTGCACCGGTCCTGAAGATGCCGGAACCCACGCTTCAATTCATTGTGGAGGTGGATGCCTCCAATGAAGGTGTGGGGACCGTTCTATCTCAGTGATCTCCCAAAGATAACCGTATTCACCCATATGCTTTTCTCTCTCGCAAGTTATCCCCGGCAGAGAGGAACTACGACGTTGGGAATCGGGAGCTGTTGGCCATTAAAGTGGCCCTGGAGGAGTGGAGACATTGGCTGGAAGGGGCAGATCAGCCTTTCCTAGTGTGGACGGACCACAAGAATCTGGAATACCTCAAGTCGGCCAAGAGATTCAATTCGCGGCAAGCAAGGTGGGCCCTCTTTTTTAGTTGATTTCTGTTCACCCTCTCCTACAGGCCGGGCTCTCAGAACGCCAAACCGGACGCTCTGTCTCGCCTGTATGAATCAGAACCGGCTGCCAAGGAATCGGAGCCAATCCTACCTCCCTACCATGTGGTAAGAGCGGTTTCCTGGCAGATAGAAAGTGATGTGCAACGGGCGAGCCAGGGTGTAACCACTCCAGAGGGCTGTCCACGCAACCGGTTGTTCGTACTGGAAGTGTTGCGCTCGCAGGTTATACACTGGGCATACACGTCCTTGCTAACATGTCACCCGGGTGTTAAGAGAACTGTGTTTGTGGTCAAGCAGTGATTCTGGTGGCCCTCCCTCGTCAAGGACGTGGCGGAGTATGTCGTAGCTTGCTCTGTCTGCGCCAGAAGCATGGCGTCGAGACAGGCCCGGATGGGTCTTTTCCAGCCGCTACCAGTGTCACACAGACCATGGTCACACATAACGCTGGACTTCGTCATGGGTCTGCCTCCGTCGAAAGGTAACACGGTAGTGCTGACAGTGGTAGACCGTTTTTCCAAAATAACCCATTTCATTCCCCTGTCCAAACTGCCTTCAGCTAAAGAAACAGCTCAAGTCCTGATTTCACAGGTCTTCCGGATCCATGGTCTCCCCAAAGACATTGTATCCGACAGGGGACCACAGTTCATATCGGGGTTTTGGAAAGAGTTTTGTCAGCGCCTGGGTGCCACCGTCAGCCTATCTTCCGGCTACCATCCGGAGTCCAACGGCCAGACAGAGCGGCTGAACCAGGAACTGGAAACCTGCCTGAGATGCCTGGTGGCGAAGAACCAGACGACCTGGAGCGAACACCTCACATGGGTGGAGTATGCCCACAACTCGCTCCCCACTGCGGCCACCGGACTCTCACCTTTTCAAGCGGTCCATGGATATCAACCGCCACTCTTCCCAGCCAACGAAGAAGAGGTGACGGTTCCCTCAGCCCATGCCTTGGCCAGGAGGTGCCGAAAGATGTGGACAGCGGCTCGGCGGATGCTCCTTAGGGGGCAGTCTTGAATGAAGATGGCAGCGGATCGCCATCGCCGTCCTGCACCTGCCTACACACCCGGCCAAAAAGTTTGGCTCTCCAACAAAGATCTGCCCCTACACGTGCACACCAGGAAACTAGCTCCCAGGTTTGTTGGTCCGTTCCCGGTGTCCAAGGTCATTAACCCTGTTTCTGTCCAACTTAAACTCCCCAGGTCCCTGCGGGTGCACCCGACCTTTCACGTCAGCAAGATCAAGCCAGTACACAAGAGTCGTCTGGTACCACCCACCAAGCCCCCGCCGCCGCCCAAAATGGTAGAAGGTGGACCGGGGGAGACAGTTCCTGGTGGACTGGGAGGGCTACGGACCTGAGGAGCGCTCCTGGATACCCGCGAGCTTCATTGTCGACCACACGTTAATCAACGACTTCTACAGACGCCATCCGGAAATGCCAGGCCCGTTAGGAGCCGGCCCTGGGGGGGGTATTGTGATGTCTCGTCAGATCTGTTAAGGTTCCCGGACTCCCTCCTTTGTGTGTTGTGATTATCTGCCCCGCCCTGATTGCTTCCACCTGTTCCCCATTGCCTCTTGGGGATAAATGGGCTGCGGGGTTCCCCTGTCCCGTTGCCAGATCGTTATATGCCTTCAAAGAGAGTTGGCGTAGCCTAGCGAAGCATACTCAGATCTTGCCTATCTTCTAGTTCACTGCCATGATTTTCAAGTCTGCCTATCAGAGTCTTAAATAAAACTCTATTAAAACCACAGCTGTCGAGTCTGTCCTGCACTTGGGTCTGTCTGTCATTGGTGCCTGCGTAACATTAATGTTACCTATTCATTTTAAATCAAAATGACAGATTTGATTTGTAAAGTCAAGGTCACCCACTTTGAATATGAAAATAACTCAATGAGAAACTAAGTGGAAAAATATCCTATATTAATAAAATTATTTTGAATATCAGTCTTTGTTTCACTCAACCATGCTGATGAACTCAACATTTACAGTTGTATGACATTTGAAACTGCCATTTAGCAGCTGAGACATCTGCACAAATCCATTTTCTGCAGAGGCTTGACTGATTTTTGTGACTGGGCTGTGGGCAAGAGCAGTGTGTGATTCTTCTCTTTAAAATGCTGGCAAAGAGATAAGTATGGGTAACTAAGTGTGGTGATATTGGCTAGAATCAGATCATCATATGGCAATGTTTTAGCATTTAGCATTGATTAAGAGCCAGTATCTATCACACAAATAAAAACACTAATCAATCAGTAGTGACGGGATACGTAAAAGATTATATATTAATATAAAAAGATTAAACTTATGATATGAAGTATTAAAAGAAATTGTTATAACACAGGCAGGCAGCAATGTACATTTACCAAATGCTTAAGTTGTTGGTTGACTACTTTCCCAACCATCAATTTCAGAACTGATTGGAAATTGTAAATAAGAAAATAATACAATTCTAAACATGTAAACATTATTAGTCTTAAGTTTATCTTTCAAAATGACTGAGTTGTTATTCAGCATTCCTGCATTTTCCTGAGATATCTCAGGTGCAAAGTATAAAGGAATGTGAGCATAACCTTATTGGAAAGGTGGAAGTCAACTGATGTCCTTGTGAAATGCAAACAGCCAATCAAATGAGCAGAGACATCAGTGACTGTTTCCACCTCTCAAAAGTGAACTTGACAAGAGAGCACGTCTAGCAGTTGCAAGTGTGTAGAAAGGGTTGAGCACATACTCATCCCATCCTGTGGGCTCTCAGAGCAGAAGTGAGATCTTGCAAGTATGGTTTCCTGCCCACAGATGCTAAATTTGCCCTTGAGAAGGTGGTTGTCCGATTGCGAATACTGTTCTGTGTGCGAGTGGAGCAGAAAAGCACCCTTGGGTTTTGAGACTAACTAAATGCCATAAACTCTTCACTGGGCAACACGGCAGCAGTACATGTACTCAGTCATTTTCTTTCAAGGTGCAGTTCACCTCTGCTGGTTGCTCTAAAGGCTGTTCCCCCATTTACTTACTCATTGTTCAAGGTTTGAACCATTGAACCTCGGGTGGATGATTTAAAGACAGTCCCTTCTCCAACTCACTCTTTATCAAGGTGCAGCACATCTCTGCTGGTTAATCCAAAGGCAGCACCTCCTCTTTTTTCCCATTCATCATGAAGTGGACCTCTGTTGGTTAATCTGAAGGTGGTTCCTCTATTCACTCTCTCACTCTCTATTTAAGGTATACTGCAGGTGTGCAGGTTTATCTAAAGTCAGCACCATGACTCATTTGCACTCTATTGAGGTTTAGTGCACCTCTGCTGTTTTTGCTAGATGCAATGCCTCCTAACTGGTTAACAAAGAAGCAGAACCTCTGATCACCCATTATCCTTTGAAGGGCATCTCAACAAGTTCAATTAAATTTTATCCATACAGAAATTTTACCAATTAACACTGTCACAAAGCAGATTAACAGTGTATAAAGATTTTGTTATGAATTTACATAATTCTCTATATGCATATACACTTTACATTTCTGAAGAGCAAGTCTGTTGCAATGGTGGCAAGAAAAAATTCCTGAGAGCTGTCCAGATCTGCGCCTTCACGGGATAAAAAGCTATTAATGAAAGGCTTGATTAAACAAGTACATTTTCAGGCAGCAGGGACTAGGAAACTGATCCGAGTCGAGGGAAAAATGGATGGTGCTAAATACAGGGATATTCTTGAGCAAAACTTGTTTCAGTGTGCCTGTGATGTGAGACTGGGACGGAGGTTCACCTTCCAGCATGACAATGGCCCAAAGCTTACTGCTAAAGCAACACTCAAGTGGTTTAAGGGGAAACATTTAAATGTGTTGGAATGGCCTAGTCAATGCCCAGACCTCAATCCAATTGAGAATCTGTGGTCAGACTTGAAGATTGCTGTTCACAAGTGGCAACCATCCAACATGAAGTAGCTGGAGCAGTTTTGCCTTGATGAATGGGCAAAAATCAAGGTGACAAGATGTGACAAGCTCATAGAGACTTGTCCAAAGTGACTTGCAGCTGTAATTGCTCCAAAAGGTGGCTCTACAAAGTATGAACTTTAGGGGGGTGAATAGTTATGCACACTGACGTTTTCTGTTATTTTGTCCTATTTGTTGTTTGCTTCAAAATAAAAAAATACACATCTTCAAGTTGTAGGCATGTTCTGTAAATGAAATGATGCAAACCTTCAAACAATCCATTTTAATTCCAGGTTGTGAGGCAACAGAACATCAAAAATGCCAAGGGGGTGAATACTTTTGCAAGGCACTGTATATTAACCTATTCTGAAAGGCCCTAGAGTTTGCAACATCACTAATCAAGAGGCACCACTAAGCAAGCAGCCCCATGAAGACCAAGGAGCTCTCTAAGCAGACCAGAGGCAAAACTGTGGAGATGCTGGGTTATTGAAAAAAAAAATAAAACACATTAAGTTTGTTGTTAGGCAACAGCTTAAGCAGAGAGGTCGAGACGTCCCTCTCCCCAGCCACTTCCTCCAGCTCTTCCGGGGGGACACCGAAGTGTTCCCAGGCCAGCCGAGAGACATAGTCCCTCTAGCATGTTCTGGGTTGACCCTGGGGTCTCTTTCCGTTTGGACATGCCCAAAACACCACACCAGGGAGGCGATCGGGAGGCATTCTAATCAGGTGCTCAAACCACCTCAACTGGTGAAGGAAGCTCATGTAGCTGCTTGTATTCACGATCTTGTTCTTTTGCTCACTACCTAGCGCTCGTGACCATAGGTGAGGGTAGGAATGTAAATCGTCTGGTAAATTAACAGCTTTGCTTTTTTCCTCATTTATTATTATCATTAGTAGTAGTAGTAGTAGTAGTAGTAGTAGTAGTAGTAGTAGTAGTAGTAGTAATAGTAGGTTGTTATTTTTGTGTGTGCATGTGTATGTGTGTATTTTTTTCTTTTTTTGTGAAGTTACCTTATTTACAGTTTGCTGAAAGAAATGGGAGCTTCCTGAGTGGATTGAATACCATTTTGCTCTATCAGGCTAGCCTTGCCTTTAAAACTACTAAAAACTATAAAGTCCACATTGTTTTCAGGGCATCACTTGGACATACAGTACACTTGGACAATAGCCTGCTGTAAACTACATCACCATGCCATATTGCACACATCTAAAGGCAGTCACATACATCACACAACAGGTGTTCAATACATCCACAACAAAAATTGGTCTATTTCCTATGTATGTTGTGTGATGCCCTTTGAAATGCTACAGCTGTGTTATGATAGACATACAAGTTTTGTATGCATTTTTAGGTCCTATGTTGTGCTCAGAATCTTATGGTTTTCTTAAAACAGTCCCATGACTGTCCTACATTAAACCCACAGGACTTCCTTGAGTACCCATCATATGACATTTTTACAACAGTGTTCACTCATTTCATGTAACATGCCTATGATGGTAGTACATCAACCAAGTATCAACTTGACCTCTTTTTCATAGACATGAATATTTTATACGTGAACACAACTACTCAGCTTTCAAATCCACCTGAGCCAAACCTACATCAGTACCTCCTGTCTTAGCTCAACTAAATTTGACTGACAAAAAAAAATCACAGGTCATTTATGAAAGGGGCTGTAATCTTTTCCGTCAAAGAATTAACTAAGACGCACTTATCACAGGTAAAGTTATTACAAACTATGGAGTAAGAGTGACTTAACATCCTGAACATTCTGAAGTGAATGAACAACACTAAACAACACTGAACAAGCTGAATGCTAAACGTGATGCACATAACGTACTGTAACCAAAGATTTGTTGATGTTATTAGAAATGTGCCATGCATGGCCTCTGCCTGCTGCTTAAATAGTGGGTGAAAAGTGGTCTTTGAGAAAAAAAAAGGATACATAATATTCTGCTGCAGAATGGAAAATGAAAGACAAAAATAAAATGCTAGCAAGAAATAATAGAAAATAAAAAGAAGATAATTATTAATAATAACAGATAATATTAAAAATATCATTAATAATTTCAGTTTTTCACTACCCATTGGAGGAAAGTTGTTTGGGGTAAAATTGCTTGATACACTCCTACATAATGGTATGACAAAAATAAGTCCCCTGAACAAAGTCATTCCACCAAAGATAAGTGCAAAGTAGCCTACTCACATATTTCCTTATAAATCGCTATTGTTTTAGACAAGCGTAGTCCTGATTGAAATCAAGCATAATTGCAAGTTCAGGCAGGCCACAGTCATCCACCTGCTCCCAGATGGCAATGAGCTGACTTACAACGCCAAACACAATTGCACCTTTACTGAAGTAGGGTCTTTTGCACAATGTTCTGCCATTGCCTTACACTTGCTGAATCCTGCTGCAGTATACCCACCACCACGACCCCAGCTCCACTCCCCATATACCAATTTTAGTAATGTGATTAATTATGGTTGTCTTCAAATACTGCTCGTGCTTGTATTAGTATCTTAATAGCTTGTCTTAGGTGTAAGAGAATCACACATAATACTCATAGCATAGTTTTGTAGTATATAGTATATAGTATGTCACTCAAGACTAGATTACTGCAACTCACTCCTGGCAGGTCTACCTTTGAGCGCAATTCGACCTCTGCAACTGATCCAGAATGCAGCTGCACAGCTTGTTTTCAACCTTCCAAAATTTTCCCACACCACTCCCCTGTTACAATCTCTCCATTGGCTTCCTGTAGCTGCTCACATTAAATTTAAAACATTAATGCTTGCCTACAAATCCAAAAATGGACCCGCACCCTCCTACCTCAAAACACTTATCACACACAGCACAGCACCGCGTTCTCTCAGATCCTCTAGCACTGCTAGACTGGTCCCTCCTTCTACCAATGGTCAAGGGAGAAATGCATCTAAACTCTTCTCTGTTTTGGTTCCAAGGTGGTGGAATGAACTTCCTCTGGATGTTTGGACAGCTGAGTCACTGGGTATCTTCAAACGACGGCTGAAAGCCTGCCTTTTTTGGCAGTACTTAGACTAGCACTATGTTTTTTTACACACACACACACAAAAAAAACTGCACACAACACCTATCCACTGAGTTTTGACTGATGGTATACTTATATATAAGAATATATTCACTGATAATGACTTTAAGGCACTTTTGTAAGTCACTCTGGATAAGAGCGTCTGCTAAATGCTGTAAATGTAAATGTAAATATGTATGTCTCACACATGTTTATATGTATTTTATATGTACATATACATATTTTGCTTAATTGCTCTCATTTCCCGGCTGTGGATACGGTTTCATATCTGCTGTGGGCCTGTTTGGGGGAAATGTTGCTTCAATATTTTTACTGACCAACTTATATGTTGTGTAGAAAGCAGTAGAGATACAGGTGCAGGTAAAAAGCTTTATTAAATGCTACCAAACCGGATCATCCAGTACATTGTCATGTCTGCCAGTTCCAGCATGCAATCTGACATGCCCTGCACTTCCCAGCACCTCCTGCAACAATTAAAGTCATCTGAAAGTCATTAATTGACTGCACACCTGTTCCTCTTCTTCCCTAAATACCTTCACTATATATACAACTCTGTTTAAAACCCTCATTGCAAAGTATTGGTCTTGTGATTTCACTCCATGACTTTGTAACCCCCTTTGATTTGTCTATGATTTTTTTTTTCTGCACCCTAGCTAGGACCAGTATAGAGGGACTAAAAACTGCATTGTTCCATCATGGACTCATGTTCTCACATTGAACTCACATTCACTGATGTGACAGCAAGTGATTCCAAGGAGCAAGAAGCATTAGCTGAATTTATGCTGGGATTTCAGGAGCATATTACTTTTTTTCGTATTCACAACAATGCCATAAAAGGTCAGTAGACTTATGCTAAAACACAGGAATGATTGTATTATGTTAAAAACTTAAGATTTTTACATAATATCCCCATATTAGGCATGATGGCTGATGCGTATACTATGCCACTGTCAGCAATTTCTGGCATTTACATGATTACCCAAGTATGTCCAATAAGTGTGTCCCAGAGTGTCACATGATCTAAGCCGATAGCAAGAAAGTAAGAAAAATATTGTTGCCCAAAAACAATGCAGCTTCTAGTCCCTCTATACACTGGTCCCAGCCTCTAGTTATTGAGGGGTTTTTTGTGCCTGTTACCTGCCTGTCTGTGTACCTTGTTCTAGGTTTGGAACTACCTATTTGTTTGATTAACCACTGACTTTGGTTTAACCACTGTCAGTGGTTAGTGATTAACCACTAACTTGTCTGTTGACCAAGAGTTTGGACTGTATTTTGAATTTGGATTTTTATTAAAACTGAGCTTTTATTTGCACTTGAATCCCCCTGTCTCTCTGAGCTGCATGAGCGATGTAAGGCAGAAATCAGGGTTATAGGAACAGGCAAAGAGGTCTGGTGATGAAAAAATAGGCTATCATAGGCAAAATCCAAAAATCAGAAACTAGATGGCACGACAAGATCAAAACAAGAATAGCAATAAAACATTATAAAAACTTACTAAATGACTTGCAAAACCGCCACAGAGCATATACCTCACAAAGTGAGGCTTTGTGGGCCATAGATAGTGAATATGGAGCATATTTTTACTTGGCCAACCCCGGAGGTGAAGTTTAGGTCTTTCAGGATAATTGGCACAAAATTGGGTTGAGAATGTCATGGGCAGTGACCCTGCATTTTTCTTCTATGCTGTAGTCTTCCCAGCTGACGAGGTAGTCCATCTGAGTCTATTTTGTTTGTGCAGTGAGTCAAGGATAGCAGTTACAATGTACACTCATTGTCCTTTTATGTTAGGAGGTGCAGGTTCTTTGTTGGTACCCTCATGGCTAGAGGTCTGTGGAAAAACTCCCTCAGTTGACACAAGGAAGAAACCTTGAGAGGAACCAGGCTCAAGAGGGAAATCCATCCTCATTTGGGTGAGACCATAGAATACAAACCATATAAGAAAATTTTCTAGCATTTCTAACATACTTTCAAGTTCTCAAACTCCCTTGCGGTTAGCCATACATGGTCATCTGGGTTGTACTGAGGAGCCTTTTCACTGTGATGGCCAGACACCTGTATCTGTGCTAGAGTTCCAACCACTAGTGTGCATTCTCCCATACCTGTTAACTTCTCTTGAACCATACATCTACTGCAGGAAAAGCTGTGGCATTGATATTCCAAGAAAACAATGGTGCCTGACAACCTAGTACATGCTGGAATTTTGCTGATTGCATGACTAAATGATGAAGTGAATTTTGAGCATTCAACTCACAGGAGGGTCTGCACACAATCCTGCTTCTCTGAACAGAATGCATGTGACCCAAAACAGCAAAGTGGGTATTCAGTCACAATTCCAAATTCAAATTCCTCAGTAAGGAAATTGACGAAATACTCTTGATGAAAATCAGCAATGGTTCTTTTACATGCCCCTCACCACAGACAGCGAGAGACATTTGATAGAGAGCCGGCATTTGATAACCCAGTTAGCTGCACTGGGGGGGGACAGCAGTGACAACCCATTGATAGTGGGGCTTCAACTCCTGACCTTAGGATCAGTAATCCAGCACCATACCACCAGGCCACCACTGCCCTGGTTAAACTGGTATTAGAGGATTTTTGATCTGTGGTCTGAT
>JBCNYH010000012.1:16274198-16290788 GCA_039654325.1 Tandanus tandanus | reverse complement strand
ATATGGCTTGTATAGAATATAATTTAAAAATTATTGCACTATAGATGAGAATGAGGTTATATACACCATAGAGTGAGAGTGAGGTTATTACACCATACAATGAAGTTATTGCACCAAAGGAAAAGTGTCTATGTCTGTGTGTGCATGTGTTGCAAAAGTAAATGTAAATGTAAATGGCTACCCCCCCTTCTCTACTGTCCTCTATGTCCTCCTCTCCCCAAGTGAGGAGTTGTAGAGTTGGCGTCAAACTAAATTAATGGTATTCCACATAGCATAGAAGGAGAGTCTTCTTAACTGCACAAAAGCTTGTAGTGCTGCTAGAGCAACATAATTATCAAAGCTAATAGAAGATAACAAAAATAATCCAAGATACTTATCCCCTCCTTGAATCGCCACCTCATCGTGGTGGAGGGGTTCATGTGTCCTAATGATCCTAGGAGCTATGTTGTTGGAGGTATTATGCCCCTGGAAGGGTCACCCAAGGCCTGGTGGTCGAGCTTCTGCCCATGGAGCCCGGCCGGGCACAGCCCGAAGAGGAGACATGGGTCCGCCCTTCCATGGACCCACCACCTGTGGGAGGGGCAATAGGGGTTGGGTGCATTGTCATACTGGGAAACTTCAACGCCCATGTGGCTAATGACAGTGTGACCTGGAATGGTGTGATTGTTAAGTACAGCCTCTCTGATCTGAACTCAAATAGCGTTTCCTTGTTGGACTTCTGTGCTCGTCAACAGTTTTTCGACCATGAACACCATGTTCAAGCATCAGGATGTCCATAATGCACTTGGCACCAGGACACCCTAGGCTGCAGTTCGATTATCGACTCTGTAGTCATGTCATCGCACATGCTATTGCATGTTCTGGACACTCGGGTGAAGAGAGGAGCTGAGCTGTCATCTGATCACCACCTGGTGGTGAGCTGGCTCAGATGACAAGGGAGGCCACCCTCCAGACTTGGGAGACCCAAGTGTGCAGTTAGGGTCTCCTGGGAACATTTGGGGGAGTCTCCTGTCAGAAGGGCTTTCAAATCCCACCTCCGGCAGAGCTACTACCACATCCCAAAGGAGGCAGGGGACATGAAATCCGAATGGGCCATGTTCTGTGCTTCCATTTTGAGGCGGCAGCCCATAGCTGTGGCCAGAAGGTCATGGGTGCCAAGCGACTATTGGTTGGTCTCAAAAAAGTTCTGGACCACCATCCAATGCCTCAGGACAGGAAAGCAGTACTCCACAAACACGGTATACAGTGGAATTGGGGAGCTGCTCACCTCGACTGGGGATGTCGTTCAGAGGTGGAAGGAATACTTCGCGGTCCTCCTCAATCCCACCAACACGCCCTCCGTAGAGGAGGAAGACACTGTGGTCACCGGGGGCCATACCTCTGGATTGGCAAAACAGGGTGGTAGTTTCCCTTTTTCAACAGGGGAACTGGAGGGGGTGCTATTTTCCACTATCGTGGAATCACTCTCCTCAGCCTACATGGGAAAGTCTATTCAGGTGTATTGCGGAGAAGGATCTGATTGATATTCGAACCACAGATTCAGGAGGAACAGTGTGTTTTTTTGTCCCGCCTGCAGCACTCCCAACCATCTCTACACACTCCACAGGATCCTGGAGGGGGCATGGGAGTTTGCCCAATCTGTCCACATGTGCTTTGTGGATTTAGAGAATACTTTCAACCCTGTCCCTCAGGCTATCTTGTAGGGTGTTCTCCGGGAATACAGTGTACCGGACCCGTTGCTACAGGCCATTAGATGTCTGTACCACTGGAGCCAGAGCTTGGTCTGTATTGGTAACATGTCGAATTGATTTCCGGTGAAGGTAGGAGTCTGTCAAAGCTGTTCTTTGTCACCGGTTCTGTTCATAATTTTTATGGACAGAATTTCTAGTACAGACGAGGCATTTAAGGGTTCTGGTTTAGTGGCCATGGGATCTCGTCTCTGCTTTTTGTGGATGACATTGTCCTTTTGGCTTCATCAAGCCGGGACCTCCAGCTCTTATTGGAGCGATTCACAGCTGAGTGCGAATCAGCTGGGATGAGAATCTGAGGCCATTGTTCTCAGCTGGAAAAGGGTGGAATGCACCCTACTCATCTGGAATGAGGTCCTGCCCCAAGTGGAGGAGTTCACGTATCTCGGGGTCTTGTTCACAAGTGAAGGAAGGATGGAACAGAAGATTGACAGGCAGATTGGTGCAGCCTCTGCTGTAAAGCGGAGCTTGTACTGGTTCGTCGTGGTGAAGAGGAAGCTGAGCTGAAAAACAAAACTCTAAATTTACCAGTCGATCTATGTTCCAACCCTCTCCTCTGGTCACGATTTGGTAGTGACCAAAAGAACAAGATCGTGAATATAAGCGACTGAAATGAGCTTCCTTTGCAGGGTGGCAGGGCTCTCCCTCAGAGATAGGGTGAGAAGCTCAGCCATCTAGGAGGAGCTCGGAGTAGAATCGTTTCTCCTCTGCATTGAGAGGAACCAGTTGAGGTGGCTCAGGCATCTAATTAGAATGCCTCCTGAACTCCTCCCTGGTGTGGTGTTTCGGGCATGTCCAACTGGGAAGAGACCCCGGGGTCAACTCAGAACATTCTGGAGGGACTATGTCTCTCAACTGGTCTGGGAACACCTCAGTGTCCCCCTGTAAGAGCTGGAGGAAGTGACTGGGGAGAGGGACATCTGCCTCCATGTCCCAACCCTGAATTAAGCAGAAGAAGAAGAGTGACTTATTTGACATTGTTGCAAAATTAACTAGGAATTAGACCATTAATAAAACATGCAGACCATCATTTCATAGCAGTGAAGACCTTATGAACTTTTTTAAATGTTAAAATTTAAAGTATCAGGCAAAAAATTATTCTCTAAACTTAATATGTTAGATATGTCAGTAATTAACAATATACCACAATCACATGTAGGAATAACATTATAAATGTAAATGTTATAAATGTTTGTCAGGATTTAGGCCTCATCATAGCACAGAGACAGCACTTGTTAAGGTGGTAAATGAGCTACTGCTGGTGTCTGACCAAGGTTGTGTCTCCCTGCTTGTTTTACTTAGTTCAGCCTTTGACTGAATTGATCACATTATTCTCCTTGATAGATTTGAAAATGTTGGAGTTAAGGGAACGGCCCTCTCCTGGTTTAGATCTTATTTAACTGACCGTTATCAGTGTGTAGATGTAAATAATGATTTCTCTGTATGTTCTAATGTTAAGTTTGGTGTTCCATAAGGTTCTGTTCTATGCCTGCTGCTTTTTTCTGTATACTTGCTCCCTTTGGGTAATATTATCTGTGAGCATGGTATTAGCTTCCACTGTTACGCTGATGATACACAGTTGTATATTTCAGCAAAGCCCGATGAGAGACACCAAATGAATAAAGTTGAGAAATGTGTACAGGACATTAGACACTGGATGCTTACTAACTTTCTCTTATTAAATTCTAATAAGACAGAAGTACTTGTACTCGGATCACAGACAGCTAGAAATAAGATTTCTGATTATGTAGTAACTTTGGATGGTGTTTTAGTTTTATCATGATTATTGACCCCAGTCTTTCATTTCAAACTCATATAGATAATATTACCTAGATAGCCTTCTTTCATCTCAGGAATATTATTAAAATAAAAATATGACGTCACTGCATGATGTGGAAATTGTTTTTTCTTTTTTTTCTTTTTCTTTTATTAATTTTTTTAGTTACCTCAAAATTAGATTATTGTAATGTGTTACTGTCTGGATGTTCTAATCGGTGCATAAACAAGTTCCAGTTAGTCCAGAAGGCACAGGTAAGAGTCCTTACTAGAAGCAGAAAATAGGAGCACATCACCCCTTTCTTATCTGCACTGCACCAGCTCCCAAATAAATTTTGCATTGAATATGATATACTGGTGTTAGCATATAAAGCACTGAATGGACTTGCACCACATTATCTTATCAAACTCCTTGTCATTTATGATTCACATAGATCAAAAGGTACAGGCTACCTACTGATACCTCGAATAATGAAGACTGCTACAGGTGGCAGGGGCAGAGCTTTATCTCACAAAGCCCCACAGTTATGGAGTAGCCTTCAAATGTCTTGCATGTACAGCCTGTTTCAAGTCACCCCACAGCATCAAAATGGGATTAAGATCTGGGCTCTGACTTGACCATTCCAGGACTCTCCATTTCTTAGTATTCAGCCAGTCCTTGGTTTATTTACTGGTATGTTTTGGGTCATTGTCATGTTGCAGGGTCCAGTTCTGCTTCAGCTTTAATTTTCTTACAGATGGTCTCACATGTTGCTCAAGCACCCTCTGATACACAGTGGAATTCATAGTGGATCCTATGATTGTAAGCTGTCCAGGTCCTGCTGCAGTAAAGCAGCCCCAAACCACATTTGGTATGAGGTTCTTTTCCTGGAATGCTGTATGTGGTTTACACCAAACACGTCCTCTGTTCTGGTGTCCAAATAATTCAATTTTGGACTCATCTGTCCATAGAACATTATTCCAGAAGCTCTGGTCTTTGTCCTTGCACACCTCCCATGCAAGTTAAACTTGTGCACTCTCTTTCTGATTGTAGAGGCATGCACTTTCACATCAATAGTAGCCAGAGCCTGCTGTAGATCCCGTGATGACATTATAGGGTTTTTGGAGACCTTTTAGCACCTTGCGTTCTGCTTTTGAGGTGAACTTGCTAGGACGACCAGACCTGGGCATGTTGGCAGTCGTTTTGAAAGCCCTCCACTTGTTGACTATTTTCTGGTCAGTGGAATGGCTGATTTCAAAATCTTTTGAGATCTTTTTCAATCCTTTTCCAGACTGATAAGCTGCAACAATTTTCTTTCTGAAGGCCTCAGTTCTTTGGCAGTAAGCATCAGTCACTATGGTGCTTACTCTCACTTCAACAGTCAGAACCACACCAAACTAAATGTCTGATGTTTAAGTAGGGCAAACCACATTCAAAATGCTGAGTAATGATCTTCTAATCATGTGCACCTGACGTGATACACCTGTGTGTGAGTTGAGCTATTTTAAGTGCTGATGAATGTGGGGGTGTCCTAACTTTTTCTCATTTATAATATGCAGTTTGTGGGATTACATTTCACAGAAGATCTTAAACTCTTTTCAGGTTTTATTGCTTAGTTATATTAATTAAACTTCTCAGTATTGTAAAAATTGAGATTAAATATTGATATAGCCAATTTTGTTTGCAAAGATTTTCATAGGGTGTCCTAATTTTTTCACATATATCTTTCTCTTCCTTGTCGGGAGAAAATATTATATCCTGCTTGATTTAGCATTAAAACATTATATCCTGCTTGATTTAGCATTAAAATATCATAGCATGCAGTAGTTAGCCTTAAGATCTACAATTAGTCTTAAGGTAGCAATATTTTACCTAAAGAGTAGGGTTTATTTACAAAAGTAAAATTCGAATAGTGCTTATACACAAAAGAAAGTTAATAAAAGTAAATAAGTAGTTGTAGTGAAATATAAAGCTTAAAATAAAAAGGCAAATAACCACTTAAACAACTATTGACCTTAGTGTACTAATGAAACAACCACACTGAGATTGGGGAAAGGACATAGAAAATTTATTTAAAATTACTGAGTAGTCAGCCTATCCAGAGGGATTAGGGGAACAGAAGGATCAGTGGAAGAAGAGGGAAGCTCCGGATTCACAGGAGATGTAGGAGAATAGTCAGTGGGAGAATCGTAGGGGTCAGCGGGAGAATCCGGATAATATTCCATTGGCGAGGCAGAAGGGGAAGATTCTGGGGAAGAATACTCAAGAGAGCGTAAAGGAAGAAAAGGAGAACCTAAGGGAGAAGAATTAATGATGGACAATCCCGGCAATGCCAAAAGTAGACCTGGGTAGATTGGTCTCAGGTTTCAGGTTGAGCCTGAGTAGACTGATTGTGGGTAACAGCTGAAGGCTGGGAAGTATGAAGGATGGACCTGGAGTGAAACTCAGGAGACCCAGATATAGACCAGGTGGCAGACAGAAACTCCAAAAAATCCAGAAGTTCAGGATTAGCATGGGCCAAGTGGTAGTGGTAATGGTGATGGTGATCGGATCTCCCTCTCCTAAAAAGGGCATGTCGAGCGGGCTGAGCTGTAAATAAGAGAAACAAGAGAAGGTAATGGGGTGATTGGTCATGGTCAGAGCAATCAAAATGCAGTGGCATTTTGCCACTTATAGGTTTGCTTATAGAGTTAGATGCTTAGGAAAAGACAAAATAGCATATTATAGAATAATACAAAAGAGAACAAGATACTTACACATAGTTGGACGGTTGAAAAAAGATGGCATGCAGAACAATCCGTCTGAGCAGTTCACAAAGACAGAATCGAATAAACAAAGTACGGAAGTAGCGCTTATAAGTAAGCGCCAATTTTTTATAAAACTCCCAAATTAGCCTGAAAATAAGGGGAAATTAAATGAAGATAATAGGCGTCACCACAGGAAGGATGACATCACATCAAGGGCAGAATAGGGACAAATGAGAAAATAATGGGAAACAGAAAATATGCAAAATAATGTGGGTAGGGCAAAAATAGCCCAAACCATGAACATAATGGGAAATGACTTGAGCATATGCAAATTAAAAAGGGGGTGGCATCCTAGGATGCCTGGTGTATAAAAGAGAGGAAATTCAGAGGGATTGTTGCTGATTCTGATTTTGATGCTGATGCCTGATGATCAGATCTTAGAGACCAGCTGCTCTCTCAGAATTGTATGTGATAGGCTGCAACTTTGAATAAAGGAATCTTGCTTTTCCTCATCTGCTGCTTTCAGATCTTTTATTTTGATTGAGTATTGTGAGTAATTAATGAAGTATTGGGCATGAACTAAGAAACAACCAGGTAGTCAGAGGGACTTTACTTCCACCCGGCGTGTGTCCACTCAGAGAGGGCTCTGAGTTCCGACATCCTCCATCCATGCCTATTTCTCTCTTTCTCTTGGGGAACACATGGTACTTCTGAGATACCAGTGACCCTATAAACTGTGACCCTATAAACTGCTTAATCCTACTAGCATCACAGGGAGGCTGGAGACTATCTCAGCCAACACTAAGTGTACACCCTGAACAGTTCGCCAGATTCACAGGGCCAACAAATACACCACCATTCACAATCACATCTCTGAATCCTGTATTCTGTCCTGATATGGTAGTACTGGTTGGAGTTCGCATCTTTGAAGCCCATCTTTCCTGCTGCTGATGTTCCATATGGACTACACTCAGAAACTGAAGATGATTTTTCTCTGCTGGTGATATATATACTCTTTTACTAAATTGTTTTAGGACTACAATTACCATTACAGTTATAAGATAACCAGCTACACTTCATGTTGAACTGTAGTGAAGTTTCTGATACATGGTTTATATTTTTATCTAGTTTCACCCAAATTAGGATGGGTTTCCCCTGTGAGTCTGGTTTCTCTCAAGGTTTCTTCATGTTGACTGAGGGACATTTTCCTTACCATCATTGCTGTGAGCTTACTCATTGGGGATGTGTAAGGTTTGTAGAGAAATTTTTGAATTCTTTACCAAATTTGTTTTTATTATGTGAAGCTGTTTGTGACAATGTCAGTTGTAAAAATCACTAAACAAATAAACCTGAATTGAATTGACCTCTCACTATGCCACTTCTCCCACCCAGGGACCACAGCCATGATTGGCCACTGCATCAAATGGGGAATTTGACCTCCCAATAAGGCAAATATTTAGATTTTCTGTCATTCCAAACAAAATTCCTCCATACCAAGCTTTTTAATTTGGTATTCCAGTTTCAATGCATAAATATAACTCTCAACCAGATACCCTAACATACTTGTATCTGTTTAGAACACATTATTTCTGAGTTTTGGGTATCCTTTCACAAGCTTCTGTGAGGATCGCCCGGGAATAGAACCCAGGTCTCCTGCGTGACAGGCAGAAACCAATCCTCTAGGCTACCAGGAATCAACAAGGATCCTTACTGAAAATCCAGGCAAGGTAATCAAAACAGCAAGCAAAAATCAGTGTTGTTCTAAAGCAATGGGTCATACACCAGGGAGACAGTCAATACAACAAAAAAAATCCAAAAATAGATAACAAAAGAGGTTCAAGTCCAAAGAACAGAGTTTTTCCGGGGGGGGCAACAATACAATGTAAGAGATTCAAGATATCCCTCACAAGACAGGGTTCCATCACAGACCACAAATGAACTAGAGACTGTAAAATGAACACAAAAACACAGCTTATAAAGGCAAGACAACGAGACTCAGGTGAACATAATTTCCCATAAAGACAGGGTAGCACCAGACGTGTCATAGAAAACACTTGCTGACTGAGGACCCCCAGTGGCCAAAGGTATAATTACAGTTCGGATCATGACAGCTTTTCACAATAGTTTAAGATTACCATGCCTTTAAACAAATTGGGAAAGCCCAGTTGATTACTTCATGGCTTCAGAAGCTTCTGATAGGTTAACTGTCAACATTTGAGTTAATTGGAGGTATACCTGTGAATGTATGCACACCTCAAACACACCTCTTCCTTGTGTGACATCATGGAAAAATCAAAAGAAATCAGCCAAGACCTCAAGAAGAGAATTGTGGAACTCTGTAAGCCTGGGTCATTCTTGGGTACAATTTGGGTAGTATTTGGTAGCATTGCCTTTAAACTGTATGACTTGGGTCGAAACATTTCGTATCAGGTTGGTGTAGATCATACATAAACTCTACCTGTGTAGCAAAAAAATCTGCTACATCATTTTTTTGTCATTGCAACTTGCCAGTTATGGGACAATACCCTGCTGTAGGTGCACACACTTCGGCTCCAGCAGGTTACAGGCCCTAGCAGGCTGGTGCCAATATAATTCAAATTAGGTGCTTTAAGTAAGCACTCACTTTTATAGTCCTAATACATGCCCGGACATTCAAAATCTGTTCTTCAAAAGTGTCCGAAATACTGTCCTAGGAAAAACATACCGGTCTGAAATTTGTGCATTGGTGATGTTTGCCACATATCTTTATTTAAACCACCTTCTAAGGTAGTGTATTGCCTCAGAAAGTATGTGACTTATGATTGTAAGTTTGAATCAAAAATATCAAATAAAAACTATGACTCTGGGGCCCAATTTTTAATTTGTCCTATAGCATGCTTCGGAAGTTATTATATGGACGACTCCATTATATGTTGCTTTTTGGTCATTATAACAACACAAATTGCCTGTAACCATAAAGTAGTTTCATTCAAGAGTTGTTTAGAGATTACAAGTCATATGCAGAGATAGTTTTTTACATTTTATGTACTGCCTTACTTACACACATTATTAGCTAATGGCTATTATTTTTAGTACTTGAATACATAACCTCTTGTGATGGCCTGGCGAACTGTTCAGGGTGTACTCTGCCCTCACCCAGAGTTGGCTGAGATGGGCACCAGCCTCCCTGTGACCCTAATTAGGATTTAGCGGTTCAGAAAATGAATGAATGAATTAATGAATACATAAGCTATACTTCGTTTGAAAGATCCACTGTCAGATGGTGGGCTGTTCGAAGAAAGCTGCTAATACTACTTCCTTCCTACTACTACTACTTCTCCTACTCCTACTTCCTTCCTACTACAACTTCCCTCTTACTACTACTGATGTTTCCTTCCTGCTACTACTACTACTACGACTACTACTACTTCTACTACTCCTACTTCCTTCCTACTACTGCTTCACTCTTACTACAACTGCTACTTCCTTCCTTCTACAACTACTAGTACTACTATGACTACTACTACTTCTACTACTCCTACTTCCTTCCTACTACTACTTCCCTCTTACTACTGCTACTTCCTTCCTACTACTACTACTACTACTACTTGTGAGGAACACAAATCATACAAATTAAATATCAGTATCTACTGTAGTTTGTTTTTTCATTTTATATTTTTTCTTTTCCACTTTTTTCTCATATCAGCAGGACATACAGTACATGCACAGCACACTCACCTTCATTGCATCTGCTTTTTTACGAAACATCTCCTCCATGTTTTCTGCCAGTTTCTTCACAAGTTTGAGGCCATTAATTTCCTCAACCTGGACTGAAATCTCAAACTCTTTATATTTCTGGAAGAGGTACAGGAAAGGGGAGAAAATGTATTAACTTTAAACAATACTATGACAGTTTGTCCTTTGACAGTAGATATTATGTTGTTCATATTGGGAGTAGCAGTAATTGCAAAAATATCTAACCGTGGTAAAAGCCAAGATGTGATCCAAAATATGGACAGAGAGAAAAGATTGTGGAATATAGAGAATGAATGTAACCAGGGTGCAAAATGTTTGCATAGCCTAGTGCCCCACATTCTATAATAAATTACTCTTTCACTCACTCATTTGCTAAACTGCTTAATCCTACTAGCATCACAGGGAGGCTGGAGACTATCTCAGCCAACACTAAGTGTACACCCTGAACAGTTCGCCAGATTCACAGGGCCAACAAATACACCACCATTCACAATCACATCCACACCTAGGGGCAATTTGGAGCAGCCAATTAAACAAATGTGCATGTCTTCGGATTATGGTAGGAAACCGAAGTACCTGAAGCAAACACAAACATGCACAGGAAGAACATGCAAACTCCACAAAGAAACAACTGAGCCTGTGACTCGAACCCAGGAACTCTAATGAATTATTCATCCATTCATTCATTCATTCATTTTCTTAGCCACTTAATCCTAATTAGGGTTGCAAGGAGGCTGGTGCCCATCTCAGCCGAGTCTGGGCGAATGAGGGGTACACCTTGAATGGCTCGCCAGTCCATTGCAGGGCCAACACACATACAACCATTCACACTCACTCTCACACCAAGGGGCAATTTGGAACCGCCAATCAGCCTACTGTGCATGTTTTTGGACTGTGGGGGGAAACCAGAGTACATGGAGGAAACTTACACAAGCACGAGGAGAACATGCAAACTCCACACAGAAACGCCCTGAGCCGGGAATCGAACCCGGTACCATCTTGCTGTGAGGCGAACATGCTGACCACTGAGCCACTGTGCTGCCCACCTAATGAATTAAAAGGTAGCAAAAAGCCGTCGAAATGACGACTACAGCATCTATGTTTTAAAAGTGAAACCAAGTTTCTCTGTGTAAGTATGGCTTCTTGGCAGGGTGTTAGGTATGTTTCACAATTGTTCATCGACCTCTCCCCATTCATTTCAATCAGATTTTTTGGCATGGTTTTTGGCAAATTGTGTCGCCATGGTAACGCGAAACACCAATAAAAGTAATAGCACACTTCGCAGCTCCGAGACACACATTTTGATACATATATTGCTTGGGTGCACTTTGCCGTTCAAGTGCGACAGAATAATTAATAAAAAGAAAAAAAAACCAATAAGAAAGAGAACCAATTTGAGGTGAATTGTAATATGTGCAGGACATAAATGTGCGGGCACATAATTATAATAATAAAACTTGTGTTAGTTCCACATTCATATGAACAATTTGCTAGTCATTTTATTGGTTTTACTGCCTTTATTGTTTGTGTTCACTCATGGAATAACAATGATCTCAGACGCGGGGACCCAGGCATCATATTTTAGGTTATGATTCTTATATAACAACAGTCAGACTTTCTAGTCAGTGTTGTTATTGTCAGTGCACTAAACAGTATTTTGACTGCAGAGTGTATTATTAATTCATAGTCAGGTTTTTTCTCTCATAGCATTAAAGTGAAACCTTCCAAACTTTCCAGTTACACATGAACATATGTATATTTTCAGAATCGGGTGGTTTTTACTTATTTGATAGTTTGCATTAACCTGTTTGAAAATTCTGTTCTTTTACTCTCATGAGTGTGTGAAATTTTAAGAATAAGAATAAGAATCCCCAGTTTATGGCAACAATAACAGTATACAGATAATGAACTAACAAATCAGATATGAACTAGTGAACTTCTAAATAAAATACAAAACTAGGCACAAGTACAAGGGATACGCTACTCTGTGGACGTGCTAACCACTGCGTTACCTGCCGCTCATTTTTTAAAAGGTTTTTCTTGTTGAAGCATAATAATTAATTAATTGTGACTAATCTCAAGCCCCAAATGTGTACAAATTGTTCACTACAAAAAAGAATATAAACTGTGACAATACTGTGATACCAGCTGACAATTTATCAAGTTTAACATGCAGTGTGAATTCAGCAAACACAGAGAATAAAGTGAATTCCTATAGTTTCTTGTGAATATATATTGCTTTTGTTCATTTTGAAAAGAGTTGAGTAGCTCATTCTGTCCAACTGAACTGTAGCAGTGAGGCTCCCTGCCTGCTGTCATCAACACACGTACTTAACTGCTTTGTGTGTGTGTGTGTGTGCGAGTGTGTGTGTGTGTGTGTGTGTGTGTGTGTGTGTGTGTGTGTGTGTGTGTGTGTGTGTGTGTGTTAGAAATTTGTGCTTTCTGACAAAAAAGTAGGGAGCACAAAGAATATGAAAGCGAGATAAAATGAGAGAATGAAAAAAGGAGACAGATAGTCTAGGCTCGAAACAAAGAACATAGTTTCTGATATGGGGCATTTGAATTCGCTTCCTAGAAAACAACATCTAACATTTAAGTAGACAGTGAAAAAAAGGAAGTTAAATAAATGGTAGGGAGAGTGACCCTCTTAATGTTCACTTAATCCCTTTACACTTTCCTTTCTTCTTTTTCTTTTTAACAATTGTTTTACTTTTTGTCTCTCTAATTGTCCTTTTACGCCCTGCCATTTCAAAACTGTTCAAAAATTTGGACAGAAAAAACATTTGACCAACTGAGTCCAATTTTGGTGACATACTGATGAATGAGCAGTGAATCAGAAAACAGCCAATAGCCCTTAGGCAGAAAAGGTGATTAATAGAAGAGTGTGTAGCAAATTAGACTCAGAGTAGAGATTCTTTTCTCACATTAAAATTATAAAAGATAATTAAAATCAGGACTAAGACTACACTGCAGCTCAAAAAAATTCATTTATAGTATATTCTAATATTTTAAGATACATATGAGTATCTCAAAACATTAGAATACATACAGCTGCGGAGACCACTGCAGGTACAGAAACATATCAAAAGTAAACAGACACCATAATTTTTAAAAAGATTTATACATAGATGTACATAGTAGACAAATTGATGGAGATTCCTCACAGCAGTACTCTGACTCACTTGGAGTTTCTCTGCAACTTCAGTTTCCTGACAACGGGGATTATTTTCAACAGTCCACTTGACAGTCTTTTACTCCTGGTGTTCACCGCATAGCTAGTTGCTATAAACAATTTATATAATATTTATTAGAATCTATCTCTCTATCTATATATATAATATATATAATTCCGACAAGTATACTGAGGTACAAAAACACTTAAAATACCAATTTACTGTTTGTTTTTTTTTGTTTTTTTTATTCACTCACTAAACAATTCCATATGGTTTGAAGTTCATTCATGCTATGCAAAAGTCAAAAGAATAAAATTTGTAACACCTTTAAATTTTTATGAAAAATTGGTATTTTCAGTGTTTTTGTTAATTAGCCATACTTTTACCTCAATATATTTGTCGGAATTATTTTCTTGGTTCTCATTGCCTACAATATTGTATGCATTGTTCAATACATTTTCACCAAAAAATATAGAGAAGTAATTTTTTACTTATTTCTATTAGGAGCCCTTTAAGACAAAATTGGTGGTATATAATCTTCACTGCACACTCCTGTACATAAATTTATTAATAATAATTATTATTATCATTATATTATATTATTATTTCAAAAACACTCCATTTCCCCAATTTTTTCCCCAAACAATTCTCATCATCACCTAGAGCATTTAAACACACAGAATGACAACTGGTCAAAAATAACAAAAAGATGCAAAAAGCTCTTTTCAGAATGGTGGCACGGTGGCATAGTGGTTAGCACATCTGCCTCACAGCAAGAAGGCCCTGGGTTCGAGACCTATGTTCAGGCATTGCTGTATGGAATTTGCATGTTCTGTAGACTAACTGGCTGTTCCAAATTGCCCCTAGGAGTGAGTGTGAGTGTGAGTAGGAATGGTTGTGTGTGTGTGTGTGTGTGTGTGCACAGAATAGAATGCATAAAAATCAACTCATATTTAATAAAAAACAAAAGACATTACTCTTGTTTTTTTTTTTTGTTTGTTTGTTTTTTTTACAGTTACATTACTCTTGTAATGTAATTACATTACTCTTCTTTAAACTTTGGTTGAGTTCAAAAATCAATATTTGCTGAAATGATTATGACATTTTAATCACAGCTTTCAGGCGTCTTGGCGTCCCCATCACAAGTCTTTCATGTCTCTTGGGTGATTTTATGTCACTCCTGGTGCAATAATTCAGCTCAGCTTTGTTTGATAGCTTGTGTCCATCCATCTGATCTTACAGTCCTCCATCCACACCTTTTTGAAATGTAGTCCAGATGAATAATAAAAGGAACAGCTCGAGGAAGTGGCAGTCATTATTTCTTAAACTCATCTTTTCGCACTGTTCACATGCACTGTGCACAAATTGAACGAGTGCCAAACAGCTTTAAAGTCCCCTTCGTTTATACGCTCAGACAGAAAGTCGATAAAAGCGATGGCACACAAACAAAAACACTTGACCCTGTCTTGAACATCTCTACATCTGGGGAACAATTAACTCCTTAATTAAAATGCTGCTTGAATGAGAACACAGCAGTAAAAACACTTGATAATGGACCATTAAAGACAGGTACTTTGATCTTGGATTGTCACCAGATGTTGCATGGAGAGAGAGAGAGAGAGAGAGAGAGAGAGAGAGAGAGAGAGAGAGAGAGAGAAAGAGAGAGAGAGAGAGAGGTGAAAGGAAAATGAGGAAAAGCATGAAAGATTTTATGCAGAGCTCTAACCTGGAGCCAGAAATAAATCCCTTTCCATGTTTGTACTTCCCCTTAGCCTCCGTATCATCCCAAAAACACCCTTGCAGATCCACTTACGCTGGGTCAGATGCAGCCTATGGCTCATACACAACCTCAGAAGAGAATGAGGGCCACACCTGTTTGCTTGGAGGGGGGGTATTTTTTGAAATGCTCCCAATATGCTGGTTATATTCATGCATCATGACACATGGGAATCAGAGGCTAATCCTCTCTGTCCCATTAGGACATGCTCCTAAAGCCATATGAGAAACTGTATGCACATTTATGTAAGCTTAAAAAATAAATACAAAATACAATTAAAATATTTTAAAATGTATAATGTTTATTTTAGTAAAATGTTATTTTTTGTTTTTCAATATCCATTTGTTTTTATTTTTGTGAGGACATTAATAGGTAAGTAACTATGCCTGCACCTACACTTAATATTATTCCAATTAAGCACAGGGATTCATTAGGCAGAAAGATTTTTTTTTTTTAGTTGTTCAAATACTAAGTGTTCGGTGTCCTCTCTATTAGTTAT
Organism: Tandanus tandanus; assembly: GCA_039654325.1. Lineage (NCBI taxonomy): Eukaryota > Metazoa > Chordata > Actinopteri > Siluriformes > Plotosidae > Tandanus > Tandanus tandanus. The sequence continues at coordinate 16,275,353 of JBCNYH010000012.1, read as the reverse complement.
TCCTCATTAAATTATTTAGATAGACATACCCCTCCAAAAGTATTGGAATAGTATGGTCAATTATCATATTATCCATAACAAAACCTGGTGAACTTTACCAGTGGTAGTTTTTCCCAGAGATTAAAGCCTACTAGTGATTCATACATCCCATAAGGTGAGTAATCTCTTTTTATTTATATATTCCAGTTTGAATGCTTAAATGATAAAGAGCCAGTAACAGCAGTCTGCATGCACCTTTAACATTTTTAAACATTAAACTCAATTCACCATTCCTAGCCTTGTATGTGCAGTGAGAGCTTTATCACATGCCATAGCTTTTTGTCTGGTGAGGTTTGTTTAGCACTTATCAAATAGTCTGATTCTTGTGAAAGTTTATGATATACATGATAAAACCTCCCAAAAAAGATGTTCAGACCAAGATTTTAAAAAAAAAGGTATCAGATGAATGGTATCATTTACTGCCAAATAAAAAAAGGAACAAAAAACAAAAAAACCCAGCCAAAACAGAAGTCAGCTCAGCAATTTTCGCAATGCTTTGCAGTATTGACAATACATTTGGCGGATTATCTAAAGACAGCATAAACTTGCTACCATTGCTCACAACCCCACTTTAAACATTATCATAACAAGTTGCCATGGCAACTCTACCCTGATAATCTGCAGCTCTGAGTGGGCACAGGGTTCTTGGTAAAAGCCAGTAACTGTTGGCAACAAACTGTGATAAAAAAATTCCATAATTTTGTAATCACCTATTAAAAAACCAACTACTAGCTAAAAGCAGGGCAAGAATTCACAAAATTATTCAAGCTGCTTAAACTGAGATGGTCAAGACGACACTGGATTTTATAATCTTAACATTATAGTGGTCTTAGCTCAGCTTTTAGTGAGAAAACCACCAAAGCAACTTGCGAATCAGTAGAGACTGTTGTGGCTTGTGACACAGTAGATATGTAATCTTTGAGACTGATCAAACCACTGCATTTGACCAAAATAATATACAATGGTGTGAAAAAGTGTTTGCCCCTTCCTGATTTCTTTTTTTTTTTTTGCATGTTTGTCACATTTAAATGTTTCAGATCATCAAACAAATTTAAATATTAGTTAAAGACAACACAAGTAAACACAAAATGCAGTTTTTAAATGAAGGTTTTTATT
>JBCNYH010000012.1:16256297-16274098 GCA_039654325.1 Tandanus tandanus | reverse complement strand
TTTATATTTATATTGACCTTTAACTATAAAATCCTTTAAATAGTTTTAGTTATAGTTATTGTTCTTTTCTTCTGTTATTTTGATAGCTTATTCTTCACATTTTAGGACAGCCATACTAAGCATTTCACTACATATTGTACTGTGTATGATTTTGTATGTGACAAATAAATTTGAATTTGAATTTGATCAACCCTAAGAAAAGATTGCCAAGACAAGATATGCCATGTTGATAAACTCCAACTTAAAAGGACTGAATGTTCTCTTTAAATCAATAGGTGCTTAAAGTGGGCAATGTAGCAAAACAATGGCTGTAACCACACAAACTTAGTCTGCAGACTGAGAGGATGGTGTGCAGATGATAATAACTTGTCATTAAACCCGTTCATTTCACTCATATTCAGAACGGCTTAATCCTAATTAGGGTTATGGGGAGGTGCCCATCTCAGCTGACTCTGGGTGAGGGCAGGGTACACAAGGCCATCAGAAACACGCTGACGGCAATTCAATGGCCTACTCTTTCCAAACAACAGCAATTTTTATTTATTTTTTTACATGCCTCTCACCACAGACAATGAGAGACATGGCTGGCCTTTGATAACCCAGTTAGGTGCACTGGTTACAACTCCGTGATAGTGGGGCTTGAACCCCTGACCTTCGGATAAGTAAGCCAGCACCTTAACCCCCAGGCCACCACTGCCCCAGTCATTAAACATCAAAAATACAAAGGAGCTCATCCTGGACTTCAGGAGTAAACAGGTTGCGTGGAGGCCACTTAGGATAGAAGGCCCAGAAGGTGGAACAGGTGGCTAGCTACAAGTTTCTAGGGACCGACATCAGCAGTGATTTTAAAACGGAGCATAAACACCATTGCTTAATAGGGAGCGTACTGGCCTACTCCATCTTGGCATGATTTTGTAACTACTCAGGGGCAGACAGGGCAGCTCTCCAGAGGGTGGTTGACGCAGGACAAAAAAAATCAATATACATGTATACATTTTTTTACATGTTTTACATTTTGGGGCAGTGGTGGCTTAGTGGTTAAGGTGATGGTTTACTGATCTGAAGGGCAGCAGTTCAATCCCCACTATCACCACTGTTGGGCCCTTGAGCAAGGCCCTTAACTCTCAATTGCTCAGTTGTATAAAAATGATAATTGTAAGTCACTCTGGATAAGAGCGTCTGCCAAATGCTGTAAATGTATACATGCATGTAAATCAAAATTTATATAATCTGTATTGAATTACATGCTGCATTACTAACCTGTACCCCAATCCTGCATGCCAAAAATGCCCTCCAAAATAAAAGTAGCCCTAAAAATAAACTTAAAACCTGCAGTGACATGAGAAAACACCACTTGATTTCTTATGAAATGACCATGATTTATGAATAAGGCAAAATATTAATGAAAGGGAAAAACTCTTGATAATGTAATTCTCTCTTGAGGAATATTTTCAGTTAAGTCCACCTGTAATTCAGATTTTTCCTAGTTCCCTAGAGAGGATTTCAGACTAGCACTCACAGATGTACAAATGGCAGGGAATGAGAATGCCTCCCTGAAGGCATATGAGAGGAATGAAGGTAATGGTCTGTGACCAGAGCACAGTGAAATCGATTTGCCAGAGAGCTGCCACTAAAGAGGGCCAGGCGAACCCACCTGGTTAAACTGTCACCAACAAAAAAACAAGATAAGACAAGAGGACAAATGAGAAAGATGAGGTATTAATCTTTTTTACAATGTCTCTCTACCCTTCTGTCATCATGTAGAGTTTTCTTCAACTAAGTGGCCTATGTCAGAGCCAAACGTAATAAATAAAACAGCCAAAGTTTTGTTGTTAGCCTCATTTTGCAATGACCGTGATCTTCTGGGTTAAAACTGTACACCTGGCAACAGCAGAATTGCAGTTAAGAGAGGGAGCAACAGTAAAAGCAAGCTTCCAAAAACTGATGTAACAGTAAAGAATGGTGTATCAGAATACACACAGGTGAACTATAGTTGAACTAGTGTAAATGAGGAATGTTTGAGTAAATCGTTTTCATTGGCCCTGTGTTTACTGGTAGGATCATCTGAGACATTGATATATTTGCTGGACAAAATAAGCACAGGTCTAGATCATAGTCAGGTGACAGGTGAACATAAGTGGAGCACCATAGGCACGGAACATGACTTGGATGGTTGTAGAAATTAATACAGAATAGAATGATATCTACTGTATTATAATCCCAGATGAACCTCGGTTCTGTTTATTCTTGCATGTGTGTGATCTGTTTTTTCTATGCAATCAAGCATTGCTCGTAACCACACATGCTCAAGCGCTAACAAGATAAATAAACTTTTTTTAACTTTAATTTTATGTGGCTAATATTTTATACTGTCATATCTGAACACTTAGTTTAAATATAAGAAGTCCCAATCCCAAAACCCAAATGACTCAGTGCTTCCCAGAAGTGCCCTCTGTAATATACCAATAACAATAACATACAATAAGGTAACAATAAGGGCAGTTCTTTGGCCCCTGATGATAAAATGAGAAAAATCAAGAACCTGGAGGGACACTATGAACGTGCCTTGGAGCCAGGCCTGTTGAAGGGGCCCATAGGCGATTGCCCAGTGGCCAGGTCTGCACTTATGTGCCCCGGAGCAAATGAGTTGTCTGATTTTCAAAGACTGCATAGTGTGGGTCAATCTGAGGAAAGACTTAGCCAGGGTCAGTTTGCACAAAACCTTGGGATTCCTCTTGCCATAGTCAACAGAATCACCCTCTGGTCGACCTGGGCCCTCTGACTGTCAAAAGGACTGTTGAAAATAATTACAATTGTAAGGCAACTGGAGTGAGCTTACTTATAACTCCCTGGTTTTCTTCCACTCCAGTGAACAAGAGGCTTTTTTTCTCTGCACCTTTTAGGTTGGGGAACAGGCCCTGAGTGTTGTTGGAGCTTATGCGCAAAACAGCAGTACAGGGTACCCACCTTTTTTGGAGTACTTAGTACAGGTGCTGGAAAGTGTCCCTACTGAGGACTTCACCATTTTACTGGGGAACTTTAATGTGCATGTAGGCAATGACATGATCTGGGGGGCATACTTGGGAGGAACAGCCTGCCCGATCTGACCATAAGTACTGTTCAGTTATTGGACTCCTCTGCTAGCCAAAGTTTGGCCATAACTATCACCATGCTCGAGCATAATGGTGTCTGTCAGTGCACGTGGCACTAGTACCCCAATCAATTTTGTAGTCATATTGGCTGATGTGCAGACATTTTTTTCTGGACTCCTGAGTTAACAGAGGAGCTGAGCTGTCAACCGATCATCACCTGGCCTAAGTTAAATCAGAGGATGCCAGACAGATCTGGCAGACCCAAATGAACAGTGAGGATCTTCTGGTAACTTCTGGTGGAGAGCACAGTCAGACTTCCACCTCTAAAATCTGAGTGGTCCATGTTCTACCCTGCCATTGCCATTGTTTTGAGCTGTGGTTTGGAGCTCCAGCAGGCCAAGCAGTACGCAGTTTGGGCAGTCTCAAAGGCAAAAACTTGGTCTTGGAAGAAGTTCAGTGAGGCCATTGAATAAGGCCTTCTTTTGGCCATGAGGATATTCTGGCAAACTGTCCAGTGTCTCAGGAATGGAAAGAGCTATCATATACACAAGGTTTATGGGGTTGCTTGGATGGAATGGATGGTGCGACTGAGAAAGTAATCAGACGGTGGGAGGAGTACTTCAAGGATCTCCTCAATTCCACACAAATGCATTCCAAGGAGCAAGCAGAGCTCAAAACTTAAAGGTGGGGTTTAATTTTGCGGTGGAATCGCCAAGTATCTTAAGGCACTGAATGTTATTGGGCTGACCTATTTGTTCCTTGGAAGGTCTATGCCAGAGTACTGGAGAGGAGAGTCTGCTCATTAGTCAAACCTCAGATCCATGAGAAACAATGTTGTTTATATACTGATCATGGAACATTGTACCAGCTCTATACGCTTGCAATGTTTCTAAAGGGGACATGAAGGTTTGCCCAACCAGTCCACACGTGCTTTGTGGATCTGGAGAAGGCTTATGACTGTATTCTTCAAGGTGTTTTTGTGAGGTGAAGTACAGATAACAATAACAGCATGTGTACATTTTGTCATACAATTTGTGCGTGTGGGTGGGAGGTTCATTTTTGTAGGTCGAAAAAATGAAATTAATAAAATGCAAATTACATTTTAAAAAGAGGTTGTCACTGATAAAAGAAAACATGCATAATGCACTGAGTAGCATGAGCAAATTTAAAGATTTCAATGTGATCTGAAATAACATGTAGTAAACTATCTCTGTGCTGACAAGTAACACTGGATTTCCATCCCTGATACTGGAGGGTGTTACATTGCACAATTTAGTGTTTTTGTTGTTCCCAAAACACCTGATTTATTTAATCAGCTACTTACCAGTTCTTCATTATGTGAAGTGGGTGGAAAAGGGCAAGGAAAACACTAAAATGTGCAGGACAGGGGATCCTCCAGGGCTAGGGTTGAGAACCTCAGTTCAACTGCACAATTTTCTAGTGCTACTGATGAAGTGTCTATCAAAGGTACATCTCATTATTGTTTTATTGCTCGAACCTAAAGGATAGTCAACATAGACAAATAAAAAAAGAAAGTAAATGCAAGGCCGGTAAACAAAGTATTTAAAAATCAAAGATAATAATAATAATAATAATAAAAAATAAGCAAATCAGATTTTGTAATTAAAAGAAATGCCTTTTAAGTTATGTTTTATCAATTTTAATCAGAAAGTTGTACATGCAGTTAAGCTTAGGACTGCTGTACATATATTTGCATAACAGGCTTAAAATAGATGTATATTGATCAGGATGTCTTCTGCTTCTTCTCCAATTCACTCACACACACACACACACACACACCAACATAGTGCATCCACGTTGCCATTCCTCCCTGATGCCCATCTGCCCTGAGCTGATTTAACCTTGAAATGTGAGATATTTCCGATACAATGGTGGTCAAATTTCAGCTTGTGTAGAACAAGACAGAATTGTGGCAAGTGCACTAGAAGTGAGGATGAGCTGGTGAATGATTTGACAAAACACGAGTGAGAAGTAAAAGACTCAAGGAGACATCAGGGGAAATATCTGAAGTGATTACTAGTACACATCCATATAATTTTTTTTTCAGACTAAAGCCCCATTCACACCTGGTATTAACATTTATCATGGGTGACATGGATAATTCCAAGTTGGAGTAAGAATGGGCTGTATTTGGTAAGCACATGTTAAAAATTAGCTGGGGCACACACTGCCACTGTTAGTACTTCAGCTAGTTAGTTTTTTGTTTTCTGGTATCATGTGCTTGTTTGTCCCCTTTGGCTTTCCACAGACTCAATATTGTACTCACCTGTGTCTTGTTCCCTGCCTCACTTGTCTGTCTATATAAGCCCAGCATTTCCCCACTAGCATTGCCAGGTTGTGCCAGAGTTTTCTCCTGTACCTTTCCAGCGTTTGTGAATCTGTTGCCTACTAGTTTCTGACCTTGCCTGTTCCTTGACCATTCTTGTTAGTCTTTTGTAATTTTTGGATACCTCTGCATCATACTAATTTTTGACTTCTTGGATATCTCTGACCATTGCCTGTTTTTTAGCCACAAGTTTGCCTGCCGTTTTAGATTTTCTGCCTATCTATTAAACATTGTACTCTCCACCACTTCTGTCTGCGTGTGGATCCTTCTCCCTTTTGTAAAACCCTAACAGTGCGATCTGGCCAACATGGATCCAGCAGACTTAAACCAGTGGAGGACCATACTGGAGCAACATGGAATCATGCTGGGGAAACAACAAACCCAGGGTTATATAACCATGGCCATGGCAGTCATGTCCACAGCCATCACCAATCTTGCTGCCAAAGTGGAACTTCAACTCTCTTAAAACCCACCACCACCTGCTCCAGCACCAGCCTTAACACAGCCCACTCCTCCAGTCTGGGAACTTCGCCTGCCTCCTTATGAACATTATTCAGAGAAGATGAGTGTTCCATTGATTGATCATAACAATGCAGTATCAAAACTAAATGCAGCTATGAGCCTGCTCCGGAGTGATATGCAGCGCTTGTCCGAGCAGCAGAATCAGCTTATGAAAAAGAAAGTCCCCCCCTGCCAACCAAGACTGGGTCATTTCACCCAGCACAAAGAGCTCCACCACAACAGTACTTCCATGCCTGTCCAGGGAGTCAACCCATGATTTAATACCCAACTCTGCTTTCTCATCACCTTCTCCATCTCACAGAATCAGTGCTCAAGCAGTTCCTCCAAAATCTTCCTGGAGTCGTCAGCTGCCCTGGGTAGAATACTCCATTAACTCCCTCAATTCTGCCTTCACAGGGCTGTCTCCCTTCGAGTGTTGTCTAGGATAACAGCCCCCCATTTCCTGCTCTAGAGGAGGAGGTCGGCGTACCGTCTGCCCGTGCCTTTTGTTTTTCTTTGTCAGACCTGGAAGAGGACACGGATGGCTCAGCGATGTTCTTCGGCCAGGATGAAGCACCAGGCAGATCGACACCATTCCAAGGCGCCTCCCTATCGCCAGGGTCAGCATATCTGGCTCCTTGTTTTATTGGTCCATACCCCATTGTGAAGGTTGTGGGTCCTGCTGCTGTGTGGCTGAAGCTCCCCCAACCCTCTGCTGCATCCACCCCACCTTCCATGTTTCTAGGTTCAGACCTTTCCATAATAACCAGCTCTGCCCAGTTCCTAAGCCCCCTCCACAGCCCATTGATGGATCTGATGCCTTTACAGTTAACCGACTTTTGGAGGTCTGTCTCCGGGGCTGCGGTCTTCAGTTCTTGGTGGACTGGGAGGGTTATGGTCCAGAGGAGAGGTGTTGGGTTCCTGATGGGGACATTCTGGATCATGGACTTGTCAGGGACTTTATGAGAAAGCCGCCTGGCAGAATTACAGTTCAATGACAAACTGGTGTGTAACTATCTAAAGTATTGAAACAAAATCAATGCAGGCAGGGCCAGGTCAGATGTCAAAATAACAGGCAAAGGTCTAGAGCAGAGTAAACAGAAATTAAAGTAAATGCAGTGTCAAAGTCAAGGTTAGTAAGCTAAGAGAGGGTCATATACTGGGCAATATGGCCTAAAAATAAAATCTGATTTTCATTAACCTGTACCTGATTTATGATTAAAATTCTGTTTTTTAATTTAAATTTTTTCATACTGTATTAATTCTGCAAGGAAATTTTGATTTCTGCATTTAACTGCACAATGAAGCAGACCACCTGTGTTGTACACGTTGCCAGAGATACACAAAAATTTGAGAAATCCACTAGGAAGGCCTATAGTTGTGAGTACTGGTTCACTTACTGAACCCATTTCGCATTTCACTGATATTCACATTAAACCTTTGGCACGATTATTGCCCTGAATGACATTGAGGTTATCTTTGTACAATGGATTTGTCCAGCCTATATCCAAGTATACCACATGAGGACGGTTTAAAGGCTTTAAATTATTTTTTAAATCGGAGGTCTGACTTACATCTGCCAGCGGAGTTATTGTTATCCTTGACTGAAATAATTTTAACTAAATTATTTTAAGTTTCAGGATCGCTTTTATTTGCAGCGTAGTGGTACAGCAATGGGGTCTCCTGTAGCACCAAACTACGCAAACGTATTTATGGGCAAATTCAAAGATGATTTCATTTATAACGATCTTTTTTTGACATTTATTAAAACGTATTGGGGGTACATCGACGATGTTTTTTGTTTGGAGTGGCAGTACTTGAGGACTTGAACAAATTTCATGAGTATCTAAATTGCAAAAAAGAAACGATTAAGTTGACACTGAATCGTGATTTTGAAAATATTTCATTTTTAGATGTTTTGTTCAAAAAGAGTGCCAATGTTTTGCGTACAGAGGTATACAAAAAAGAAATGGACAGTAACACTTTTCTTCACTTTAGTAGTTTTCACCCACCCTCACTTAAAAGGACTCTTCCTTATAGTCAGATTTTAAGAAACAAACGCATCTGTGACTCGGATGAAGTTTTCGAGAGACAAGCCAAGGAGCTCAAAACTGAAACAATTTAATTCGTAGAGGACGGTTTTATTTCAACCGAAAGAAAAAGTTGTTTCTGTTAACTCTGTTTCAATGGTGTGCACGTATAGCCCTCTATCTAATGCACTCAAAAATGTTGTAAATAAATACTGGTGAATTCTGACCCAGCAATTGGCAAAGTTTTTCAAGAGCCACAAAGATTTTTCGTTAAAAGACAGCTCTGTTTGAGAGATTATCTAGTGAGATCAGATTTAACAAGAAAATCTTCTCATTTTCTATCCAGTGTCTCCAATGGTAATTTTCCTTGTTTTAACGGTGTTCAATGTCCAAATCTGATTAGAGCAAGTCTTGTTTTACATCCTATAACTGGAAAGGTTGTGAAGGTTAGAGGTAGAATTTCATGCAACACTAAATTTGTAGTATATTTATTAAAATGCCCCTGCAATCTGTATTATGTTGGAAAAACGAATCGTGAATTAAAAACAATTTGTGAACACAAATGTTCAATTCATAACCACGATTCTAAATCAGCAGTAGCTAGACATTTTAATAGTTATAATCATACCATTTCTGACCTCAGATATTTGGGCATTTAAGCTGCTAAAACTCCACCTAGAGGTGGGAAAAGAGACAAAATCCTCCTAAAAAGGGAATGCTTTTGGATTCATTATTTAGATACTTCAGAGCCAAAGAGACATAATGAAGAGATTGTGTTAACTTGTTTTTTATAATAATGTCTTCATTGAAAAAAATCCCATTATATAATATTAAAGATAAAACAAAAACAATATAATGTTTGAATAGTTTAAAAAAACTGTATTGGTTTGAATGGACTGCTGCGTCAGTCTGATTACTGATAAGTAACACCTGTGGGTGTGTGTGATTGTTGCCTGTTACACACTTAGGAAGGGTCTTACCCGAAACGTTCATGTGGCAATAAAATTTTTCAATAAGTGGAGGGCTGTCCTGTGTATATATTTCAACTTCTGCATTTAACCCATCCAAGTGAGCACACACATGTGAACAGTGAGCACACTCACTTGGAGCAGTGGGCTACCACACAATGCGGTGCCCGGAGAGCAGTTTGGGGTTGGGTGCCTTGCTCAAGGGCACTTCAGCCATGAACGTGGAGGAAAGGAAGGTGCAGGTCACTCCCCCCCCGCCACCACACATTTTATCTTTTTGGTCCTGATAGAATTAATAAGAGTTGTATTCTTTTATTCACAATCTGGAAGTGTCACTGTGTCTGTATCTCAGACATACTATAGCTGACTCTAGTCTCCCCCTGTTCTGTGGATAAAAACAGCAGTCTCCATTGTACACTTACTGATAAAATCTGTTAACTTATGGTGGGTGTCAAAGTATATGATCTGTATATATGAGTATATGGTCTTTCACACAACAATGAACACGAGGAGAATGAAGATGAGGCCTAGAGAAGATGGTTCCTTACAGTCCCAAAGCCACTTCTGTAACCATTAGGACATGGCTGCCCCCACACGAACAGCTTTGCCTTAACAAAGCCTACAAAAATCCATGGAACTCATCAATGTTCAACTCCACGGAAATGTTTAGTAAAAAGATTTATATGTGAATGAGGAGGAAAAAAAATAAAGCAAGGACAGAAAGACCTTTGTAATTTGTGAGGAATGATGAGACATTAGGTGCTTTTATGATATATTTTGAGTAGTGCTTTTATTTCATTATTTATTTGTCTGTTTAAGCATGAGGCTTGGTCTGCTACATAGATTGGGTGGGGCTCAAAAATACTTTTGGCTTGGTAGCTCATATCTGGGGTCAATTTTATTTAGCATCTTAATAAATACATTTTTCCCCAATGTATATCTAGCACCATACCTTTAGTAATATAAAATGCTACCACATCCATTTTTCTTTCCAACGGGCTTCCTTCTTACCATATGGAGTCCTACTTGAAAAGGACAACAATATGATTAGCTTTTTAGCAGACATTTGGAGGCTCTGCCGTTAGTATGAGCATTTAACATAGCTAGATGATTCTTTTCAATACCAACTGCACTCAGTCTAGCTTATCAGAGTCAACCTAAATATTTTGGATAATTGTGTGTAGAGATGTTCATTTTGCCATATGCAAATAGATTCAGGACTTTAGCCAGTTTCTTCTCTGTGGGGAAAAAAATTCCTTGTGTGTATGAATGTGATAAAGAGAGAAAAAAAAATTCCCAGAGAGAAAAACACACTGAGAGAAAGATTGTAGGAGGGGCTATATACCAGAGAACCTCTTTCTATGTACTTGTCTGTACAGCATGTGTGATTGTCAGTACACTTCTCATGTTAACAGAACTAAGAGTGGTGATGCAAGTGTGTGTTGTGTAGTTCGTCAATTTGGGATTGCATCATTCTCTGGACGGATCAAAATTGTATTGTATAGAACTGAATAAAATGAAAAAGATCCAGCTGTACATAAAAGAAGATTCTATATCACTGTACTAAAATCACACAACTAGCCAGTCAACCTCAACATTATTTTCAGACCTGAAACATGAAAAGACAAATCAGAGCCACAGAAATCTGCTTCAGACTGCATTGTGTAGTCCATTTGTGAATTACAAAGTCTGGGAGATTCAACTAATGGCTAATTCAAACACACTTAAATATGCTAATATCCACTCCACTATTGCAGTGCTTTCTGACTGCTAGCAACTGTGGTTCTATTCAAATGCTGTTTAAACTCTAGTGCTAAATTTTTACTCAACCATGCATAATGCATTCTTAATATGATATTTACTTATTCTGTGTACTCCATTATTCCTACTGTTGTGCAGTTAAGCCTAGGGTAAATATGGCAGCACACACTTTGTAAAAAAACACTTTAGGTGTTAATTTCTCTCTCATGGCAGATTTACATATATCTGTAACATCTCTCTTTATTTTTCTATAAATTTATTAGCATTTAAAACAATGATTTTTACATTGGCAACAGTTATGTACAGGAAATATCAAACAAGTGGTACGTTTACCTTGAATGTTTAAAAAATACAATGGTGTGAAAAAGTGTTTGCCCCCTCTTGATTTCTTTTTTCTTTTTTTCTTTTTTTTTTGCATGTTTGTCACACTTAAATGTTTCAGATCATCAAACAAATTTAAATATTAGTCAAAGACAACACAAGTGAACACAAAATGCAGCTAATATCTGGTTGGGCCACCCTTAGCAGCAACAACTGCAATCAAGCGTTTGCGATAACTTGCAATGAGTCTTTTACAGCGCTGTGGAGGAATTTTGGCCTACTCATCTTTGCAGAATTGTTGTAATTCAGCCACATTGGAGGGTTTTCGAGCATGAACCGCCTTTTTAAGGTCTCAATAGGCATCGCCACAGCATCTCAATAGGATTCAGGTCAGGTCAAACTCTTCATTTTGTTTTGCTTCAGCCATTCAGAGGTGGACTTCCTGGTTTGTTTTGGATCATTGTCCTGCTTCAGAACCCAAGTTCGTTTCAGCTTGAGGTCACGAACATGAACAAGGATTCTCCTTCAGGATTTTTTGGTAGACAGCAGAAACACTTTTTCACACCACTGTATATTATTTATCTTTAGAAATTAGCATTATTAATTGGTAATATCTTGTCTAATATATTTCCTCTAATAAGACATTAATTACTTATATACAGTATAGCCATTTCATTTCATTCATACATTGTGGGAGAAAACTGGAGCACCCAGAGGAAACCCACACAAACACAGGGAGAAGAAACTTCACACAGGGTCATGTTGTATGGTACTTCCAGAATCCAAACTTGTTCAAACCACAAAAGTGGTGTGCTGCCAAAACACAACATGCATGAGTTCTGGATCAGGCATGATTCTTTTAGCCTAAAGCTGCTTTCACACAGGAAGTGATGAGCGACAAGAGACCATGTGAACCCAATGATCGCCAGCGAAATGAGCGGTGAGAGATGGTGACGCGAAGTGGGAGAGTGCAGAGTTCAGTTGAGCTGAATTTTTACACTATGCGATTCACTTAAACTAAACAGAGTTCACCAAAATCTTTCTATAGGAAAACAATAAACTCGAGTTTAATTGTTCCGGCCTCATCAGCATCGATGAGCAGCTTATTATTGCCGTGTCTAAATATCCTTTGTTTTATGACAGCACACAGAAATTTTACAAGGATAATAACAGGATACACCATGCTTGGGTTTACTTTTTTTTGTGTGTGGTTTTTTCCCATTCTATACTTTTTGTGTGATAATAATAATGATAATTCATTCATTTTCTGAACCACTTAATCCTAATCAGGGCCGTGGGGAAGGCTGGCGCCCATCTCAGCCGACTCTGGGCGAGGGCAGAGTACACCCTGGACAGCTTGCCAGGCCATCGCAGGGCAGAAACATGCTGACGGCTATGCAGCCTATTCTTGATGAAAATCAGCAATGGTTCTTTTACATGCCTCTCACCATAGACAATATGAGACATGGCCAGCCTTTGATAACCCAGTTAGCTGCACTGGGGGGACAGCAGTGAGAACCCGTTGATAGTAGGGCTTTAACCCCCGACCTTGAGATCGGTAATCCAGCACCCTACCACCGACCCACCACTGCCCAATAATGATAATAATATTTATTATTCTATCATAAACTATTTATTATGATAATATGAGATAAAACCTAAAATAATATAAGACTATGACAATAGAAACTTTCACTGACCTACTGTAGGGAAATAGCTCGATGATGCTCACAGTTTCACTTGAAAATATTTTTAACTGGGACACATGCAAGGGAGTTACCAAGGCAACAAGAGCTGAGTGATTTGCTTGTCGCTCATCACTTCTTGTGTGACCGCCACTTAAGGCCAATAAGACTGGAGCCAATTTTAAGTGGTTGCATCCTAGGCATTACACATGAACAAAAAAAACATCTCAACAGCAGAGTGATGCTATTTATCTGATTTCATCAGTAGTCGAAGCAAGAAAGTAAGAACTTGACAGGAAGCGGTCTCAAACAAGAGTAAACATCAGCGACTAGTATGACTTTCCCATCCTAAGGTTCCTCGTCTGCTTCTTGATATGTGTCTGAAATATGTTGCTACATGCAGCCTACTCTTAACTGCAATGTAAATGACTATTTTCATTATTATGTTCACATGTGGGGCGGCATGATGTTAGAACGTCCACCTCACAGCAAGAAGGATACAGTGTTGATACAGTGTTTGTGACTTGAAGCTGTATCATCCAATTAAACGAATGAATACAGCATATTTATTTATATTTATTCATTAATTCATTTGCCAAACTGCTTAGTCCTACTAAGGTAGGACTGTTCTTTCTTTCACCGTAATGTCTACTAAACCGACTGTAAAGTCTCTCCAGCATCAGAATGATGTCATGAAAAAGGAATAAAAGGGAATAAAAGGCACTGCATGCCAAATTCAGCCCCCTAAGGGAGGCATTAAAAACAAAGGAAGCAGTCTATAATGGCGGCCAAGCCCCCGACTCCGAGGTCTAGAAACAAGTGTAACCTACGTGGCGGAGGAGTATGATGATTTAAATGCTTTCTCCATGGAAATTAAGAAGCAGCTCCCTGAGCTGAAAAAAACGCCTAGATACCCTTGCAACCACATGGCGGACGTACTGAATGACTTGGTAAAATACAGTTATGGATTCAACGTGAAAGTGGTCGGGGTTCCCGAGATAGACCCCTCAGGCAAGGAGACAGCCCTGGATACAGCGAAACTTTGTGTGCGTCTGTTGCAGGAAATGGCCGCCAACGTCGATATCCGTGATATTAACATTGCCCACCGCGTGTCTCCAAGAAATCCAGATAAAAATGGGGCCAAGCCGATCATCTGTAAATTTGTACGTAGGCTAGCCCGTAATGAGGTGATGGCTGTCCGCAAGAAAGCTCCTAAAGTGGATCCCGGCATGGTTGGGCTCTCGGCTGAAGCAGATCTTTCCTCGGCTCTGGTACTGGATCACCTCGCACCCAAGACTCAAGATTTGGACTCCAAAGCAAAGAAGTTCAGATATAGATTCAAATTCTCATTAAGCTGGCCCAGAAATCAAGCAGTATACTTACGCCGTGATGAAGGTAGCAATGTAATCTTAGTAAAGGACACTGACCATCTTAACATACTCTCTTTAAACGAACTTGAAACAAAATCTTAAAATTCCGTGACTAAATTGTAAGTAAACTTATTTTGGTTTTTTATAATCATGGCTCCTAAAGATAATTATCCATCTATCCTCCCTTTTAATCACTTGTCTGACGCTGCTTTCAACCTCGCTCTCTATGAACTCGCTAACGGCGCAATTCTGAAAGACTTGAATGTTTGAAATTTAATCCTTCATCAAAGCACTATACTCATGATTTCTCAACAGACTTGGATCCCAAGAGTAATTTCATGTACCAAACTTGGTAAAGTCCCTATCGCACTGAATATCAAACAAACGCACACATCTCCAAACATGCTCACTCGATAGGCTTCTCTCTCTTACACTTGAACACACAGAGTCTCTCTGGAAACTTTGATGCTTTTAATCTCCTTATGCACTCCTTAAATCATCGCTTCTCTGTAATTGGAATCTCTGAAACTTGGTTAAACGAAACCAACTGTGATTTTGTCCAAATTCCAGGATACCAATTCCTTTCAACTGACAGGTCACAAAAAGAAGGTGGAGGGGTTGGGTTGTACATTAGAGATGATTTAGAATCTAAACTAAGGCCAGATCTATGCTTTCTGATTCCAATATTTTTGAATCTGTGTTCGCTGAAATCATTAATCCCCAAGGGAAGAACTATATCGCAGGTACGATTTGTCACCCCCCGAATCAAAATACGCATGAATTCCTCGACCGCTTTCAGTCGATTCTTTCTATTGTTCTAAGTGAAAACAAAATTGTTTACTTAAATGGGGACTGGAATTTGGACCTATCCAATCATGAAACGCATAATCCCACTAGTCGATTTATAGACATAGTTTTCGCATTATCTTTTTCCAATGATTATGTGCATCACATCGCACAGTGCTACCCTTATTGATAATAAAATTACCTAATTTTTACAAACAATGTGCCAAAGAAATTTGACAATGGGATTATTGTGAACGACCTGTCGGACCATCTACCAATTTTTACACTTGTTCACAATAGTCCTATGGGCAAATGCATGCCTAACAAAGCGCGCATTGTTGTGCGCGACTTTAGTCAAACAAATGTCTATTTCTTTTGTCGCTGTATTGCCGAAGGTGACTGGAGTTTTTTGTCTAATATTACAGATACAAATTCAGCATACAATCTTTTTCTCTAAATATTTTGAGATATATAACAACTGTATTACGAAAAAAGAGCTCAAAGGCAAAAAGTTAAAATCCTTTCTTAACCCATGGATATCACGAGCCATAATGAAATAGATTAGGAAAAAGTTGAGATTGTATAAAGTATTTTTAAACAATCCAAGTGAAAAAAATGAGAAAACATACAGAAAAAAATTAACCACTGTAACCAGAAATGCCAAAAAAAAATACTACAACGATAAATTGGAAAAAATAAAATCAAACATGAAAGGCATTTGGAAAGTTTTGAAAGAATTGATAAAGACCTAGAACCCGTTCCCATTTCCCATTAAATTTTAAATATAACAATGTCAATATTTCTAACCACAAGGAGATCGCTGACAGTTTTTGTGAATTTTTCACACACATAGACCCTAACTATCTGACGGGTCATTACCCCGAAACGATCGTTTTAGCTCTAACTACACCTGGTGAGCTTACCGATATTCCCTGTTCCCTAAATATATCTACGTCAGTCAGTCATGACGGAACCTTAAAGTAAAGGTCATTCAACATTCATTTAGATAAATAGCCTATCCTTTGTCACATCTTATAAACCTTTCATTGAGTTCAGGGATATTTCCTGATGCTCTAAAAATCACTAAAGTCTTGCCAATTTTTAAAGCTGAGGACCCATCCATTTTCACCAATTATAATCTCAACTCGATTCTCCCAGCATTCTCGAAGCTCTTTGAAAAAGTTACATATAACACAATCATTAAATTCCTTGACACCCATAACATACTATACAATAAACAATTTGGCTTTCGTAAAAATTACTCTACTGCATTTGCCCTCATTCAGCTTGTCAACAAAATTACCACAATTGACAATGGTGAAATTGCAGTGGGTATATTTTTAGATCTTCATGACACGATTTCTTGTTGAAAGACGTAGTTTGTGATCATCCCTGCTTTCTTTCTTCTTTTCTTTATATTCACGCCAATAAACATCACTATTTTCTTTGTATTATGCGTCCCTTTTTCCCTCGCCAATGCCTATAACTTATCACAATCTATCAAATCTTGCAGAGGGGGCCCATCTCGATAAACTTTTAGTTTTCTTTGGGTCCCATCGCCACTTATCTTATCTCTCGACGATTTATCTTTCAATGACCATGACCATGGCAGTGTGTCATTTGTTTGCAGTCACTTAAAGAATTCTTTTCTACTGTGTCACTGTTGTGTTTACCTGTGCTTAAGTGATGTCATTCTCATGTATCTCGTTCTAGTGAACTACCTGTACTTAAGTTGTCTAAGTATAGGATGTTGAAAAAAAGGAAAGGAGGGGGCAAAAAAGGAAGGAAAGGAAAAGAAAAAAAAAATAGCTCAAATAGTTGACAGCTGTATTTAAAGAGCATTGTTTGAACAGCATTAAATACAAACTCATTTTTTTATTAAGTCAACAGAAACATCTATTTTAATAAGCCTAGCTTTCTCAATTGCTTGGACATAAAGACATTTTTATTATTATTATCATTATTATTATTTTGTTTCTTTCTTTTTTTTCTTTCTTTCCTTTTTTTTATTTTTTATTTTTAATTTTTTCCTTCCCAGTACTAGGAGAACAAAATGTCACAGAATATTTCTTAGGCAGCAGGAAACAAGGTGGAGTCTACTGTTTTGGGAAATGCATGTCACAGTGTATGTAATTGGAATTTTTATTTTCAGCCATGTAAGATTGTAATGTGTAACAAATTTCTTTTGGCAAACAAATAAACAAAGGTTGTGGGGAGGCTGAATCTATATCAGCCGACTCTGGGCGAAGGCAGGGTACACCCTGAACAGTTTGCCAGTCCAAGGAAGGGCCAACACACACACATGCGCGCACACACTCACACACAATTATGCACCTTCAGACCTGGGAGTAACTTGGAACAGCCAGTTAGCCTAATGTGCATGTCTTTGGACTGTGGGGGGAACTAGGGTACCCAGAGGAAACCCACATAAGCAAAGGAAGAACATGCAAACTCCACACAGAAACTCCCTCACCAAGCCCAGAAACCGTGCCGCCCAAATTATTTATAATTATATATAATTACTTGTGTGTGTGTGTATAAATATATATATATATATATATATAATAATCTGATAGGGTGTAGAGTGTTTTGTAACACCAAAGATTTATCACTGAACAGTGATGGGGATATGAACCTCTGTGAATTTATGGCTAATACGTTTATAACATTCTTGTTAATTAACATATTTTAGCATTCTTGGTGTCATTTCTCTTCTGTTTTTATATCCCAAACATTTTCATGCTATAAACCACCAAACTTCACTGTGTAACTTGATGTTGGCACTGCAATTGTTGATGTTTTGACCTGAAGTTCAGCCAGCCATGTCTGTGCACATGACACTGGGTAATAACTGTTTAAAAAGCGCCACATGCAGCCGCTCGGTTATCGTTCAGGTCAAGTGATATTTAGGGTGCAGTTTAAATTATTATTATATATATA
>JBCNYH010000012.1:16089180-16099466 GCA_039654325.1 Tandanus tandanus | reverse complement strand
AGCTGTAGAACGGGGGGGAATTTTGTTTGGTTGGTTGGTCCAGGGGGTTTTTTTTCTTCACTTCCCTAGGAGGTACTGTTTTTCTTTCAGTTTTTTGTTTTTTTTTTTTTTTTTTTTTTTTTTTTTTTAAATAAGCAAATGCTATAAATTAGAAATGCATATAATTTCGTCTGTCAGGTCCTCCTCATATTTACTGTTTGGCTCCCTCTCCTCGTCGCTGAAGTTGTGGAGACGTTGGCCTACAATGCTTTGGGGCGTGCTGGTGCCATCTGATCCCATACTATTGCCTAGACTTCCATTTAACAAGTTGCTGGCTGCACTTTCCATTTCATCAATTGTCATTTCGCATGCATCTGCAATCTCATGTTTGGTTGCTGCCACAAAATTTGGGTCCTTTGCATATTTTCCCAGTCCCTCTGATATCAACACCTGGAGCAGAGATTACAAAAAAAAAGAAAACAACAGAAAAAATTATTTTAATCATCTGTTTTTTTTAACCACAGTGGCTCTAAGGCATAGACGATTCTTCCCTACTTTCTTCCCTAAAAATAACCAGTTTCATTAAATAAGAGGACTGGGTAAATCAACACAGTGTGATATTCTCTAAGAAACAGATGACCAAGCAATAAAATTGACACTCACTGCCTCCACCAGACTATGAGCACTGCCTCTCTGCTGCAGATACTGACTGCTGTAGGTGGGTGGAATCTGTAAAAGGGAGGAAGTGGGTGTGACCGATTTGGGCGACCAATCATGGCCTTTCTGGGTGTACCAGGAGCTGCGACGAGTCAATGCTGGAGTGCTGCTTGCACTGGGTGGAGCTCCATGCCAGTCCACCTGGATGAGAGGGGTGTAGGACGGGGGTGTGTCCGGGGGCGTGGACCATGAGTGGATTGAGCGTGTAGGAGAGAGACGTGCTCGGCTGGAGTCTAGGCCGGCTACAGCCATCACCTAGGCAACATGCATGGGATGGATGGTTTTCAGCAGTGGAGGTTATTATGTAATAAATAAAAAATGTAAAATCATAACAGTGTTGTATGTAAACAGTTCATATGGCTGTTCTGGGCACTTAAAAATTAGTTCCATGCAGGAGGCAGATAAAAAGCTTTATCAGTTGGGAACTGCATGTTCGTGATACAAAGGCTGACCCATTTTTAAGGCTACATTGTATGACAGTATTAGAGCCACAGTGAGAATAAAAAAGATTTAGTAGGACAAAGTCATAATATTACAACAATAAAACCATAATGTTACAAGATTAACATAAAAATTTGAGGAGAGGAAAAAATATCCAAGTAAATGCAGCCAACAGAACTGGCACGGGTGGCATGGTGGGGTAGTGGTTGGCAAGTGTATCTCACAGCAAAAAGGTCCTGGGTTTGAGTCCCAGGCTCAGCTCAGGCATTTATGTGTGGAGTTTGCATGTTCTCCCTGTGATTGCATGGGCTTCCTCCAGGTAATCCGGGATCCTCTCATAGTCCAAAGACATGCACATTAGGCTAATTGGCTGTTTTGATTTGCCCCTGGGTGTGAGTGTGTGTGGATGGTTGTGTGAGTGGCTCTGCAATGGTTTGGGGAGCTCTTCAGAGTGTACCCTGCCTTCAGTCAGTGTCGGCTGAGATAGGCTCCACCCTCCACATGACACTAGTGGGGACATTGGCCGACGTGAGTCCTAGAGATAATTTGATTTTGGAATGTCTATGTCAAAAATGCACTTATAACTTCGAATCGAGTGCCAACAGACATCCTGTTACTATGAAACACTAATAGGAAACCATATATTTACATTTATGGCAATTGGCTGTTCCAAATCACACCCAGCTGTGAGTGTGTGTGTGTGTGTGTGTGTGTGTGTGTGGTGGCCCTATGATGGTCTGGCGAGCTGTTCAGGGTCTACCCCGCCTTTACCCAGTGTCGGCTTACATTGCCTCCATTCTATCCGTGACCATAATAGGATTAAGCGGCTCGGCAGGTGAGTGAGTGAGTGAGAACTGGCAGGAGGAAAGGTAATGCAGTATACCTGCTTCTGGCAGTCTCAGGCGTTGTGCTGTGCCTCACACATCAGCCAAATGGTAACCTTATCACCCTTTCTTTAAATGTTTGGTAAACACGATCTTGCCTATTGAGTAACCACAGCTAACATTACAATATTATTTTCATAACATTTTGACTATTACTATTATTCTTGTAATATTATGACTTTTTTCTTCATAACATCACTTCATTCTCATGATATTTGCATGCAAGTTTATAAAAACAAAAAATAAATTATATATATATATATATTCTTTCCCCACTCAATGTAGCCCTAATACTCTGTTGTAAAGATAATAAGCTGGCAACATATGCTAAGGAAACAAATGGCACATGCATATCATGCTAGGACTGAACATATACATACTTTATGAACATACTTTAAAGGAACCCATGCACTTACCAGGTATATTAAAGTGATATTAAACCCAAACTTAATAAAACTTGAATACACTGTATACGTCTTTGCATAATAAAATGCCCTATTGTTATTACAAACTTCTTCATGAAAAAAAAAACAAGTAATAAATCCCCACACAGTGGAGTGACATTGTACTGTGAAAGGTTGCACGTGATTCATGTGTAAGTGAGGGTAAATATGGAAGTAATTTGTATATGAATAAACTGCAGGTTATATCATTCATTCCTGTAAATGTTTGATGTATAAGTTGTTTGTCTGATGTATGTAAACAGAAGCTCATATTATGTGTAGAAGTTCACTAGATTATATCTGATTTGTTAGTTTAATATCTGTATACTGTTATTTCTGCCATTATCTTGCCTTATATAAACTGATTCACATCCTATTCTCACAATTTCACACACTCATGAGAGTGAAACAGCATTCTTTTTAAACCAGCTAATACAAACTATTTAAGAGATTTTAAAACCATCTAATGATGTAAATATACACATGTTCAAGTATAACAGGAGAGTTTGGAAGTCTTCCCTTTTATTTCAATTTAAATGAAATAAAATACACAATGTCTTTCTGAAACCATTTAATTACTCCTGAACAAGAGTCTCAATGACCCCTGCACTGGTTGCGATGATATTAGTAGACATTACCATCTTGAGGCGAGCGAGAGCACATGTCATCTTAACATCATGGCTTCCATCAGCTCAGCAGAGATATGGACGACATGAGCAGTGAAAAAACCACAAGTTATAAGATACCTTTAAATGTCGGATGTAACAGCACACCAGACCATTGCATGGCCAACATATTCACACACAACCACTCACACCTAGCCACTTAGCCTAATGTGCATGTCTTTGGACTGTGGGAGAAAACCGAAGTACCCAAAGGAAACCCATGCAAGCCACAGGGGAGTTATAGAGCATGTACTCCCCGTGCTTGGGTGGTTTCCACTGGGTACTCCGGTTTCCTCCCACAGTCCAACGACATGCACATTAGGCTAACTGGCAGTTCCAAATTGCCCTTAGGTGTGAGTGGATGTCTGTGTTAGCCCTGTGATGGATTGGTGAGCTGTTCAGGGCTAAATTTAACAGGTTACTATAGCAATGAAGCTGCTGTGCAGTATTAATACAACCTTGTGTGTGTGTGTGTGTTTGAGGTTACCTGATGCTGCATTAATTGCAGAGGTAGAGCAGTGTGCTGATGAAAGGAGGGAGAATGTGGGGTTTCATCCTGGCTTGTTTGTCTGCACAGACACTCAAAGTTGAAGGAAGGTCTACGAGGAGCTGTGTGGAGGTAAAACAGGTAAGAAAAAATGACAATTCTTACCAATACCTTCAATACGGTTAATCCGTCCTGGGGTTTTCACACCTTAACCTGTGCTGAACATAAAAACAAAAGGTTGTAAGGAAGTAAAGGATTTTATAAATTTGTCTATCCATAGACATTGTGCTGTTCGACAGCGTGAAGCTCAGACGGTCTACGAAGGACCTGTGTCTGAAAAGCTAAAATTTTCTACCTGTACATTTACTGCTGATAGTTTATTATGCAGTAGATGATTTAAATATATATTTGGATTTCTTTGCTTATTAGGAACTGTGTTGTAGCTGGAGCAGTGGTGGCTCAGTGGTTAAGGCTCTGGGTTACTCATCCAAAAGTGGTTCAAGCCCCAGTACCACCGAGCTGCCACTGTTGGACCCTTGAACCCTCAAATGCTCAGTTGTATTAAAAAATTGATAAATGTAAATTGCTCAGGATAAGGCTGTCTGCCATATGTAAATGTAACTTCCCATCAATTTAATCTACAGTTATGTCATAAAATGATATATATATATATATATATATATACCAGATCTTAAAATGTTATAAATCTAACCTCAGGTGTTAAACAACACTCAACATATTACACTGTCATTATTTATTAACCAGAAAACAATCTTAAATATAGAAGCCTTGCGTGAAAAACTAAGTACACCCCATATTTCAATAGCTTGTATAACCGTAATAATTTAAATCACTCATTCTCTGTATAATTTTATCAGTCTCTCACATCACTGTGGATAAATTTTGGTCCACTGTTTTTTCTTTTCTTTTCATTTTTTAATTTCTTTTTTACAACTTCACATTTAATGACTTGATGTTTCAAAACAAGCATGTTGCAAAACAAGCCCAAATCATCACCCCTTCAACACTGCCCTTCATGGTTGGTATGAGGTATTTGAGCTGATACGTTTTGCTTGGTTGTCAACAAACGCTGCACTGTGCATTGCACAGGGTTTACACTGAGGCACGATGTCCGCGATCTCCGCGATAAAAAAACGCGGAGCTCCACAATTTATGAGCATAAAAATGAGGCAGCTCACATCCAAAAGAGGAATCTTGAGGGAATCGTGTTGCCAAGTTCATCAAGATCCCCTACGATGGCGCATCAAGGTCTGTTACGTTCTGTTAAGGTCTACTGCGCTCTTCCGCGCTTCCCACGTTCTATCACGAGTGGTAATATATCGTAATAATTGTGGCAATTTTTGACAGTCAAAAATTTTGCCAAGATCATCACGATTCCACGACACCCCATGCTCATCACAATTCACTCAAATCGTTGAGATCATGGACATCGTGCCCCAGTGTAAACCCAGGGTTATGGCCAAGCATCTCCACTTTGGTCCCGTCTGTTCAAAAGACATTGTTCTGGAAGGCTTGTGGTTTGGTCAGATGCAACTTTACAAACCTAAGCCATGTAGCCATATTCATTTTAGAGAGAAGAGACTTCGTCCTGGAAACTCTTCCCAACAAGCTATACTTGTTCATCTTTTTTTAATTGTTCTGTAATGAACTTTAACATTAAACATATGAACGGGAGCTTGTAGAGTCATAGACGTGACTTTTTTTTTTTTTTAACATATATATAATTTATTTGACAAGGGCAACAGAAAGAGACATCTGGAGAAGAATAACCTTCCACCTTTTCTCGAAGAGAAAATGGAACCTAAAGAAGAAGGTTACACAATCAGTCCTTTGGGTGAATTTGCCGGGATGTCCACTCCTAGGAAAATCCGCAGCTGTCTTGAATGTTTTCCACTTGTGAATAATCATCCTCACTGTAGAACGATGGGCTTCAAATTGTTTGGAAATGGCCTTTTAACCCTTTCCAGATTGATGGGCAGCAACGATTGCTTCTCTAAGATCATTGCTGATGTCTTCCCTCCTTGGAACTTTGTTAACACACAGTTGGATGTTCCCTAGCAGCAAACTAACAAATTATCTGGCTGACAATTACCTGCGTAATTCCTGTGAGAGCAGTAAGGGTGTACTTAATTTTTCACACATGGCTTCTGCATTTTGGCTTAATGTTTTTTAAATAAATAACGACAAAGTGAAATATGCCATGCGCTGTTGGACATCTGAAGAGGTGTTGACCCAATTTTAAGACCTGATAAGGGCCAGAAGATTTTTTTTATCATGCCCTATGTTAAAAAAACAAAAAACTGTAGTATTGAAAAAGGATGTACTTTCTTTTTCTCATGACTGTAAATGATCAACAAACACAACAGAAACCACTGAACCTAAACAGATGCGACTGAAGATTTTTTTTTTTTGAGTAAACATCATATCTTTGTGCAAATTTTTAATATACTCACCCTGAGGTGTTGACGGTAAAAGCCTTCTTATAGGTGATTTCTTAGGTTCCTGGCAAATGGGCTGCTCATCATCATCATCTAAACACTCAACGTCTTGGTTTTCATGAGGATGGTTTGAGTCCAAACTGCTTACTGTGTCCTGATACTCCCTGTATGACCTCCTGAATCCAGGGAAGTAAGAAGGAGCACACAGACAATGAGCAGATGTATTACTTTAGAACAAACATTCATTCATTCTTTCATTCGCCGAACTACTTAATCCTTCTAGGGACTTGGGGAGGCTAAGCCTATTTCAGATGACACTGGGCAAAGGCGGAGTACACCCTGAACAGCTCGCCAGTCCATCACAGGGCCAACACACACACACAAGAATTCTGAGACGGAATGGATGGATGCATTATATGCCGGGGGGACAAGCAGAAATCCCAAACTATCAAAAGGCACAACTACACAGCAGAGTAGGAGAAACGGCCACGTTTGATGAAGTCTCAAAAGGTTTCTGAGTTCTGGGACGAAATTGAAATGAAAAGTTGAAGGATGTCCTGTAAAATACTCGCCGCTCATCAGAAAGCTTCTTCGTCACGGGAAGGGAAACAGGCCGAAAGCTACCAAAGCCCTCACAGACACAGATGATATTCGGAAGCATGCAGTTTTCAGATAGCAGCCCAGCCAAAATGAAACACGTAACAGCTCCTGAAGTTAATTAATAAAGTCCACTATATATAATAATAAACCACTTATTAGCCATGTTTGCTCGGTCTGTACAGAGAAATCCTGGGTCTTTTCGCACTAAAGACCTCGGGCTGAGATTTCTCGGTACAGATCTCATACTTGGCTAATAAGCAGTTTCCATATCGTGATATAAAAGCTTGTTCAAATTGCCCAGCCCTTCGTGGTATGAGCACGCCAATAAAGCAGACTTGAGTTAAATGGAAGTGACTTCAGTAACCGAATAACACATCATGGAGATACCTGTCCCCAGCCAGCATTAGGTCATCCTCCTGAAACTCCTCCCCACTGTAATACTCCACTGAAGCTCTCTCATCGTCGCTTACATCACCATGAAAGGAGGCTTGTCGGCAGATGGTGGGGTAAAAACCAGCTGTTGAGTCAGACCTGAAAAAATTATGATAAATAAATAAAAACAGTGAATTATAAAAAAATGTATAAAATTAATACTTTTTAATTCATGTACATTTACTAAAATATAAATTATTGCAGATAATATAATAAGCTGTCAATTTGGTGAATATATAAGTATGATTTTACTTATGTAATACTACTACTACTACTAATCATTATCATCATCATCATCATCATAACTGATGCATATCAAAATTTAAGGCATTTTATATGATGCAAATTAATGGTTTATAAAAAGCATTACAACAGCACATGAATACCTAATATAGGTCTCATAGTACCGTGGTCTGTCTCGTCAGGCAGGAAGAGAAACGGTCAAAGGATGGATGAGCATAGAAGATAAAATATAAAGGAGTGATCAGACGAGAAAGGATTTCTAAACCAATAATTTATTTTAATCATATTGTATTAAAATTAAGCAGTAATGACAGATGGCAGCAACACACATTTATTTATAGGGACAGGATTCAGGAAGAGTTGGGTTGATCAAAGTGCCCTACGGAATAACTGGCACCTTTCATTACAAAAATGACCAGCAATTATTTTCCATTTGCTTTCGTGACAATGTTTCTCTGCGATATAAATATGAGTTTGCACAAAAAAACACACCTTTGCTACATATACAATATATGAGCCTAAAAGCACTTAGTGCATTTTTTGTGTCAGATTATTCTCACTCATTCAACTGCCGAACTGATTAATCCTTTTAGGGTACCAGGGAGGCTGGAGCATATCTCAGCTGACTCTGGGCGAAGGTGGGGTACACCCTGAACAACACACACAATCATTCACACTCATAATCACACTCAAAGGCAATTTGAAACAGCCAATTACCCTAATGTGCATGTCTTTAGACTGTGGGCCCGACCCTTGCTGAACCCGGGACTCAAACCCAGGACCTTCATGCTGTGAGGTGGTGTAGCAGTGGTAAGCACATCCACCTTTCAGCAAGAAGGTCCTGGGTTTGAGTCCCGGGCTCAGTTCCATTTTTCTGTGTGGGGTTTGCTTGTTCCCCCTGTGCTTGCTTGGGTTTCCTCTGGGAACTCTGGTTTCCACCCACACTCTAAAGCAATACACATTAGGCTAAATTGCCCCTGAGTGTGAGTGGTTGTGTGTGTGTGTGTGTGTGTGTTGGCCCTGAGATGGATTGGTGAGTTGTTCAGGGTGTACTTTACTTTCACCCAGAGTTGGCTGAATTAGGCTCGAACCTCCTCATGACCCCAGAAGGATTACACAGTTTGGCGAATGAATAAATGAATAAACAATCACTCTGATATGCATTACATTTCGGGTCACGCAAAACATAACCCGCAGGAAACAATCTCACCTCTTAAAATGAGACTTTCTCTGTGATTCTGCATCACTCCTGAGGTTGAGATAGGAACCCAGGGAAGACACCCGGCTTCTGGTGGGCCGATCTGCGTGAAGGTGGCACTGTCCTCCGTTGTTCAGGACAGGCATGCATGGCACGTTGGCATTGTTGAGGTTGGAGTTCGAGGACTTAGGGGACTTGAAGTACAAGTTGGGGTTTGAGTACGGGCGATTTTGGGAATGAAGGGGCTGAGGAGGAGGCTCAACTTGCACATAGAAGGGAAGGGGAGGGACGTGGAGGGGTCGCTGGGTAACGTTAGTGGATGTAGACGAGCCTCTGTGATCCCCATTGACATGATTGACATGGTTTCCAAATAGACCACCATTTCTCTGGGAGAAGACATGGAAATGAATGCACTGACATGTACTACAAAGTCTGCTTGTGATGATATTATATAATGATATACATGATAAGAGAAGCTTAAAATAATTATAGAGTTAATGTTATGCATTTACAGAAAGATCTACCATATGAAGTTTAAGGAATTTTTTATGTAGGGAGATACTCAGATATAATGATACTGTAGCTGTTTATACTAGGATTTATACTGGGGTAGCTATTATCACTTATTAGAGAATATGTATAAATTTAAACGGGAGATTTTATGCTTTTTGTCACTTTTTGACCCATAGTTGTTTTTTTTTGAATAGCCGTGTTAGACGATGCCAGAGGCGTGCTGGGCCTTCTGATTCGCTGGCCTTCCCACCCCACCATGCACAGTAGTATCACTGTTTTAATGTTATGGCTGAGTGATGTATATTTAGTATGCAGCAGGATAGGTTCAAATCTCTCTCTCAACAGTTCAGGCACCGCATGAATAATCTGGCTCCATTTCTTTACCATAAACCGAACCCCAGAACCTGCAAAATTATTTATGAATCAGATGAAAATCCAGTACATGTTTACCCGATATATATCTTCTTCTTCATCTGGATTAAAGTCTACCAGGTCTTCATCTTGTAGGTCACATGATATGGCTCTGCGAATCTCAGGGCCTATGTCATGCAGTGTCCGCAGACCAGCCTACCATGAGAATAAAATATATGAAGGTAATGACACATCTTTATGAGTTATTTTCAGGAAAGTGTGTTAAGTCTTTTATATATACCACATCTTTTATTATTATTTTTTGATGTATATATACAGGGTGACCCAATAAAACCTCCCACATTTCAAAGGTAAATTAAACAAACGTTAAAGATAATCAAATAATGATTTTCACACATGAAACTTTATTCAATAGAGTTTTTATTCATCGTTTTTAAAAAATGATTCTCCTCCAAATTGTGGCCATTGTTTGTCTAGACACACTTGGAGGTGATTTCTGAAGGCTATCATGGCTCGACGGGTCATGTCAGGTGAAATGTGATTTAAGCTAACACCACAGAAAAAAAAAATCACAACACAATGAGATCAACCCCATCTGGAAACATTTCCCTCAGCTCTTCCAAAGATCTTCGAGCTGTGTGTACCGTAGCTTCAACTTTCTGATACCACACATTGAGTTCTTCAAGATCAAGGTGTTCAAGTTGGGCCGCCTCTCCTGCATCACTAAGTTTCATGTGTGTGAATAATAATTTGATTATATTTAACCTTTTATTTTATTTACCTGTGTGGGAGGTTTTTTGGGTCACTCTGTACATATATATATATATATATATATATATATATATATATATAT
>JBCNYH010000012.1:16051610-16063008 GCA_039654325.1 Tandanus tandanus | reverse complement strand
TCTCTCTCTCGCTCTCTCTCTCACACACACACACACACACACACACACACACACACACGGGTGTAACACAATGCCCTTTTCCATATAAGATTAATGCTCCATACTATTTATACATATATGCATTTTGACATGCATCCCAAGAGGGCATGTCCTAAATCAGAGGGTTGTATTTATTCCAGCTCTACCCACCCCCCCCCCAAACTCAGCTACATCACCCATGAAAACATATATTATAGATATTTTTTAATAACTGTAGTTATTAAGGATTAATAAATGATCATTAAAGGCAGCATTCACGGTTATGTTAAAAGCAGGGTACGTAATTTTGGACAAACCAACTAAGTACACTGAGTGGCACAGTAGTGTAGTTTTTAGCATGTCCGCCTCACAGCAAAAAGGTCCTAGGTTTGAGTCCCGAGCTCAGCGAGGGCGTTTCTGTGAGTTTGCATGTTCTCCCTGTGCTTGCGTGGGTTTCCTCCAGGTAATCCGGTTTCCTCGCACAGTCCAAAGACATGCCAAACTGCTTAAGGTCACGGGGAGGATGAAGCCTTTCTCGGCCAGTTCTGGGCAAAGGCAGGGTAAACTCTGAAATAGTTTGTCAGACCATCACAGGGCAACACACACAATCCTTCACACTCACACCTAGGGGAAATTTGGAACAGCCAATTACCCTAATGTGCATGTCTTTGGACTGAGGGAGGAATACCAGAGTACCTGAAAGAAACACACGCAAGCATGGAGAGAACATACACACTCTCACCGAGCCAAGGACTCGAGCGCAGGATCTTCTTGCTGTGAGGTGGACGTGCTAAGCACTACGCCACCATATTATCAATCAATCCAAATTATGTATTTGTGTTAAGTTTCATCTCTACATACATACAAAACATATTATGCAAGAGTTACAGTCACTCAGCACACAGTTAAACACTAAAATCTTGTCTTAATGCAACAAAATATGAACAGCTTGTATTCACACCGGCTTCATGCACTAAACACAGACTCTTAATACTCACTGGCATTCTGCTTCACTCGACTTGGCTTCATCTGTACAGCTGTAAAACTTCCCCTAAAGAAAGCAGATACTGTACTTTACACCTCAACAACAAAAAAAAAATGGATGACTTCAAATCATTGTATTTAATCAACTTACCTTAAAGAGCTGCACACCAATACAGGCGAACATGAACTGTAGCAGAGTGGTGACGATCATGATGTTGCCGATGGTTCTGATGGCCACAAACACGCACTGCACGACATGCTAAACAAGAGCAAATTACATGTGTTAATAAACATAAGTTCTTATTAAAGGGGAGATATAAGGGTTTTTCCACTTTTTTGACTCATAAATGTTGTTACAGTGTTAAATAGCAGGCAGCATGATGGCCTAATTGTTCGCACATCCGCCCCACAGCAAGAAGGTCCATTTCAATTATTTTGTAATAAATTTAGTTATTAAGGATTAATAAATGAACATTAAAGGCAGCATTCATGGTTATGTTAAAGGCAGGGTAGGTAATTTTGGATAGAGTAACGGCGGCACAGTGGGGTAGTGGTTAGCATGCCGACCTCAGAGCAAAAAGGTCCTGGGTTTGAGTCCTGGGCGGGGCGAGGGCGTTTCTATGTGGAGTTCTTATGATCTCCCTGTGCTTGTGTGGGTTTCTTCCAAATACTTCGGTTTCTTCCCACAGACCAAAGACATGCACATTGGACTAATTGGCTTCTCCAAATTGTCCCTAGGTGTGAGTGTGATTGTGAAAGGTTGGGTGTGTGTTGCCCTGTGATGGTCTGGAGAGCTGTTCAGGGTGTACCCCGCCTTCTTCCTGAGTTGGCTGAGCCAGCCTCACTGTGACCCTAATAGAATTAAGTGGTTTAGCAAATGAGTTAGTGAGTGAGAGAGAGAGAGTGAATAAATGAATAAGATTACTGGAGTGCATTGAAATAATCTATAAAAGACAATTTTTACGACTATAGTGTTTCTGTACGGAACATTACATTCCGATTAATCCTACAGGAGTTCTGGGGAAGCTGGAGCCTATCTCAGCGAAGGCAGGGTACTCCCTGAAAAGCTCACCAGACCATTGCAGGGCCAACATACATACACTCACACAAACATTCACACTCATACCTAGGGGCAATTTGCAACAGTCAATTAACCTACTGTGCATGGTTTTGGACTGTCGGAGGAAACTAGAGTACCTGGAGGAAACCCACACAAGCATGTGGAGAACATGCAAACTCCACACAGAAACACCATTGCCAAGCCCGGGATTTGACCCCAGGACCTTCTTGCTGTGAGACAGACGTGCTAACCACTATTATACCACAGTGGTGACTGTGCCACCCATATTGAATACATCAAGCTAGTATAATAATAACATAGATTATAAGTGTTTATAATATCCATCTAATAATATTTATGTATTGTACAGCTCACATGTGCATAAATTAAAAAAAATACAAAGCTCTAGTTTCTGCTTTTACAAACAAAGCGCTGGTCTTACCTTCAGTCCTTTTGCTCTGTTGATGGCTCTAAGGGGGCGAAGCACTCGCAGTACTCTCAGAATCTTTACAACGGAGATTGCTGAGGACCTGGGAACACAAAATACACAATTCACTACAAACCATTCTCTATAATTGCAGTTTAAAAGCATATAAATATATCTGTATTTGTAAGTAATGCATATTTGGGGCCGATGATCAATAAATTCTTTCTTATGCAACAGATCAATCACAATAATCTTTGTAAAAAAAAAATGTAACATGAAAATTCTACTGTTTTACTGTGATGTGAAGAAGTTTTTTTATGATTGCGTAATTCTGTTTATACTGTAGGGTACATACTGTATGCCAAAGGAGACCAAAGAGACTCCAACAACCAGCAAATCCAGCAGGTTGAAATAGTTTCTGCAGAATGCTCCTTTGTGCAGGAACGCGCCGTAGGCCGTCATCTGATTGAAAATGTCATACGGTAAGAATAAACAGCCCAACAGACATATAACAAACAAGACAGATAATCGGAAATAAATGGCTTCACTTCTACTGAATTCGTAATCAACAATGTACACATAAACAGTCCTCTCCGATAACTAAGACTGTGTGACCTTATAATTAGACCACCCAGAGCACTGTGGAATTATTTCAGTAGGATGGTGGTATTGTGTCTGAGTTGGACCTCAGTGGAATATTCCAGTGTTTCTTCCACATCAACATCAGTCTAACGCAACTGTATAAATACAACAAACAAGAATTTCCTTATTGTTTGTAATGAAAGCAGAAAACATGTTTACTCCACATCAGAGACTTCCACTATAACCCTGCTTTCACAACACAGCACAACATAGCGGCTGAACTGACAGCTGGAGATTTCCACCAACAGTTGGTGGAACAACTGAGATAACTCGACAGACCAAGCATCAAATATTATACAGAGATTAATGAATAAAACACCATCAAAACAGCTTCTTACCCTTGGAAGTTTCCCTGTGGCAGCATTCAGTTATCACTACAATGCTAATCTCTGAATAATAATAATAATAATAATAATAATAATAATAATAATAACAACAATGAGGCAGCTGTGGCCTAATGAGTAGAGAAGCGGGTTTGGGACCAAAAGGTTGCTGGCTCGATTCCCGAAACGGCAGGAATAATGTGTGGCGGCGGGAGGGAGTCACTTTAATGGTGATCCCTGTTAGAAGTGGTCTCCTAATCTTTCTCACGATTGTATATCTCTCTCTTTTTTTAATTCCAATGTATATTAAAATTGTTCCTCTGTTTATTGCAGCCTACACTTCTTTCAGCTGCTATTTAACTGGTATGTTTACAATTACAACTGTGCTTATGATTTCTGATGCAGGTGCAATGCGTGTGTATTAGGATAGTGATTGTATTGTGTTGGCTGAGCTGTGTGTGCCCAAAAAAACCATCGTGCTATGAAAAAACACCCCAACAAAATTATGAGTTTTCACTAATATGTGTATAAGTTGATGGAAAATCAAATGATTCTGATTATTTCTGTATTCCTACTGGCTGAGATTGTAAGGCTACAGGCTTATAGTTCTTGATTTACCAGCACAGGAAACCATTTAAATTGGTTAAGCAGGTGGCATTAACGACGATGAAAGGCTCATTCTGACACTAGTAGACAGAGATGCACTATATGGATGAATTCTACACAAAAGCATTTCCCTGCAGTATTTTTATTAATGATAAGTAAATGTTCTGGAGTTAAGTTCTGTGGAGGTTGTTGTTTCTATTGCTATCACACTAGCCTGGTGCTACCAATTAAGTCCTGTTTTTTTTCCATCAGTAGTCCAAAAACTGAAACTCATTAGTGATGAGCTTAGAGCAACACTTGAAACATGAAAACTTGCTGCTTTTGTGAACATATGGTACAGCCAAACAATGTTCCATCCCTCTTTGAGTACAGGAGAACTCCTGGTTGTGAATATCAATATACTATGCAGGATATACAAAGATAAGGTAAAACAACTGGAATATTCCTTTATGGACAAGTACTTTATCTTCTATTAAGGTTAATTACTTGAAGAATACTTAAATTATTCACTAAAGGCTAGGTGGATGTTGCTGAATAATTATAGTTATAGTATATACTACACAGGAACATAACAAAAGGCAAAATACACGAGCTCACTCACTACGGCCCTGCACACTTCATTACAGCATCTTTTGAGACCTATTCAAAACTTTATACTTTATCCATCCATCCATCAATCCATCCATTCATCCATCTTATTCAAATTATCCGAGGCCGGGTCTCAGAAGCAACATGTCAAGGAGGGAAACCAAGGCATCCCTCTCCCCAGCGACACTCTCTAGCTCCTCCTAGGGGATCCCGAGGTGTTCCAGGCCTAACGGGATATAAAATCCCTCCTGCGAGTTCTGTATCTCTCCCAGGGCCTCCTCCAAGTTGGACATGCCAGAAACACCTCTAAAAGAGATGATCGGGAGGCATCCCAATCAGATGCCCGAACCACCTTCACTGACTGCTTTTGATTGCAAAGGTGCAGCGGCCCTACCTCGAGCTCCCCCAGATGTCTAAGCTCCTCAGTCTATCTTTAAGGCTGACCCCAGACACATTCTAAAGGAAACTCATTTCGGCCGCTTGTATCCGCGATCTCATTCTTTCTTATAAAAGTGACCTTGGCAAGCTGTGAATTTTTGTCAATTATTTTGAGTTAAGCATAATATTAATAACCACTACTATCTCAAGAGAGCAAAACGATTAGATTGTGCCATTCTTGTGTAATATATACTATAATTAAATATCTCACTTGTGTAGTTTATATTCAAATATAGTATACTGATTGATATTTCATGGCATATTGTAAATTAATGTAATTCAGGGTTAGAAAATAAGCCCACAAAGTTAATAAACGATTCATAATAATGACATTAAAATTAACAGATTTCAGGTTTTTGATATTATACGTCATTATGATAATGCCAGTATGTTAATAGCTAGTGATGATAAATTCAATGACATCTAGAAGAAGGTGATTGAGAGAATAAAGAGACCATGGTCATCATAACTGATTTATGCAGAGTCCTACTTTCACAAATGGCTTTCAATCCCTCCGGACTCCACCAGACACAACAACTCTCAGAAGCATGACGCACAAACAATTAGACAACATGGCAATGTCTCCAAGCCAATCAACAAGGCCTTAAAATCTGATGTGCACAACATTCTACTAACCACTAGCCCCTGGAGGCAACATTGTACAGACGTTAACCAAACAAAAGCCAAACCAGACTGTTTTCAAACTCTGCCTCTGAACTCTCCCTGGAGTATTGTAGTCTCTTGTAATAAACATGCCCTTTTTTTCATTTAAAGAGGATTGGAATTGGATTGGAAAACAGACAAAAAAAAACAAGCTAAAAAATGTATGTAGTACATTTTACAGGGAACATTTCATAATGTTGCTAAAAATCCCAAATCGAGCTCCTAAAGAGCTTTTTTTCACTTATGATGCACTGAAATGCAGACAGATGCATTAATCAAGGAATGAATGTTTCATGATGTACATGAATATCATGATGTTTATGGGTATG
Source organism: Tandanus tandanus (assembly GCA_039654325.1). NCBI lineage: Eukaryota > Metazoa > Chordata > Actinopteri > Siluriformes > Plotosidae > Tandanus > Tandanus tandanus. The sequence continues at coordinate 16,056,930 of JBCNYH010000012.1, read as the reverse complement.
AATACCATGCAAGCTCTTGCACTGAAGTAAACATCTCAAATCTAGAGCAAACCTAAAGTAATGTATTAGATCTACCACATAATCATAATCTGGAAAAAAGGAATGTAGTGCTAAGCTGCGTTCACACAGGAAGCGACGAGCAGCAGGCAACCATGCGAAACGCGCGAGAGACGAAATTTTCTCAAGCGACACAGAGTGGGCTGAACTTTCACATGACGTGCCTCGAATGATTACCAATCCGAGCTTAAAGATACCGTTGATTGGCAGATGCCACCAAACACAGAGTTCACCAAAACCGTTTCATACAGAAACTATGAACCCAAGATGAGTTGTTCCGCTCACATCAAGATAAAAGATGAGGTCATTATGGCCATGTCTACATATCCTGTGCTTTATGACCTCACACAGATATTTTAGAGGACAAAAACCAGAATCACCATGCTTGGGTTCCTGTTTACAAAATGGTCAGCATTTCATTTGAGTATATATTTATATATGTTTAACTCATGAAATAATAATAACAATGCTAATAATAACAACGATAATAATAATAATAATCATCATCATCATCATAATAGCTATAATAATAATAATAATAACAATAATAATAATAATAGTAATAAAGATAACGATAATAATGATAATAATAATGATAATAATATGCTCTATTATAATAAAAGCTCTCAGAGACCTGCTGTAAGGAAGCTCGCACGATGCCCCTCACAGTTTCACTCGGAAAGATTTTTAAGCGGGAAATGTTAGGGGGTTACCTAGGCAACAAGAGCTAAGCGGCGATGCAATTCGTTTCTCTTGCCAGTCAATGTCTCGCCAGTGGCAAGGCGATTCACTTGTCGCTTCCTGTGTGAATGCGGCTCTACTGTGATATCTATCAACAGTTTTGGTTTAAAAACTTAATTTAAGTTCCATTCCACTGTAATAAACCAGAGGATTACGGATCTAAAAAAGACTATAAAGCATACTGTATCATATGCCAAATAGGAATGCTTTTTCAAAATCTTTGTTTACTCATGAAGAGAAGCAATGCTAACACATATGTAAGAGTGCAATGACTGCTATGAGATGACTATGAGACGACTTGACACAGAACGGTGATGTAGCACGGCTGACCATGCCTGAGAAACGAGTTTACCTTTAATACGATCTCAAAGGTAAATAAACTAGTGAAGACATAATCAGCATAGCCTAGGACCTGTGGAGGCAAGAGTCATACCATTAACAATGCTTAGCTAGTACAAAACTTCAAGGCATAGAGAAGCATTTACCTTCAGTAGGATCTCTACTGTAAAGATAGCTGTGAAGGCATAGTCAAAATAACCAAGAATCTGGAAAAGGGCAACATGATGGTTAAACACACAGGAGTGTTGGTGCTAAGTCTCATTTACAGAACCTTTCCTTTAGCCCAGAGAGCTAACTGTAGCCATGAAGCTAATGTAGATAACAAGTAATACAGTGCCCTCCATAAGTATTTATCCCCAACATGCCTTTTGCCATTATTCATTCATTCATTTCCTGAACCGCTTAATCCTACTAGGATTAATCCAAACTAAGAAGTTTGGAGCCTATCTCCACCAACTCTGGGCAAAGGTGGGGCACACCCTGAATAACTTGCCAGTCTATCACAGGACCAACACACACACGCAATTTGGAACCGCCAATTAGCCTAATGTTGGTATGATGACTTAGTGGTTAGCATATCTGCCTCACAGCAAGAAGGTCCTAGGTTCGAGTCCATGGCTGGACAAGGGCGTTTCTGTGTAGAGTTTGCATGTTCTCCCCACACTTGTGTGGGCTTCCTCAGGGTACTCCAGTTTTCTTCCCATGGTACAGCGACATGCACATTAGGCATATTGGCTATTCCAAAATTGAGTTTGTGAATGGTTGTGTGTGTGTACTGGCCTTACAACAAACTGGCATGCTGTTCAGGGTGCACCCCACCTTCACTAAGAGTCGGCTAAGAATCGCTTAACCCAAGTGTGGGTTAGCTAGGGTTAAGCAGTTCTCAGCCGACTCCTGATGAAGGTGGGGTGCACCCTGAATAGCTCGCCAGTCCATTGTAGGGCCAACATGCATGTTTGGCAAATGAATGATGGAACAATTAGCCTATTGAGCATGTCTTTAGATGTAGGAGGGAACTTTAGTACCCCGAGGAAACACACAAGCAGGGGGGAGAACATGCAAACTCCACACAGAAACGCCTTTGTTGACTGGAATCCAGGACCTTCTTGCCTCTAGGTGGACAAGCTAACCTCTATGCCACTATACCGCCCACATGCCTTTTGTCAAACTACAAATGGGATGTTTGCTTACTTGCCACTGTTCTATAAAGCCCAGGAGTGTCTAGGTAATGAGTGCTCTGTGAAAGGCACTGGTTGTCCTGTCCCTTCCCCCATCTGAGCTGTCCCTCAAGCTTGTCCGGAGATACCCTTGTACTCTAGGGTACCTTTTCAACTAATGCACTCTTCCCAGAATCTGACATGCAAGGATATTGGGGTAATAAGTATGCAAGGCACTGAATATGCTGATGCCATGATATCAAATCACAAGCCTTGATTAATGACCTGCTGATGTGTTTCAGTCACTAAAGTCTGTATGAATTCTACAGAGAAAACAATCCGTGAGTGCAAAATATTTAAGAACCCACTCTGGAGGCAGCTGGAAAAAGCAGGTTAATGTGGAAGATCACGTTCTAGGTAAGAATTCGGATGACCTGGGAGTGAGTTCGTATTCTGGCAACGAGGACCTCTTGTGGCATAGCATGGAACTGTCAGATGACTCCCACATTATGAGGGCAATTATTTATCTATTTATTTTTTATTCTTTTTTTCCCTTTTTTTTGGTAAGGCACTTGGGAAACATCTGAGGCAGAACTTCATGGAGTTACTTCATGGTTGCATTTATACTAGTGATATTGACAGCACCCCCCTCCACCCAAGGCATCAAACATGAAAGCAGAACAGTTCAAATGGATAATTTCTCTGATATTTTGCAAAGCCACTAATTTGGGAACACTCACTCAATCAATCACTCACAGGGTCATGGAGAGGCTGGAGCCTATCTCAGCCAACACTGGGCGAAGGTGGGGTACATCCTGAACAGCACGCCAAACCATTGAAGGGTCAACACCCACACAACCATTTACACTCACACTCACACCTAGGGGCAATTCGGAACAGCCAATTAGATTAATGTGCATGTCTTTGGACTGTGGGAGGAAACCAGAGTACCCAGAGAAAACCCATACAACGTTAGGAGAACATGCAAACTCCATACAAAAATGCCCTCATCAAGCCTGGGACTTGAACCCAGGACCTTCTTGCCATGAGGCAGATGTCCTTCCCTATTTGGGAACAAAATGACAAAAGATTTTGGGTAAGATAAACTTCCATTAGTTGTTATCTACATTCGCTAAAGCGCTCCAGTACAAAACTACAACAGGCTTATTAATTATCTAATTACCTACATTTAGTGTAAGTAGAAAAGTATGCAACTTTAAATTTACAATAAACCGTTCTTTTAAAACATAATTAATAAACATTTAAATTTACTGCCTGATCTACAAAAGGAAGGTTTCTGATCCAAGAGACTTTCATCTCATTATTCTTTCCTTTCTGCACAAAGACAACTACATGAAGAAAGTTTGAAAGTCATGTGTTTCCAGGTGAAGTGCAGGAAATATTACATAATGTGAAAATTATCATGAATATAAACAGAGTTATAAAAATGAATGCCTTTGATTATCTTTATTTCTACCGATAGATTATATAATATCTCGACATGTTTCGGTAAGGTTTCGGAAGATCTTACGATGTTCCGTGCCGAGTGGCTCCGGATGGGATCCTCGGCTGCCAGCGAGAAGGAGCTAAGCATGATGAAGATGAGGGTAATGTTGGTGAAGATCTGGTGGTTGATCAGACGATAGCAGCCCACGCGGAACCTGTGGAAATGGGAGAAAGGAGACCAGCGGGTCAAGTCAAGTGGATCTAATATCATTTCAACACGAAACAACGTTCCTCCAGGGCCATGGTGCTGCATGAAATAAAACAGGATTACAAAAACTACAACATCCACGTGTGCAAACAATATATACTGCAAAACTACATATAACAACAGACCATCATAGGGCCAACACACACACACCCATTCACACTCCTATTCACACCTAGGGGCAATTTGGAACTGCCAATTAGCCTAATGTGCATGCCTATGGACTGTGGGAGGAAACCAGAGTATCCTGAGGAAACCCACACAAGCATGGGGAGAACAAGCATAGAAACACCCTCGCTGAGCCTGGGACTTGAACCCAGTACCTTCTTGCTATGAGGCAGACATGCTAACCACTACACGTCCATGAAAGATATGTACATATACTTATGTATAACATGTACATCTGAAACAGTTAGAAATCGAGCTGGAAGATATAAAGTGTAGAATACGGAGATCGCGAGACAAAAGAACCCAAGTGGATTACCATTTCAGAAATATACATCATTCAATTAGATCATTAATTTATTCATTAATGATATTTAATTGCTATGATTGTCTAGAGCAGCAGGGTAGCGTAGTGGTTAGCACGTCCGTCTCACAACAAGAAGGTCCTGAGTTCGAGTCCCAGGCTAAACCTGGTTACCTCTGCCAGGAGGTTCAGATTTGGCTTTCAACAAAATAGATCTAAACATCCTTTCTAATTAACACAGAATACAGATTTAAAAACACTTATGCAACTACAGTTAATCTGAACCTTACTGACACCTTGTGGTCTGACTTGAAGGGGAAAGTCCAAAACTTAAAGCATTAAACGTTAAACATTACAGCAACATACTCAGTGCTGTTATTCTCTCCAAAGCAGGCATCATTAAATATTTACTCTAAGATCACTGTTGTGCAGGAAGATTATTCTAAATTCAGATTGTGTATGGTACTGATTAGTATATCCACATCGCAGCAAGAAGGTCCTGGGTTCACGTCCCAGGCTCGTGCATTTCTGTGTGGAGTTTGCATGTTTTCCCCGTGCTTGCGTGGGTTTCCTCCGGGTACTCCGGTTTCCTCCCTCAGTCCAAACACATGCACAGGCTAATTGGCTGTTTCATATTACCCCTAGGAATGGATGTGAGCATGACTGGTTGTATGTGTCGGCACATGGTCTGACGAACTGTTCAGGGTGCACCCCACATTTGCCCAGTGTCAACTGAGATACGACCATAGTAGGATTAAGCGGTTTGTCAAGTAAGTGAGTGTGTGTGTGTGTGTGTGTGTGTGTGTGTGTGTGTGTGTGTGTGTGTGTGTGTGTGTGTGTGTGTGT
>JBCNYH010000012.1:16028265-16038378 GCA_039654325.1 Tandanus tandanus | reverse complement strand
ATATCTACACGGGTCATTCTGGGATAGACAGCAATATTTCCGGGACATATAATCTCAAAATAAAAGTTGTCTTTCTGGTTAGTTTTTGATACGTGAGAATAGAGAATAAGCTGCGAAGTGCAAGTGCACTCAGCGTCAAAGGCAGAGGTGTGCACGTGCCTATGTGGGCACGTGAGCACCGGCATGACAACAAAATCAAGCTCATGGCCTTATGACATTTGCATTAAAGAATCCTATTTTTACCATTGGGGGAAACCTGATGGCCACTAGGGGAAGACATTTCATTATAACTATAATATATATATTATATATATGTATATATATTATAAGTTATAATAATCCATGTAGGGCAGGTGAGGTACACACTCTAAGAGTGCCCCTCTATGGAATTTATTTTTTATTTATTTATTTTTAATGTCTTACATAGCATCCCAACTTTTTTGGAATCAGAGCCAGTACTGACTGACACCAATCCAATATTATTTCTGATAAAAGCCACTTTTCAAGTTCAATATTGTTTTGTTTTTTAACTGAAGTGCTCCACAGTTAAAACAAAACTTTTTTGGAGTTTGGATGTGGTTCCTTGTGTACTGTATGTTTATTAGAACAGGGGTCACTATACCAGAACTCATATACTGAAATCACTCAGCGCCAAAAATTCCATATTACTTCAGTTATTTTACATTGTATTATCCCAGATTAGAAATTTATGGGGCATTTAGAGAGTTTACAAAAGTGCTTACAAGAAATTAGCAAATTACATAGAATAAGCAGCAGAACTGATGTAGTGGTTAGCATACTGCCTCACAATAAGAAGGTCCTGGGTTCGATTCCTGTCCTCGGTGACGGTGTTTCTGTGTGGAATTTGCATGTTCTCCCCGTGACTGTGTGGGTTTCCTCCGGGTACCCTGGTTTTTCCTCCCACAGTCCAAAAACATGTACATTAGGCTAGTTGGTTATTCGAAATTGCCCCTAGGTGTGAAAGTAAGTGTGAATGGTTGTGTGCGTGTTGGCCTTTTGAGGGTCTGGTGAGCTGTTCAGGGTGAGATAGGCTCCAGCCTCCCCTTGACCCTTGTAGGATTAAGAGTTTCAGCAAATAAGTGAGTGAGAAGGAGCAGAACTACAAATATTTATAAATACAGGCTTCATAAAGTGAATATTTTTAGCTCTATGTGTTTTGTACCAGCTTTAGGTCTTTGTATCGTCTTTTAGGAGCAGTGAATTACTATTCATGTAGTAGTGCCATTATATTATTACAGTTTTTGTATTATACACAATTTTTTTGGAGTAAAACATGAAGGAATTTCTGAGGTGTGTGTACACTTCATATCAGTGTAAAAGAGAAAATAAAATAAAGAAAGACACAGTGAAGTTCTTCATTATTTGATCTAAACTGTATCTGACATGGTGTTCATTCTCACCAGACTGGTCCACAACAGCAGATCCTGTCATCCTCTCCATTTGGGTTGTCTGTGTTAACAGACTCGGTCTCACTGGTTGGCATACTCGCTGTAGAAAAGAACACACACACAAACACACACACACACACACACACACACACACACACACACACACACACATTCACACACACCCACACAGACACACACACGCACACAAAGTCACATTAGAACATGAGCCGCCCTTCATGTTCCAAAATTTCCATTTAAAGTAGTTAATAGTAAGAAGTATTTACAAAGGGTTATTAGTGATGACATGATGAGAGTCCTGTATTAAAGCTTAGATGTATAATGTAGCTATTATTTGCCAAAGACCAGCATGGTGGCGTAGTAGTTAGCATGCCCGCCTCACAGCAAGAAGGTCCTGGGTTCAAGTCCTGAGGTCATTTCTATGTTCTCCCTGTGCGTGCGTGGGTTTCCTCAGGGTACTCCGGTTTCCTCCCACAGTCCAAAGACATGCACATTAGGCTAACTGGCTGTTTCAACTGCCCCTCGGTATGATTGTGAGTGTAAATGGTTGTGTGTGTTGTGCTGCGATGGACTGCCAAGCTGTTCAGGGTGTACCTCGCCTTCGTGCAGAGTCAGCTGAGATAGGCTCTAGCCTCCCCGTGACCCTAGTAGAATTAAGCAGCTCAGCAAATGAATAAATGATTTGAAAAAACTAAGAGGAAAAGGCAGTCAGCATTACAATTAAGACCAAACAGCAATCTAAAAAGTATCATATAGTCTACACGGCACAAACTATTTGTGCCGACCATGCGTATTTACACTAAGAAATTCCATGTTTGTTTTTTCCCATAAAACTCAAAACCACCTGGGTCACAAACACACAAACACACTCAGTTGGCAGGATTTACCCTGAGTCTCTGTGGACTGACTGAACCAGCCCGACTTCCCTGCCTTCTTCTCCTGAGTGAGATCGGCCATCGTCACCCCTTTTCAGTTAACACGCAGTTCATGCATGCAGGCAGTAGGGGGAGACACAGAGACAGAAGAGCGGAAAGAAAGGCCGCTATCAGCATCTACTGGTTGAACACACCAAGCACTTTACAGCACTTTACAGCAGAAAGAGAAATCCAAAAGAGGGTAAAAAAAAAGACCTTAAAGAGGAACACTGGGTATCTGAACAGGCTGAGACTAATGAGAGAGGAAAAAGGAAAGTCACAGACAAAAGCAAACAGGCAGTGTTAACAGCAGCGACTACATTTCAAAACTAGCATGCTCGTGAGCCACATTATAGAATTTACTGTAAAACTTAAACTACTGCAAAGGGACACCGCAGAAGTTGCTCCTAATTACACAATCACGTGATTCTCAGAAGACAAACATGCACACATACATCCTTAATGCGTGAAGAGTGTTTATTCCATTAATACATGATTAACCCACGTCAGGACCAACGCTGGCCACGTCTTAACAACACTGATACATGAGATGTCCGATATGATTAGGTGTAGAAGAGGACGAAATGACAGTCAGTCTTATTTACTGGTTTTGATTTATTTCACTTGTCTGATTCCATGAAAACTAATATTTGAAAAAAAACTTTTTTTTTTTTTTTTTCAATAATTAGATAGTTAATAAGCCCATGTGTATTTGTTCACTTCTGGCTTCAAGTTGCACTTGTAGATTACTTGCACTTACAAAAGGAGGACAGGGATTATTCACTCTCATCCTCTCACTCTGCTTCTTTTCTCTACAAGACATACTGCTTGGCTAGAAACAAACCATCCCCCCACCCCTCATTCACCCCCCACCCCCGTCCTGAGTACAGCCCATAATAAAGCAAGCAGAATCAGATTACATCAGAATTACAGTTACCCAGTACAGTACAGCAGAATTCCCTTTAATATTTTGAATAACGAATACTGATTTTCATTGTTCATGCAACAGTTGACAATAAAGATCTTTCTCTCTTTTAAAAAATATGTGGTACGACTGGAATGATGGACTGAAATGACTTGGAAAATGTACATGACAGGATGGATTAGAAACCAGAGGATTAAAGCTATAATATGAGATTAATAAAGAGGATTAATAATCTGAGAGCGAGAGGGAAAGAGAAAGCCTCACACTGCTATTGAAAGATTGGTGACTGAGGACTACCTGGTGTATTACTTTTCCTAAAACAAATAAACAAACAAACAAACAAATAAATACCAGTAAACAACATATTTATTTTTTCAAGAATGATGATCGGGGTGGCACAGTGGCGTAGTGATCAGCACGTCCGCCTTAAAGCAAGAAGGTCCTGGGGTTCGAGTCCCAGGCTCAACAAGGGCATGTCTGTGTGGAGTTTGCATGTTCTCCCTGTGATTGTATGGGTTTCCTCCAGGTACTCTGGTTTCCTCCCACAGACCAATGATATACACATTAGGCTAATTGGCTGTTCCAAATTACTCCCAGGTGTGAGTGCGTATGTGAATGGTGTTGTGTGTGTCTTGGCCCTGTAATGCTCTGGATGTACCCCGTCTTCGCCCAGAGTCGGCTGAGATAGGCTCCAGCTTCCCGTGACTCTAGTAGGATTAAACGGTCCAGCAAATGAATGACTAAACAGTCAGCTCAATAAACTACATATCTTATAAATAAGTCTTGCTAAGGATATATTGCCAACACAAAATTCAGGTTAATCACAGTATCTTGGCAATCTTCCAAAAAAAGAAAAAAAAAAAAGCCTAGACGCTTCACTCTTCAATTCCAATCGGCACTGTTAATTAATGCCAGCACATTACATTCCTGATCCTAATCCTTACCTGGCAGTAAAGGAAATGTAACAATGTGTTAACAGATCTCCACAACTGTCTGGGCAAACCCTATCTTTATCTTTTCCATCACAGCAGACTGAAGGAAGTGGATGTGTAGGCCTGCTGCTTAAAGGTCTGTCAGAAGACCAGGACCAAAAGTACCCTGAGTTCTTTAAATATAATAATTCTGGCAAATTATTTGAAGGTTGTGGGTATATGAGGCATACCATGAGTTATACTACAGATTGTGCGTGTGTGTGTGTGTGTGTGTGTGTGTGTGTGTGTGTGTGTGTGTGTGTGTGTGTACTCACGGTTGCGTTTTCCCTCTTGGTCCCCATCCTCATCATTTTCCGGGTCAATATCTTCGGCCTGTGTGATCCAGTCCAAGTAGCCTTTCAGGTCCTCCTCCAGCTGCTGCTTCTCTCGCAGCTTCTGGAAATCTCCACGGGCCTTAGCTTTTTCACGCTCCTTAGAAAACTCTCTGTGTTCCCACACACACACACACACACACACACACACACACACACACACACAGACACACAGACACACACACACAGACACACACACACACACACACACACACACACACACATAGAATATATAAATTGTTGGTTTAATTAAGAGGCTCACACACATACACAAAACCATTATAAATATACGATATAAAATATACACTCACCAATTTATTAGGAACACATGCATTGCAGCACATTATGCATACAATTTTTCAAACCAACCAATCATGTGGCAGCAGCTTAATGTATAAAATCATGCAGATATGGTCAAGAGCTTCAGTTTTCACACACACACACACACACACACACACACACACAACTACAGAAAGAAAAATATTTTTGTTTGAATTTGAAGCATCAAATCTTTACAGTCATCGCATCAGCAAATGTGGAGTGTACCTTGAATAGATCGCCAGTCCATTGCAGGGTCAACACACACACAATCATTCACATGCACACACACACACACACACACACACACACACACACACACACACACACACACACACACACACATACATACCTAGGGGCAATTTGGAATAGCCAATTAGCCTAATGTGCACGTCTTTGGACTGAGGGAGGAAACCAGAGTACCAGGAGGAAACCCATGCAAGCACAGGGAGAACATGCAAACTCCACATAAAAACACCATCATCAAGGGTTCGAGGGACTCGAACCTTCTTTATATGAGGTGGACATAAAATATATGTGCCACAGCTTCAGGTGGATGGTCACCAATGATGATGGAACACGCTGACTGCTCTTGTCAGCCAGTAGCAGGAGTCCAAGGCCATACAGGAGATGATATTTTATCCAGTAAGGAAACTGAAATACTGTAACCAGCTCATCGTGCTTCTATTTAAATATAAACTGATGCTATCACCTTGTATCCACATAATGTGCTGCTGCCACATAATTGGATAAATGCATGGGTGAGTATACTTATACACACATTAAATACAAACATACACAAAGCATTCAGCAGAATAAACAAGTTCAAGAGTTTCAATTAGTGAACGGTCTCTCACCCACTAAGAACACCCAGAACGAGATTGAGGACGAAGAAGGAACCAAAGATGACCAAACTGACGAAGTAGACCCATGGCAGCTCAAAACCCATGGCATCGTTCATCTATGACACAGAGACACACACACACACACACACACACACACACACACACACACACACACACACAATTTAAACTGAATGTTCCAATGAAACAGAAACACAGATTCTCAATCATACAGGAGCTCAGTATAATTTCCTCCTATTAACGGCAGTATTGATGAAGATGATGATGATGATGTAAAAGACTTATAAATACAACAGAGTACATTTCAGAGGACAGACATGTAAAATTGATGTTTTTACAAAGAGAAAAAGGTTTCATTTTTTGTCATGGACATCATATTCTCTACTGTTACCAAACATCAAGGCAGATTATTATTCATTCAAAATATTTCCTCATTAGGCGAAACTGCTCCTAGTTTTGATCACCTATGTATGTGGATTAATATTTTTCAGCTGACTTTGCAGACACATTTCAGAAGGGCAACTGAAATATTGTTATAAATATAATGACCATGAACAAGATGCATTATTGATTCCATCATCCCTTTTGTTAATAAAATGAAAAAGTAAAACTTCGACAAAAGAACTAACAACTCAAGCATCAATATGGTTTGTTTGAATGAAAAGGTTAAAGCTTTTCTGTTTAACATGCCTTGTATTTGGAGGAACATTACAGACTCCAAATACTATTTTAGGAATTTTAAATCAAGGCACGGTGGTGTAGTGGTTAGCACATCTGCCTCATAGCAAGAAGGTTCATGGATCGAGTCCTGGGCTCGGTGAGGGCATTTCTGTATGGAGTTTGCATGTTCTCCCTATCCTTGTGTAGGTTTCCTTCGGGTACTTTGGTTTTCTCCATCGTTTACAGGCATGCAAATTAGGCTAATTGGCTGTTTCAAATTGACCAATACCAATCATAATCCCGAGTTGAGCCAATCATCTTATGATTTGCCCTTGAGCTTTAGGGAACCAGCCCTGCACGACCCTAGTTGGAGAAAGTTTTTTGGCAAATGAGTGAGGTGACATTGTGAGTCCATTGTTATTCCAATGTTAGCCCGATGTTAGGGCAGATTTTGTTTACCATTGTTTTTCAGTGTTCTCTGTTTTCCTCTTATGTAACATCGATATATGATCAGGGCAAATCGGGATCATGTTCGGTATCATGTGAGTACACCTTTATGCTAGTTACAAATATATACAAACTAAAACGTTACAGTACTCTGATGGTTCGCATTGATCTGGACTGAACACAAAGTCTAACATGGTTTGGCTGTACACCTGTAGTTAGGTGCTTGATGTCAACAACAGAAAATATCGAAAGGCAGAAGTACTTGATGTAATGCGTCACTCGCTATGCCTCCCCCATAAACCTTTTTAGTGTGTGAATGAACTATGTCCCTGACCTATGTCCTTAAAAACTTTACTGGTTCATGGGCGTTTAATGATGAGCAACTGGTGAATGTTTGGTCTGAAGCCATGCAAGATTTTCTAAGATAACTTCACATGACTTCACAACCTGTACCAGTTAATGGGCCTTTAGTAATGAGTAAAAGGTAAAAGTCCAAGTCAAAATCCAATGAGGGACTCAGAAGAGTGATGGACACACGGACTCAAGGACAGGGCGAAGACATAATGGCTCTGGCACCATCATGGTGGGTGAAGGTATAAATATACTTATATCCTGTTACAAGTTCCTTTGATATTAGTTTTTGCTATAAACAAAAACAAGCTAGAAGCTGTTCAGGTACTGTATATGAGAATTATAGATACATTCTCATGAATATTCAATCTATAAGTCTGAGTTTTTTGTCTATACAGAAATAAAAAGAAACGGAGGTGAAAGAAAAAGACAGAACAGCCAGTCTCCTCCACTCCCACTCCACATCTTTCTTTGAAACCTTCTTATGGCCATAGTATTTTCTCCCCAGAAAGGCCATACACACTGTCATAGCCTCATTTGCATTTGGAGAATTTTCCATGGTAACAGATGCATAAATAGGAAGGAGGGGAGAGAGAGAAAGAGAGAGAAAAAAGAATGAGAGGAGAACAAGCACAGTGGAAGTGACAGATGCTGTCCACAGTAACACGCTCGCATATTCTTATAACAGGATGATATAAAGCTCTTTCTTTGTACTTGTTATGTAAAATTGGGCACATACTATTTATTTTATTTTATTTCTCTTCTTGTTTGCGTTTTGTTAACAAAGGCTTATGTGTAGCGATCAGAAAGACTGCGCCTGCGCAGATGAATGCATTGTAACCAGCCTATCCAGTGAACTGCATTCTTTAAACTGACCAATCCTATGCTGCCTTACCAAAAGAGTGTCTATGCATATAAGCCTTAACATTTTCTGAATAAACAGGAGACATCCTGGAGGAGCTCTTTGTCTGAATGCAATCATCTTTTTCTCTTAATAATAATTTCATTTTGCCGAACCACTTCCTAATAGGGTCACAGGGAGACTGGGGCCTATCTGAGTCGATACTGGCCGAAGGAAAGGAACACCCTGAACAGCTGGAGAGTTCATTGCAGGGCTAACACATATTACCATTCACACTCCCAGTAACACCTAGGGGTACTCAGGAACAACCAATTAGCCTAATATGCATATCTTTGGTTTGTAGGAGGAAACTGGAGTACCCGGAAGAAACACAAGAAAACATGGGGAGAACATGCAAACACCATTGCCAAGCCCAGGACTTGACCCCAGGACCTTCTTGCTCTGAGGAAAATGTGCTGACCACTACGCCACTGAGTCGCTGTAATACAATATAATTTTTGTCAAATTGAGCAAATATCTCCTCATGGCCCACTAGCTGGCCTTTCTGTGGCTCTGTAAATGAGAAATGAAGTGGCTTAGAGCAAGCCACACAGCAGTATTCTAACCAATCCACAATGGGGGTGTTTGTGTTCATGCACTGACCATGTTGCAGACTTCCTGAACGAGAGATTTGGGTTTCATGCCCCACCATGAATTTGGGAGAAAGTTGAGAAGGACAACCAAAGCGAGGTGTATATCAACAATCTTTCTCCACCATGACTACTCAGTCTACTGTGAGCTTTAACTGTCATTCCAGGGACAATCTATATGTTGGTTCCCTTATAAGCCGCAGTTATTTACCCAATATAGTACTTCTGTCCAGCCCTCCATGGTGATGCACTGGAACACAGTAAGCATTGCGAACAGGAAGTTGTCAAAATTGGTGATGCCATTGTTGGGCCCCTGCCAGCCTTCTCTACATGTGCTACCATTTACAGTACACTGGCGTCCATGACCTGCCACACTGCAGGGGGTAGAATCTTCCTCTGCTAATGTACCTACAGAAGAAGAAATAAAGATGAAGAGACAGAGAAAAGGATAATTCGAAAGAAAACAATCTGGGTTGCGATTATTCTTATTCTAATACACTAAAGTCACGGAGCATTATTTAAAACTCATATCTCCACAAATCATCACTTTTATGATGTATTAGCAGAAATCAGCATCAACGAACAATCCAATGAATGAAGACAGAAAACACGGAGGCATAAGGGAACAAAAAAGAAGGAGAAATATTTTACATGGAGGCAGCGGAGACATCCAGCCATAGAGACACTCACCTGTGCCATTCATGTAACAGGTTGCATGCATCTTCCCAATGAAGAGCTCCAGACCAATGATGGCATAGATGATGATAACAAAGAGCACAAGCAGAGCAATGTGCAGCAGAGGAACCATGGCTTTAATAATGGAGTTCAGCACAACCTGTAAACCTGCAACCACAACGCAAAGTATAATATACCAGTAATGTCTTCAGTGTAAGCGCAACATGTCAAAAAACTCTTTCATGGCATGATATTCTCATTAACGCAAAAATTAGGTTCAAACCCCCAGCATATTCTGGGAAATGACTTCAGATATGTAAGACTGCACCAGTAGCCTGATGAGATGAAACTGCTTATTAAGGCTATTTTTACTCAGCCCATTTTAAATGATGGATTATTTTAAAATGATTCACATAATTAAAAGCAAGAATATTTTTTAATTATATAACACGATTATGCAGTGCAGAAAACTCCCAACAAAACTAGGCAGAATTGCATATTTTTACAAAAAAAAACAAAAAACTGTATCATAATTTCAGGTACAGTGGCTTGCATAATTATTCACCCACTTTAGCATTTTTCCTATTTTGTTACAACCTGTAATCTAAAATGATATGGTCTTGGATTTTATGTAATGAAACTGCACAAAATAGTCCAAATTAGTGGTTGAAATAATCCAAAAATAAGTGGTCCGTGTATAAGTAGGGGTTTAGATTTAAAAAAGAAATAAATAAATGAA
>JBCNYH010000012.1:15979346-15997913 GCA_039654325.1 Tandanus tandanus | reverse complement strand
TATATCTGCTGCACAATAATAATGATAATAATAATAATAAGCTACTTATTATGATAATATAAGCTATTTGTTATTGAACTAGCTAGATTTCTGCGCTTGTTGTTTGTGCAGCTCAGCACTGGCCGATAATGTGTTATACTACACTGGTCAGTGGCTATGTTACACGTAGCCCAGCCAATCCAACAAGTTCTTGTTACTACCAGGCTGGAATAGCCAGTCAAAAAGGCAACATGTCTCTGAGCATGCCTAGAGTTGTAACACTCACGCGCACGTTGAAAATGGGCAATTACTGATGTTGCCGGATGGAACCGCTGATAGCTAGTAACACTAATTCACCACAGATACCCTTTAAGATGAACACTTGTATATTCATACACAATATAAAGAACTGGATGTCCCTCCAAAATTAAATGAAAAGACAATAAGGAAACTGGTCCAGTCGACTGACAAGAGACCGACATCAACATTAAAGGGGCTGCAGGGATTTCTGGCAAATACTGGTTACATACCACATGTGAAAACAATCTCATCTATTGTTCATATAGGGTACCAGTTAAAAGCGTGGACACACTTTTTATTTCAGTAAGGATGAGAGGGTGTTTTGATTTGTACTGTATGCTATAGCAGCTGTTATAGTTACAGTATATGTATTGAGGGCGGCATGGTTGTGCAGTGGTTAGCACGTCCGCCTCAAGGCAAGAAGGTCCTAGGATTGAGTCCCAGGTTTGGTAAGGGCGTTTCTGTGTGGAGTTTGAAAGTTTCTACCCGTGCTTGCGTGGGTTTCCTCCGGGTACTCCGGTTTCCTCCCACAGTCCAAAGACATGCACATTGGGTTAACTGGCTGTTCCACACACTAGGTGTGAATGTGGGTGTGAATGATTATGTATTTGTTCGCCCTGTGATGGTCTGGCGAGCTGTTCAGGGTGTACACACTCTCTTCCTAAATCATTCTGGCAAATGAGATAAAATTATTATCCCCCATTGGTTTGTATTATTCTATTATATCTGTTCTATTATTATTGTGTATTGAGCAGCCGGTGTGCACGTTCATTTATAAATAAATTTTAAAAATCACTGGGAGTTCTCTGGGATTATACACAGGCTGAGGGAAAGGGGAGACAAAGCAGAAAGAAATTCACATGTGTATGTGATACAGGGAAGCATTATTGGAGTCTCTCTCTATCTCTCTCTCTCTCTCTGTGTGTGTGTGTGTGTGTGTGTGTGTGTGTGTGTGTGTGTGTGTGTGTGTGTGTGTGTGTGTGTGTGTGTAAATGAGAAATGTAGAAAGGGCGGAAGAGAGACTGAATAAGTGAGAAAAAGAGATAATCCATCATGTCATCTGTCCCTCCATGCTTAAGGGCTTTAGAGCAGAGTGAGGATAAAAGCACTCACTCACTCACTCATTTTCCAAACCACTTAATCCTACTAGGGTCGCAGCGAGGCTGGAGCCTATCTCAGCCAACACTGGGCGAAGGCAGCTGAACAGCTCGCCAATCCATCGCAGGGCCAACACACACAACCATAGAATCACACTCACACCTAGCAGCAATTTGGAACAGCCAATTAGCCTAGTGCATGTTTTTGGACTGTAGGAGGAAACTGGAGTACCCGAAGGAAACCCACGCAAGCACGGGGAGAACATGACAACTCCACACAGAAATGCCCTCGCTGAGCCCAGGAGGCGGATATGCTAACCACTAACGTCTCCATTCCGGCCCACGTGAAGACTTGAGTGTGCATTTTGTAAATAGGGTAAAAACCTTAACAATGGTTTCTGTATATATGTCTTTGTATATGTGGTGAATATAAATGCATAGATGGGGGCTTTTTAGGAAACTTTTTAATTATTTCATGGAGGCTTAGAAATAATTTAGTAAAGATTTATTAAAATTTTCTCATTATTAATTTTCCTGTAATTTAATACATGCCCTCAGGACATATTCATTTCACCCCATAATGGCAGCACCCAAAGTGACTCTCAGATTTAATAACCTGCATTACAGATGTTGCATTAATTAATCAATTAACTAACTATCACTTTCATTACCCCTTGAGGTAAAAACACCCCAATCTACATATTCATGTTGTTTTATTCATGTGAAAGATGGAACTGTCAACCCATCCATCCATCCATCAATCTATTTATCCAGCGATCCAATGCATCACGGCATGCAGGGCCTTCTGACTCGCTGGCCTCCCCCAACCCCCAGAGCAGAAGGACCATAAATAGGAGGAGGAAGCCGAACAGGCCATCCAACACGCACTCAAAATCAGCATTTCACTGGGAGGTGCATGAGGAGGCAGCTTTCTGAAGAACTGTGAAGGAGTCCAAAATGAAAAATAAAGGTCAGAATACGAGTATAATATCTGACATTCAACAAGAGCGTAGTTCTTTGTAAGACTGTGAAACTTTCCATAGCCATGCTGACAGGATTCTCATTACTATTTATGCTGCATTAAGCTGTTTATATTTTTGCCGTGATTAATTTCAGTAGGCACTTCCATATATATTCCTGTATATGAAGAGAAGCCCAACATGACTAACACACAAATAGAAACCTTAAGTGAATGCGTAACCCTTTTTCTGTATCAGCAAATCTAAAGTTCCTACAAAGATACAGTAGATTCACATTAATCCTTCGAGTGTCACTGTGTCTCTACCATTATTTACGGGAACAATATGATCTCGACTATACCACAAGCAGCTTGGCGTATCATTTCTGCTTCGTGTTTTAGTAAGCCTCAAACAGCAGATCGACAAATCTGCATCTGTCCCTCTCTGATTTAATCCAGTGTTCATGTGTGGGGGTTATCAGGAGACATTATCTGTTCTGTGACTTGCCTAAACAGATTAATAAAAGCTCTAATGGTGAACAGGGATCTGCACTTACCTCTCGACTGCAGATGAAAGACAGCTCCGAATTTCATATCATTCATAATAATAATGGGCAGCATGATGGTGTAGTGGCTGGCACGTCTGCCTCAAAGCAAGAAAGTCCTGGGTTTGAGTCCCAGGGTGGGCAAGGTATAAAACGTATCTGAGCACTTGACAAGGTTGGTATTCATTGAGCAGGTAGAAGGCGACAGGGCAAAAAACACTAGGTCAAAAGGTCAATTTTGGCGTTTTGTGAAGATATCCACTTCTTCCTGTCAGCCCTCGATATGCAAATTAGCTACCCCACAGGTTTAGGCCATAGGGAGTGCCTATGCAAAAGTTCAGAAAGCTGGCCTGTGTATGAGCCAAGCAATGGCACGGACAAAGTTGTTGTCAGACCCAAGCCAACGACAATACCCCTCCAGCCATAACCGGCTGAGGGGTAAAAAGTAAAGTAATTGATAATAATAATTAAAAAATCCTAATGATTTGGCAGTAGCTTACCACTGGAAGGTGCTCTGAGGCCCACAAATGGACCACAGCCCACTGGTAGAGAATGGCTGGATTATGTGACTAGTTAATCGATTAGCCTGAAAAATCTGGCTAAGCCTGGAGATTTATTTTTATTTTTCATTTTTCTGGGGGAGGAGTGTAAGCATGCGGAAAGCAGGGTTTTGTTTTAACTTGGCATAGTTATAATGCATTTTACATTTGCGGCATTTTGGCAGACACCTTTATCCACATCGACTTCTATTTTTTTTCTCATTAATACAACTGATCAGTTGAGGGTTAAGGCCCAACAACGGCAGCTTGATAGTACTGGGGCTTGAATCCCCCAATTTCTGATCAGTAACCCTTGACCTGGAGCCTTAACCTCTGAGCAACCACTGTCCTCTGTGTGCCTGTGTGGGCACGTGAGCACGGACGTGACAACAAAATTGAGCTCAAGGCATTACGTCATTTGCATAAGTATGGAGCTCCAAAGTGCCAATAATAATAATAATAATAATAATAAAGTATTCGGCCCACTAGTAGGCCAGGAGATTATGCAAGGCCTGGCTGTGCATTTCCATTATAAAGAATTCAAAGGCTAGAGTGTTGAACAGCACTCTGCACTGCTGCCAGGCGCAAGTCAGCAGCTTGATGGAGGTTTCTGCTCTAAATTAATCATCCTAACGACAGCTCTATTTATGAAACTGAAAGCCACACAGAGGTTAGATTACACAACCACACAGGTTCCTGCCCCAAATCGTCCAGTCTCTCTCTAAAGCCAGTTTCAGACTCTGTGATTGAGAGTATTACTTGTCACACTGTACAAGATGATCCTAATAAAATCTTGGTCGAATAACAGACTCATCTATAACCTGTGTTCTCCATGTCAGATTATACGCTGCACTCCGAAAAGCCTCTAAACACAGAGCAGAGGTTCAGAACCCATCATTCAGCAGAGGACAGAAATTTAGAGAACAGAAACCATATTAGTGTAATAAGGATGTTATTTCTGTCAAGTCTGTTTACATTTTGTTTACTACGACTAGCATACTTGGAGTCATCCCGTGGGTTCCACATAATCCTATGCCATTCTCCGATCGGTGGCTCTTAAATGAGAGGCATAGCAGCGTCACACTTCATCACAAATTCTTATTACTACTGCCAGAATTTATCTACGGCTGTCTTTGGTTAGATCACTTTAATGCATTCTAACATTGTTAATCTGTGCATGTTTTATCTGGGACAAAAAATCAGGACAAACATCAAATATATATTTATAGACAGAGGAGCTGTTAAAATTTTTTAAATCAAAGTGTAGCTTAAAATATCCAAATAAATATGAATGACATTTAACAGTAAACATTTCAAGGCTACGACAGTGTAAAGATGCTAGAGACATGATGAAGCTGAACCCAATCCCTGCTGACCTCCGGTGAAGGCGAAGAACACCTTTAACAGACCTTTATCACGTCTAGGAGCAATCCAATTAACTAATTAGAATATCCAACCTGCATATCTTTTGGAGGAAACCTGATTACCCAGAGGAACCCCATGCAACCACTGGAAAACATACAAATTATACACAGAAATGCCATCGCTGGGGACAGGACTCAAACAATGGACCTTCTTGCTGTGAGGTGGACATGCTAACAACTACACCACCATGTGGTCATTAGTGTATCCATTCATTCATTCATTCATTCACTGAACTGCTTAATCTTAACAGGATCGTGGGGAGGCTTATCCGAAACTGAACAGGCCGCCAGATCATCACAGGGTCAACACGCACATAACCATTCACACTCACACCAAGAAAATCCAATTAGCCTAATGTGCATATCTTTGGCCTGTGGGAGGAAACCAGAGTACCTGGATGAAACCAGGGAGAACATGCAAACTCCACACAGAGAAGCCCTCACCGAGCCCGGGACTCTTCCTGTCAGGAGAACGTCCAGAAACTTCTTGCTGTCAGGTGGACATGCTAAACACTACGCCACCATGACACCCATATTAGATTATATTATATTATTTTTTATTATATTCCATTATAATGTCACAGTGTGAAACCTTTCAGTGACATTCAGGACCAGGGACAGCTCTCTGTGCTAACACCTACCCACTCTCTTTCTGACACACAATCTATTAATATACACCACAGGTGCCATACCAAGGCCCAGAAGCTTTCAAGGAATATGATTACCGTACATTCTTCGCATCAACCATTACCATAAAACATTATTCATCATCCATCCAAGTGGCAGCAACCTATTTCAAGTAAACTATTTTCAAAAAAGATTACAAGCTAGCTAGTTGTCAGAAAAGGAAAGTGAATAAAGGAAAAGAAGGCAAATACCCAAACAAATCATTTTGCCTGCAGATTTCATGGTTTCCCTTCTTGTCTGTTGATTATTTGGCCCTCGGTGACCTTGAAATTTAGTGATGTTGCCCTTATTGAAAATGATTTTGACACCCCTATATACACCAACAAGGCCATGAAACAGTGAATGGGATACAGATCAGACTTCACAGACTTGTGGTAAAAAAGAAAAGGGCATAAAGAGATGATGTAAAGAAAAACAGACAGGATAAAAAGTGTTTATAAAAACTGTAACACACAGAAAATCCTTAAAAACAAACTGCTTTACAAGCTGCCCATGGGAACACAAGGAATTTTCTATTGTTGTATACATAATTCCCACACTCATTCATTTGCAGAACCGCTTAATCCTACTAGGGTCGTAAGGAGGCTGGAGCCTACCTCAGCCAACACTGGGCAAAGGAGAGGTACTTATTATATTATAATAACAATAGATCGTTTTGATGTGCATAGATGTATACGATGCATGCAAGCTTTTCTTAAGCTTGGGTTTAATTTCCCTTTAAAGGTGCTTCCAGTAAAATTGGCATCCTTTCTTGCTTTCTAATAAGCTTTCATATTTTGAATAAAAAACGTACAGTTCCTGAAAAGTATCATGACCGCTAATGATGTCGCTAACACTACTGTAGTAACTGTTTTAAACTAGAAATGGCGACATGATAAACTGTGAAATGTTCCAATGTGGCTATAGGAAATATAGAAAATGCAGCTCTATTGGAATGCTGCTTGACCAAGCAAATTACAACCAATGTAAAGTACCCAGTTAACCCAATCTGTATGAGTGTCAGGAGGAAAATAATCCGCACACAGGGAGAAGGTGCAAACTTTATTATGGTAAAACGCTGTAACTCAGAATCAATAAGGGTCATAGTTATACCGTACTGACTCCACACAGAAAGGCCCCAGGTGAAATCCTTGTTGCTGTGAAGATGGTGTTATCCACCATGTCACCCTTGGACCAGAGCCAATGGTTGCAGGATTAATATACGGATTTAGGTACAGGGCGGTACAGTGGTGTAGTGGTTAGCACATCTGACTCACAGCAAGAAGGTCCACGGTTTGAGTCTTAGCAAGGGAATTTCTTTCATGAGAAAAAATCCAGTAGTCTAATTATTAAATAAGAAAGAGTGAATAAACACTGAATAGTAAGCGGTTGAAGGTAATTATAACTTCTTAGCCTACATAGGTTTTAATGTAGGGCAGCACGGTGGTGTATGGTTTAGCACGTCTGCCTTACAACAAGTAGGTCCAGGGTTTGAGTTCTTGGCTTAGCGAGACCATATCTGTATGAAGTTTGCATGTTCTCCCTGTGCTTGTGTCTTCCAGGGACTCCGGTTTCCTCCCGCAGCCCAGAGACATGCACATTAGGCTAACTGGCTGTTCCAAATGGCCCCTAGGTGTGAGTGTGAGTGTGCATGGTTATTTGTGTGTTGGCCTTGCAGTAATCTGCTAAGCTGTTCAGGGTGTACCTCGCATTTGCCCAGTGTTGGCTGAGATATGCTCCAGCCTCCTTATGACCCTGGAGCATTAGGTCTTTCAGCAATTGAGTCAGTGAGAGATGGATATTTCTTTATAGATGTCTGAAGTGTAACTGCCTTCAACTTCCGGTCATGGCAAAAACCCCGGAGGTGCTTAGTGTGTGTCGTGGATTCGTGTTAATTCTGTGTTAAAATGGTTCGTTCTTGTTGCGCTGTTGGCTGTGAAAACCATGCAGATGGTCCCAAAGAAATCTCTTTTCACCGGTAAGTGTTTTTTATTGTTTGTAAACCTGGAGTCATTCTGATATTTATGGATGATAGCACAGCGCTCCAGGCACAGGCGCTTAATACTATAGACTACAGCCGGCTTATGGAAGTACAGACTGATCTGCACAACACATAGTGTAGGAAGAAGCGAGCCAAGGTCTGCACTGACAAGATTCTACAAGAGCTAGCAGAGCAGAAGAAGCTGTCTGAAGATTTGGGTCATTTTAAAAGATATTACCATGACTGTATAAGTAGCAAGTGGTGCTTATTAAGAGTAATCATTTTTCAAAAGTTCATATCAAAAGTTGAATGATGTTTCCTTCTATATAAATCTTTACTTGAGAGTTCGACTGAGAAAAAATACGTGTTCACATTTACTAATAAAGAATAATTCTATTTTTGAACACTTGAGCTCGGACATAAATTCATTCGTGGTATTTGGGGTATAACATATACTCGTGAGGAAAAAATGCCTACATACTGACCCTTTCTTTTTTGAGCCCGTTAGGGGAAACACAGCATTTTTTATAGGCTTTACCGTACTTCTGTTTGACTTCTGCAGATTCGTCAAGACTATAAATCTAACTCTAATTTATAAACTGTAAGACAGTTAAAATAAGCCCGTGGGTTTCAAACCTGATCCTGTGTGTTAAAATAATCTTTCATGCACCAGCACCTCCTCTAACCATCTCAGCTACCAGTCCACAGAGGGACCAGTGAATGATCTATAGTTATATTCTCTTTCCCAAAAGCACGCTTAGACCCATGGCAGTATGTGTAAGTAACAAGTTAACATGACTGTCTGTGTTATCTGGTGTCAGTAGCCCAGTCTAACAGTGATTAGACTCAAAGCTGTTGGAAAATTTAAGTTAATTTTCTCTTTGTAATAATTTTACATGCCGCTTTGTGCAGTTCTGTGGTTTGTTGTGTTTGATTGTAACACTCAACTCAATGTTTACATGACATCCGTTTGTGCTAATGCTACATGTTGATATGGAAAATGTCCGGTTAGTTTGGAAGCTTTTTATAATTTTTTTATATAATTATAAAATATTAATTTTTTTATACATTTTGTAATATTTTGAGATAATTTATATAATGACTTAACATTAAATTACTCGCTTTACACCATACTTTGTGTGTCTTTCTGTGATTGATTTTCTTGCACTGCTATAATGAAGTGGGTGGAGTCTAATAGAAGCACCTGATAGATAAGTAGTGCACTAGGGCTGCAGTTGATGCCACTGAACTGTATTATAAACTGGAACGGTGACTGGATGAAAAACTTGTGATTACACACATATTGGAACCAGGATGATGTAGAACAGCCGAGCAGGTTTGTAATGTAATCAAACCTGCATAGCTGCATTTACGGGCTAGGCTTGCTGCAAAAAATCTCATTTTATAGAAGTCTCAAGACATCACAGATATTATAACCTGTTTAAGAGAAATACATTTTTAATGTGTGTGCGATTGCTTCAACATATTCGTATAAATTTTAATGAATAAAATGCATCATACTTGCATTAACATCTCATGTGCATATTAATAATTAAATTTGTACTTTAACATTTTTAAACGGGGCATTTGAAAAAATGAACCAGTGTTTTATAGTCTTAGTACCAACATTAACAAACACTCTGTGTTACTACAGTTCCAAATTTACAAGTTTATTTACTTCACTTAAATTGACCCAAAGTGGGTGTGCTGTGAATTTTACAACATAAAATGTAAAAATATTGTAAGACACATTTTAAAAGAGCTATAAATAACATTAAAAAACATAATATTATTATAATTAAAGTGCATTATAAGCTTAAGTAGTCATACAGAAAATTAAAGATAGTTTACCAAGTTTACCAATAATTATTAGAGTACATTTTTTCACCCTTCTTTTTGTACAGTGGTTTAGTAAAAACCTTCTGACTACAGTACATGCACACATCAGGTAAAATACCACACTTATTCTCAATACAATATTAAACATCTTTCTATACACAACAACCATATTTCACTTGAACATTTTATAAATTCATTCAGTATATCGTCTGAACCTGAACCTGGGGTTTTATTATTTTGTAACTTTCACATTACTACATTTGTTGCTTTACTCTACTGTAAATTTTAGCAGTTTAAGAGATGCATCATACATGTGTACATGTGTACATGTACATCACTAATGTTATCAAAGGGGAAATTCGCATTTACTACCTTTTCCCCTAAGCTTGTTTGATTCCTATGAACAATTTATATCAGCCTCATGTTATTTTATCAATTTTCATAAATGCTAAAACATGGCTAAAATGAACTGGTTGCTAATATCTCGTTATACAGTAGTATACATTTTTGTTTGCATGGATTTTGCATTATTTATTGATATTAATTAATAATCATTAAATTCCTGTACAATATTGGCAAACACGATAGTATATACATAGAAAATTATGGCACTTGAGAAATGTCTTATAAAGACTTAATGGATATTTCAGAGAACATGCAGTTTTGTTTTTTTTACCACACAAATGCTAAGTTACTGTGTTAACAGTACATTGTATAAATATTATACTACTATGTTTCTAATTGAAATATTAGAATATAAGTCTTTCTAAAATCTACATCTGAATTATACTTTATAGAGATCTAGATATACAATAGATCTAGTCTAGACAGTCTGACAAACTATAACAGTTATTCATAGAAATCGGCGTAGGCCTAATCTATATCTAGCTATTAATAGGTTAAAACTCACTTGTGGAACGTTATTCCAGCTCTTCTGGATTCTACATTTTGGTAATTATTGCAATTTATGGCGTAACACTCTTTTACTTTCGTGGATTTTGCTTTTTTTTCCAGTATGATAGCCGTGGCATCCCATCATTCAGTTACATTCTAACTCACCATGATCGTGTTTCCTATATGGAGGCTCCGTGTCACATT
The DNA here is from genome assembly GCA_039654325.1 of Tandanus tandanus. Taxonomy (NCBI): domain Eukaryota; kingdom Metazoa; phylum Chordata; class Actinopteri; order Siluriformes; family Plotosidae; genus Tandanus; species Tandanus tandanus. The sequence continues at coordinate 15,987,487 of JBCNYH010000012.1, read as the reverse complement.
TCCAAATAACGTACAAACTGACCAACCACCATTTCAGTTTATAATACAGTTCAATGGTTGATGCTATTACTGTGTACCCTATTTAGGGCGTTTATAGAGGGAGTCAAAAGGTACATGGAAGTGTTTAATGAAAGTCCCAGTTTGATGAATCCTGTCAGTGAAGTGCTGGTGTATATACACACGTATACAGAATCCCTAAAATATTCCTGGTGATGTAGGCAATTTTCTCAAGATTCACAAAAATCATTGTGTGAGAAAAAAAAAACAGTAAGAGAAACAGATGACAGATGACAGAACTTCATGTCCACATTTGAAGTAGGGCCAGAAGTCCACATTTTTCACTGTATTCACTTCAGCAATTCAACACTTAACTTTCCTTTAACTAGTCATACATTTGCATTAAACAGTGAGGCTGGAACAGGGACTCAGAATACTTTTTCTTTCTAAACATGCATAAACACAGAATATTTAATGCAAAATGATGCATGTAATAGAGGTGTTCACAAAAGGATGTAGCCACACTTCAACCCAAGCTAATCGGAGCTATTCCATATCAACTTGTAACATTAGCACAAACGGACATCCTGTAAACACTGAGTTGAGTGTTACAATCAAACACAGCATATTGAATTGCACAAAGCGGCATGTAAAATTAATAAAAGGAGAAAATTTACTTACATTTCCAACAGCTTCGAGTTTAATCACTGTTAGTACAGACTGAGTTACTGACACCAGGTAACACAGACAGTCATGTTAACTTGTTGCTTACACAGATTAACATGGGTCTATCTGCGCTTTTGGGTTTAAAGAATATGTTAGAATATGTTAAACCTGTTAGAATCATTTTAAGAGCCTGGAGAGGGAGGGTTTTTTGTGCCTTTTATTCTGAAAATCCTGAAAATAAGTTATTAGAAAATTGTGATGCAAACCTCAACAACTGCTACTCAAAAAATTATGAACATTTCCGACCCTGTTTAATACCCTCAGAATAAATTATATAAGTATATTAATAGTATAGCCTGACCTCTAATCTAAAAAATTAGCAACTGTTCTGAAACCAAATACAGGTCCAGGCCTAGGTCCACATGAGCCTGCTAATTATAGGCCTGGTATTAAGCAACTCGCTGGTTCAGCATAAACATCTGTTCTGGCAGCCTGACATAACTGATACAAAACAGACGAAAACAAAGCATTCCGAACACGTTCTGTGTATTCACGGAACACAAGGCATCAGCGCGGACACAGAAAAATATCATCATCAAAGGATTTGTGTGTTAGTTATGTTTCTGGAATGAATGTATTTATGATACTGAGTCATTAAAGCCGGTCGTACTGGATGTTTGGTGAAACGTGATGTGCCGTGATTATGATGAGGGCTGTTATATCAAGCACTGGTATTAAAAATCTACAGTTAAATATAATCATGTTTTGATTGCAGTTGAAGATGAGGATGAGTGTCGAATTAAAATGAGCTGCCGTGAAGGATGGTATAGACATCAGAGTAGGTTTGCGTGTGCGTGTGTTTTTTCCATTCATCTATCTCTTCAGCGTATCTAATTTGTGTAAAAGACAGCAGAACGGTGTGTCCTCATCCAAGAGACTATTCAAAAAGAGCAGAAGACAAGGGAATGTTTTTCCATGGGATAGCTGCAGACCGATTAAAAAAATACACACAGCAACAACGACAATGGTAAGAATTTTGCAGTTCTGATCCCTACCATCTGTTTCATGAATTACAACTCTTCAAATACGGCCCCACCGCTGTGATTTGTTGTTGTGTGGGTGGGAAACTGAGAACTGTGAGACGAATGCAGTAGAATGTTAGAAGAAGGTGCTAAATTAGGTCACGCTACTTTGTTTGATAGAAATTTGAACAAACCGTACTGCAGTGAAAAGAACATAGACGCGAAAGAGATGCAAAGCGACCTCACCTCCATTCAATCTCACTCACTCACTTAATTCTACACTGGTCGTGGTGCCTATATCAGCCGACAACTGCGTGAAGGCGGGGTACACCCTGAACAGCTTGCCAGACCATCGCAGGACCAAAACAACTATTCACTCTTATACCTAGGATCAATTCATAGCCTAATGTGCATATCTTTGGAAGGTTGGAAGAAACTGAAATACCCAGAGGAAACCCACACAAGCACAGGGAGAACATGCAAACTCCACACAGAAACCCCCAAGCTGGGGACTCAAACCCAATACCTTCTTGCTCTGAGGCGGATGTGCTAACCACTACGCCGCCGTGCTGCCTACCTCCATTCACCCCCTCTGATAATACAAGTACCCAGGAGGGAAGCGAATACTGTTCATCTGGGAAGTTTAGCGAAATCTCACGTCTATTTTGCTTTGAAAGGTATAGGTAAGAATCATACATGAAATTAATATAAATATTTATGTACTACCTGAAAGTGGAGCTCCTGACAGATATCCCTATTAATAGGTGTCAAAGCAAATTAACTTCTGCCCTAAAGGGAATAAATAAATGAATCTCCCCTGCGTTTCCCGAATATGGTCTGAAGTGAAAGAAGGAAAGGTTAACACTGAGTTTTGTTTTCATCATCATCATCACACACACACACACAAACACAAACACATATGCACACATACACACACACACACACACACACACACATGTACACACACACACACATATTCTCACGAACACACACACACACACACACACACACACACACACATATTCTCACGAACACACACACACACACACACACGCACAAATGTATATTACTACAAAGAGATTCATAGTTGTCAAGGAAACCGCATTCTAGTTGCTCAGTACGTTCTGATTCTTTTTATTACAGTGAAACAGTTCTGTGGATTCTGAGGTTTGTTTCTGTGCACCTATGAAATGACATTTTGGATTTCAGACCATTGTTTAAGGATGATTAAAATTGCAGAGTCAACCTTTTAATTAAAATTACTGTCCTAAAAGGCAAACTGATTAAAAAGAAATAGAGTAATCGTGGGTGTATGCTGTATGATTTTGGGCCCTTCAGATGTGAAAAAACCTTCAGATCACTGTGGTCATGGCTCTGAAACACTGTGAGAGAGGTTTGAATACACCTGTTGTCATGGTCTTAAAAAAAAAACTTAGGATGACCATCTCACAATCTGACTGCTGCTAAGTATCCAATAGGAATGGAGAAAGAAATGATGCACTAAAAGGGCTCCTAATAAAAATAATTTAAAAATTACTTATCTATAATTTTTTTGGTGAAAATGTATTGAACAGTGCTATTGTAGGCAATGAGAACCAAAAAAATAATTCCGACAAGTATATTGAGGTAAAAGTATGTCTAAAAAACAAAAACAATGAAAATACCAATTTTTCAGAAAAATTTAAAGGTGTCGCAATTTTTTTCGGACTTTTGCACAGCATGAATGAACTTCAAACCATATGGAATGGTTTAGCGAGTGAAGAAATTAAAACATACAGTGATGCAGTGATGATTATACACTTAACAAAATGAAGATAAATCATAAACCAAGTACTATTCAAGTATTTATTTCATGTAATATTGGATCATATTGATGAGAATAAATAAACAAACAACAATATATAGTAATAAAAGTCTCTTTTTTGCAAAATAAAAGTCAGTATTTAGTGTGGCCACCCTTTACTTTGATTACAGCATTTAACCTTTCAGGTATAGTGTTCACATAGTTTTTATTTTCTTCACTCACTAAACCATTCCATATGGTCTGAAATTCATTCATGCTATGCAAAAGTCAATAAAAAAACATTTTTAAATTTTTCTGCAAAATTGGTATTTTAAGTGTTTTTGTTTATTAGCCATACTTTTACCTCAATATACTTGTCGGAATAATTTTTTTGGTTCTCATTGCCTACAATAGCACTGTTTAACAAAAAATTATAGAGAAGTAATTTTTTATTTCTTTTTATTAGAAGCCCTTTTAAACAAAACTGGTGGTATATAATCTGTATGTTTCAAACCCAGGACCTTCTTGCTGTGGGACGGACATGCTAACCGCTATGCCACTGTGCCAGCCACGTATGTTTCTGTATTCTAAAAACCCTCATTCTCTTCTATGAAGGCTTTTTCATACACATATATTAACACAGTTGCACCTTGTTTGCATTATAGTCTATATTGCAGCAGGTGTTTTCATTCTATTTTTTTCCACATTTAGACAGTACACATACATCAAACTTGATGTCATACCCAAGTCTATTAGATCTATGTCACATAGTGTGGCTCGCAATAAACTTGAAATCTCACAGACTGAAGGCCACATAAGGCCAGCCTCCCACCTGGAGAGCATGGACTGCATTACAATGTCAGTGGATCACAGTAACAACCTTAGAATTCAAACTTATGATCACCTGAAAGTATCGTTAAAGGTTTTCTGTTAAACCACTGCTGCACAAAGACGCAGCCTCCTCCTCAACACAGCTGTTATTAATAATATACACTGCTCAGCCGGGAAAAAAATGTTAGGCACTCTAATATTTTGTTGTTCCCCCTTGATTACAGCATGAAGTCACCATAACATTGTTCCATCAAACTTAAGCAGCATCATAACATTCATTTCCATCGAGTGTCGGGTTCATTTCTCACCGACATCTTGAATTGATGATGGGAAAATCGAACCACAAATCCATAAATGCACATCCCAAAGACTTTCAATAGGGTTAAGGTCAGGACACTGGGGTGCCAATACATGTGGGAAAATGATTCCTCATACTCCCTGAACCACTCTTTCACTATTTGAGCCCCAATTTATTAACTTAATATCCGTATCATCAGGGAAGGAAAAAGTTAATTGATGGGATAACCTGGTCATTCAATACATTCAGGTCAGCAGCTGACTTCATTTTATTGCCACATTAATGTTGCTGGAGCAGCCATGCTATGGAGATTACATGCTGTACTCAAGGCTAAAAGTACTCCAACAAAATATATTCAAGTGCAGGACTTTTTTTTTTGGCCGGGCAGTAAAGTAAAGTACCTAGTGCATACTGTACACGTAACAAGCATCAACCTTCCAAACTCTCCTGTTACACATGAACAGATGTATTTTTTTCATTATCAGGTGTTTTTTATTTACATTTTCAAACTTTAATTTGAATCCATTTAAGTTGAAATCGTGAGAACAGGATGTGAATCCTATAAGGTTCATATAAGGTAAGATAATGGCAAAAATGACAGTATACAGATATTAAACTAACAAATCAGATATAAACGAATGAACTTCTGAATAAAATAAAACTAGGCGCAAATACACATAATACGAACTTACGTTCATCATACATCACACAAACATCATTTACATGAACCAGTGGCATAACTCACTGTTCATTCATAAGCAAATTACTTACTATTCATCGCTGCTTACACATGAATTACATGCGACTCTTCACAGTACAATGTCGCCCCCCGTGTGTGGTTTTAATGTTCTTTTTTTGTTTATTTGTTTTTTTTTCTACAGGAAGATTGTAATAACGGTATTGCATTTTAATATGCAACGACGTATATGATGCATGCAAGCTTTTAATAAGTTTGGGTTTCATTTCCCTTAAGTAGGTTAGAAAATATAACACAAAGCAATAAACAGATTAATAAAATTCGTATTTTCATATTACAAAACCCTGGCACACTATACCAGAGATAAAGACGCAAGTATGAAAAGTGTACCATGATTCCCATTCGTGTGAAAATAACACCTCCAGTGTTAAACTGGTCCCTAGTGTTTACGGTGTCGGTGAGAATTATCACAAAGATGATTGTTCTGTGAGAGTTACACAATTTCCCCCGGGATCAATAAAGTATTCTGATTCTGATTACCAGCTGACCAACCTCATCCTCTGAATCTCCATTATACACCACCACCATCACCACTACAGTCAATAACATCTTGGGAAAAACCTGAGGTTTCTAATGATCATGGCACATTTAAAACCTCCTTTTATAAAGTAAATAAAATTTTACTAGTATCTATTAGACCGAGCTGATAATAAAAACACCTGTGAGCAGAAAACCAGTGAAAACACACTTTACTGATCATCATCTAATTACACCCACATCATTATATAACATCATAATTAAGCTGAACAGTGTCTACTTGATTCATTTAAAACTGGCAGCCTGTTTGGGAAGTGAGGATGCCACCTTAACACAACCTGATGTGATGAAATATATTCAGCCTCCTAACTGGTAACATCAAAGGGGAAGACAACACTTGTTAAAACTTAATCTCAGTCAAAACTCTTCATTAAAGTCTGTCTGTGTGGAAAATCTGAGACTGATATCTGCTATTCTAGCAACTGTATTGGTGATTATTTGAAAACTAAATTTCAGAATGATGACATCATCAATACCCAAGTTAACATGGAGGAGTTTGGCTTTCAGGTGTTTGTGTTTATGAATCGTGGTGTATATAGTTTCTCACTGCACAGATAATGATTTTAATCTAAACCCTTTTACACCTCCAACACGAATCTGTCCATAAATGGCATGAGTGTATCAAAATCCTGTACCTGTAAATGTTAACCGATGACGTCATCATTCTGAGACTCGGTTTTCAAATAACTGTTCATAACACGCACTCATACTCACACCTAGGGGCAATCTGGGACATGTGCATGTCTTTGGAATGTGGGAGGAAACCAGAGGACGAAGAAACCCACACAAGCACAAGGAGAATGAGTAAACTCCACACAGAAAAGCCCTCACCAAACCCAGGACTCGCCAAACCCAGCAGCCCTGAGCTTTGATATAAAGTATGAATTAAAAGATTGCACAGTGGGGTAGTGGTTAACACGTCCACCTCACAGAAAGAAGGTCATGGGTTCAAGTCCTGGGCTTGGCGCGGACGTTTCTGTGTGGAGTTTGCAAGTTCTCCCCGTGCTTGCGTCGGTTTCCTCTGGGTACTCCGGTTTCCTCCAACAGTCCAAACACATGCACAATAGTCTATCTGGCAGTTCCAAATTGGCCCTTGGCAAAAGAGTGAGTGTGAATAGTTGTGTGTGTTTTGAGCTTGTGATGAACTGGAAAGCTGTTTAAGGTGTACCGTGCCTTCACCCAGTGTCAGCTGAGAAAGGCTCCAGCCTCCCCGCGACCCTAATAGGATTAAGCGGTTTAGCAAATGAGTGAATGAGTATGGTTTTAATGTACAATAGAGAAAATGTATAGAGAAAATAGCATGAAATAAAAATAATTTTATCAATGAATTTTGCTGACTATTCAAAAACCTTGACTCATCTCCAAGTCCAGAATGTTCTTCCTTTATTCGGAACGTCGCGTTCTCTCTACAAACGTCTTGGCAAATACATGTACACTGAGACACTGAGAGAAGCACACACGTACACACAAACCCACAAACATTCACACAGGATTTCAGATCTCATGCATATGGAAGATTTATGAGGTCACGTGCCAGAGCAGAGGACGTCTGGACGTGCCTCGGACAAGATTAACTAATATGACAACGTCTCGGCCCTTCAGTACTACAGGGATAAATGATGATGAAGATCAAAGCACGAGTGCTCTGCTCTTCGTAATGTTTGAGCGTGTGATGTACAGTCGTATCAACGAACATGCTCGACTAACATTTACACCGTCCATCGAGACAAGTCCTTCATGTGAGGGTGGAGTACAAATAAAGTTATTTATGTGTTTATTGTGCGTGTGTATTTGTGCGGTGCGTGCGCCCTCATGGGGCTGAATGCTAAACGAACTTCCACCTTTAGCTCCTTATATGTCGTGATCACTTCAGACAGAATTAAGATCAATTTCTGCCCTCATGATATCATAAGTAAAGGCCCCTAAAACATCCTAACAAAAAAATACCCTCTTTGTCCACCAGAGGTCTCAGTCACTATCCTGCTCTTTGTTGTCATGGTTACACAAATCTCTCCTTTGTGTTACTTGACTGAATGCAGTAAATGCAGTAAAAGGGGTGTGAACTTCAGCAAGCTCTGTTTGCCCAAAGAACACTCATGAAAGCTTCCCCACAACAACTACAGGAGGGGTTAGAGGTTCAATCTTTCTCTCTCTCTCTCTCTCTCTCTCTCTCTCTCTCTCTCTCTCTCTCTCTTTCTGTCTCTCTCTCCCCTCTCTCTCTCTCTCCACCCTTAAGCTTTACCTCAAACA
>JBCNYH010000012.1:15965123-15975811 GCA_039654325.1 Tandanus tandanus | reverse complement strand
ATTTGGAACAGCCAATTAGCCTACTGTGCATGTTTTTGGACTGTGGGACGAAACCGGAGTACCCGGAGGAAACCCACGCAAGCACGGGGAGAACATGCAAACTCCACACAGATGCGCCCAAGCTGGGAATCAAACAGGCGACATGAGTAAGTAGTATAATAAATTCAATTCAGTTTTATTTGTGTAACGCTTTTTACAATTGGGCAACTCCATGAAAAATGGGACATAACCAGGGTAACTTATTTTCAGTTATTTCGAAAAGCTGAAATGAGCTTCCTTCACATGGTGGCAGGGCTCTCCCTTAGAGATATGGTGAGGAGTTCGGTCATCCGGAAGGAGCTTGGGCATCTGATTAGAATGCCTCCTGAACACCTCCCTGGTGTGGTGTTTCAGGCATGTCCAACCTTGGAAGAGCCCCCGGGGTCGACCCGGAACACGCTGGAGGGACCTTGTCTCTCGGCTGGTCTGGGAACACCTCAAGGTCCCCCCAGAAGAGCTGGAGGAAGTGGCTGGGGAGATGGACGTCTGGGCCTCACTGCTTAGGCTGCTGCCCCCGCGACCCGACCCCGGATTAAGCGAATGAAGATGAAGATGAATGAAGATTCCGAAAAGTTTATGCATAACACAAACACAAGATTCTATCTGCTGAAGACTAAATGAACTGCACTAGCCACCTACATGTACCATGGTGGATGAATTCTGAGACAATAGTGTGTGAGGTTTCATAGTTCATGGACCTCAATGATGTTGTTTTGTCGTTTATGTGATGTTTAGGATTGATTTTCACGTAATAAGAACATGAGTGAAGTTTCACCCATGTTCTTATTACGTGTATCTCTAGAAAGGTTGGGCATGTAGGGGGATTAGTAGAAACAGTTTTCTCAGATTTCCTAAAACATTTTGAACCCAGAAATGCATGAGAGGGTTGAACTTGATGTAAAACCATCAATAATTGCATAATTTCATCTTTTCCAAAGCAAATCGGTAAAATATTTCCGGAAAAAATGTCTTTTTATCTGTAAGTCATGATAATGAATCAGATGTAACATCCATCCCGTAACGGCCGTCTCACAGATTTTCTTTCCCACAAAACTGAAGCCAGTGCTGCTAAGTGCCTCACTTCTTGTTTTCTACTGCACTCAGCATATTAGCAATATACTATATTCCCTATATACCTTGACTTCCCAATCATGTATCGTTGTTAGTTTTCAGAGAATTTTGAAATAAAGTTTAATGAAATGTTCATGCATCTTTTTCTTGTAATGTCCGTCACACTCATATTTTTGTTTTCATAAAAAAACAGAAGCCTCATTTTTTCCTGCCAAAATACCTTAACTATGCCCATACACAAGATTAGATACGTATGGCTTCAACATTTAGTGTGAGACTGAATGAAATGGCTCAGACACCTTACAAATGTCCATCATGGTGGAATTGCCCAATTGACATCGTCACAAAGCAGCTTTACATAGTAAAACTAATTTTTTTTTAATTTAAAAATTTCTTCTACAAACCCTTCACGTCTCTAATAAGCAAGGCCATGGTAACAATGGCAAGGAAAAACTCCCTCAGCTGACACCGATAGGCAATAAGATTCTGATCACGGAATGGCCTCAGCACAGCCATTCGTTCATTACACTAAATCCTACTAGGTTCACGACCAGACTGGAGCCTATCTCAGTCGAATCTGGGTAAAAGCACTGTACACCCTGACCACACACAAGCATTCACACTTACACCTAGGGGAAATTTAGAATAGCCAATTAGCCGAATGTGCATGTCTTTGAACTGTCAGAGGAAACCCGAGTACCCGAAAGAAACCCATGCAAACACACAGAGAACATGCAAACTCCATAGCAAGCCCAGTGGGGTGTTCTAAAACTTTTGACTCTTCTTCCTGTGAGGCGGACATGCTAAACATTACGCAACCATGCCGCCAGCTTATAAAAATTATTTTGATTTATGGACTCTTCCAGATGTTTAAAGACACGACAACATGGTGCATATGAACTGTTTGTAGTGACCCACTCGAATTCTGATACTGTGACTTGAAGGTTAAATAATACGTTCCTGCTTGATTGCTTTAAAATGATGTCTGATGAGTACAAAGTAGACGCGCGGATTGAGTTAAAAGAAATATTTGCTTAATATATTAACTTAATGAAAAACATATGCTAGCCTGATTCTCATAGATTTATAAAACATTGAGATAAAATATCTTTAACCTAGGGGGTGTGTAAACTTTTGGCTTCAACCAACCCAGTGTAGTTAGCTCATGGATAGATCTTACTTATACTAGTCTGAGAAGAAATAAAGATGCTAGGCAGACTCAAATAAGAGTGGAGCCCCATAGGCATGAACAATGACTTGGATGGTTGTCCTGCGTTCGTGCCCCAATAGGAAACTCAATAAGGCTGCCGAATCACCATTAAAAAAAAAAACAGAGTTATTATTAATAACGAAATCAAAAAATAGAGGCTCATACAGCACCACTCAGACTCGCACAGAATAAAAAACACACAATCTAACTCAGGTCGACAGGCAAAATTTCACCAATCCAAACTCCAAACATGAACAGAACCATGGAACATGAACTCGTTAAACATATAATCAAAGTAAAAAGACAGGTGATACAAATGAAGGCAGAAATCAGTGAGTGAAAGTCAGTGAAAAAAAAAACTCAGTGTAATCTTTCCTTGTTTCTTTTCAGACTGTAGTCGGGAAACGCAGGTGAGATGTCTGTATGTATGTATGTATGTATGTATGTATGTATGTATGTATGTATGTTCAGCCCTTAAAGGAGCCACGCTACTCTTATAACACCAGCCTCAGACACCTATCAATAGAGATATCCATCAGGAGCTCCGGATAATGACTGTGAGTGATCTGTCCTAAATATGGAAATTTATATACTTATTTGTGTCTCTATCACTGCACTTAACTAGCGAACTAGCCATACTGTATTTCACTGCGTTACATTAGCCACCATGTTTTTAGCCAGGAACATTCGGTTTCCAAGCAGCCAAAACATAAAAGCAGGCACCACGTCAGATCTTTCACTTAGCGGATTGGCTAGTTAATGAATAACACGTCCACCCCAGCCAAAAATCTGGTCAGGTAGAACATTATCTTTATTTTCGATCACGCTTGATTGTACCAGCAATGAGTGTATACCGAATTTGTTTCTGTGTAAATGGAAAGATTTTCACTTAAGGTGCAAGATCAGCATTATAGCACATAAACAAGTGACAGCTTGCATTTGCTGTGAGGCGTGTGTAAATCACCTGTCTAAAGTGCTGGGAAGCTCGCCAACACATCCACGCTGAGCCTTTAAAAGCAAACGGAAAAAGCAGACGGATGAACGCATGAATGGACAGATGAATCGGTAGAAGGAGGTCTGGGTGGATGAACCCTTTTGCGAAAGCAGCAATCTAAAGGTTTGGATGATGGAAGGAAGGAGTAAGGTTTATTTAAAAAATGAAAGAACAATCTCAGTTCAAGACTGATCTTTTTTTTTCACTCAATGTGTAATTTGAACTAATTGTAGCTCATCTGGAGCCACCTCGAGTCCGTCATCCCCATTACTGACATTTCACTCAGATCAAACACACACACACACACACACACACACACACACACACACACCTGTGAAGCCAACCATTGTTGACACCTCTATAGGCCAGACACTCCTGCCCCACGTGTGACAAAAAGCTGTTGACATTTCATCTAATCTAAACACACGCACGGACACACAAACACGGATCCATTCACACACGCCAGCTCACGCTTGTGCGGTGTGATGGGCTTCTGCTCTCGTCTCAAACACACCTTATGAGCGTCATCGGAGCATGCAGCAAAGAACACATACAGAGGATATAAGAGTGATCAGGGACAAGGCTAATTTGGCCCTCCAGCCTGATGTTAACTACTTAGAGCACGACCATCAGAAAAGTTCAGCTTTGGTTTAAATGATTTATTTACAAACACTGTAGGCTCAACGGCCCATAACCATGTCCGCTTTCGCCCAGTGTGGGCTGAGATAGGTTCCAGCCTCCCTGTGATCGTAATAAGATAAAGCAGTTCAAATAAATATTCATTCATTCCTTCATTTTCTGAACAGCTTAATCCTAATTAGGGTCAAGGGGGGGCTGGTACCTGGCAGGACCTTCTTGCTGTAAGGGGGACGTGCTAACCACCAGCCGCCTCTTTCCACCGATCAGAAACGAGAAAATATTTTAAAGTAATAATAATATTTTCATGATAATCTTGTTACCTGACCAATCTTTTTTTGTACCTATTTACATTCTATAAATAAAGATTTTGTAGTCCACATTGTCACATGGTCTTAATGCCTGCATGTCTCTCTATTGGTAGGTTGCACAAAAGAAACAGAAACCATCATAGATGTAATATTGTATACACTGGCTCCAAGCAAATCCAATTTGAAGTCCATGCGAGAGTCTTTGAATGAGGGCATGTTGCTTGAAAACTATTTTGTTTGGTCATCAGTGAAGGACAAGAATGAGTCAGTGCTTTACTGTGACTCAGATCATCTTGTTCATACTCGACTCTCATCTCCAAGTCTGTACCGTAATTATTAATCCTAAAGATTTCTCTTAGAGCATACTGAACCATCTGCTGCATATCGTACAGTACACAAATATAAAATGCGAGTTATTTTATCGCACTTGTTATGATTTAGAAATGGCGGCACGGCAGCGTAGTGGTTGGCATATCCGCATCACCGCAAGAAGGTCCTGGGTTTGATTCCCGGGCTCGGCGGGAGTTTCTGTGTGGAGTTTGAATGTGAACTGTAGGTGGTTGGGTAATAGAATTTATGTCTTTTTTCCCCGTGCTTGCGTGGGTTTCCTCCAGGAACCCTGGTTTCCTTGCACAGTCTAAAAACATACACGTTAGGCTAACTGGTTGTTCCAAATTGCCTCTGAGTGTAAGTGGGGATGGTTGGAAGCCAATCTCAGCCAGAGTCGGCTGAGATAGGCTTCAGACTTCTGATTGTAACATGATGTTCAGATAACATTTTGTGCAATCAACTAAATGATAATCGTCATGCAACATCGCGATAATGTTGCACAGTGTTGTGTGTTAGCTGGGAGGACCTGTTAGTTACACAGTTACATTTCTTAGAATTACTTTTATTGAGGAATGCGATTAATATTTTCCAATGAAATGACATGTTTTAGGACAGTATGTCTAATCTGGCTATTGAAGTGAAACAGATGAACACCTCGGGCAAATATACGTTGTGCAGTTGAAAGTGCTGCCTCGGGTGGAAAGCAAAACAGAATAGAAAATAATAAACAACAGTGAGCGATAACGCTGTGTGAGGGTTGGTCGTATCATTTCTCTTATACCAAATATTTCATTAATTTATTCATTTACTTAATCCTATTACAGTCACAGGGAGGCTGAAACCCATCTCAGCCAACTCTGGGCAAAGGCGGGGTACACCCTGAACAGCTCACCAGTCCACTGCACACACAGCCATTAACGCTCACACTCACATCTAGGGGCAATTTGGACCAGCCAGTTAGCCTAATGTGCATGTCTTTGGACTGTGGGAGGAAACAGGAGTACCCCGAGGAAAACCAGGCAAGCACAGGGAGAACATGCAAATTTTACACATAAACGTGGGACTTGAACTCAGGACCTTCTTGCTGTGAGGGGAACATGCTAACCACTACACCACCGTGCCATCCAGGATCAATAATGATTTTATATAATCTACAGAATGATATGGTATGCCATATTCTAGAATGCCCAGCAAAAGAGTTTGGTTCTTTTATCTCTTATATTACAACAGCTGGAGTCTAATTATTCCCTCACTAATCTTTTCCTCTGTTACTATTCAACTTAAAAAAAAACAAAAAAGAAAACACTGCTTTTCATGTTACCAGTAAAGTAGAAAGCCCTTCCCTTTCCCATGTCTGAAAACCTAAACTCTTATTAACTAAGTTTAAGAACTGACAGTATTACATAACCTGCACACTGTTATAAGTATATTTTATTTTTCATCTTGGTGATTATGTTGTGGTTTAAGCTTGTGCCTGTTCGGCTTTCCGCCTCCATCCACTGCATGTGTGCTATATTTATTTCCTGATAAGCTTCACTAATCTCCAGTCAGACACACTGCACTCATGTACAACAGAGTACAGCACAAGTAGTAAATAATCCTTAATAACCCCAGAGTGTACATTTCTGTTATTATTGTGAATCCTGCTTCATTACTGCCAGAAGATCATTCCAGATGAATTCAAGACCAAATTAAGACAAAACCTTTGCTCGGTGATGGGGTTTTAATTATGTCAAATTTAATTATGTTAAATTTAATTATGTTAAATTTAATTATGTAAGCTAGACGAGAGTAAGAGCAAAGTACTGAAAGGCAATCAAAAAATAAAATGAGTTCCACATTTACAGAATAGTATTATGACTGAAATTTAAAATAAAATTCATTTTATAAAACGAACTAATAATAATAATAATAATAATAATAATAATAATAATAATAATAAACAATAATCCCCAAACCGATTAGTCCTACCAAGGTCGTTGGAAGGCTAGAGCCTATCTCAGTCGGCACTGGGCAAAGGTAGGGTACACCCTGAACAGCTGGCTGGACCATCGCCAACACTCACACAACCATTCACACTCACACTCACACCTAGGGGCAATTTGGCCAATTAACCTAATGTGCATGTCTTTGGACTGTGGGAGGAAACCGGTGTACCCAGAGGAAACCCATGCAAGTACAGGAAGATCATGCAACTCCACACAGAAACGCCCTCCTCAAACCCAGGGCCTTCTTGCTGTGAGGCGGACATGCTAACCATTACACTGCAATGATATTAACTGCATATTTAACATGAAAGTTTTTGCCAGATTGTATTCGCACCAGCAGAAAACAAGAAATTCAATACACAGAGATATGAGGAGAACACATCACGCTGACAATAAAACTTTTATTGCCTGGCTCTTACACCCCGTTATCTCTCAGTGAAAAACAATCAACAGTGGATTGCTTTTTTATATTCGCACCAATTTACCATTGTGTTGCATTTCACTTTCATCAGTATGCTGTAACCGGGCCACACTGAAATGCAATTACTGCCCAGTTCTGCCTGCATCCGGGGCAGGAATTTAATCTTCTTGCCTACTAAAGCATTTAGCTTAATGCTATTAAAAACACATGCTAGCTTAATGATGAATTAATTTACACAATATATTATTACAGCAACTACACACTTTTTAAAAATTTCAGGAAAGCATTTCCCAAGAAGAAAAATAATCATATCAACCTTTTTTTTACTCTAGAAGAAAACCAATCTCCCTTTAAGATTTTTAGTTTATTTTGCTTTGGCTTGCGAAGAATTTGCAGCTAACTTTGAGGTGAATTTAAATAGAAAGCACCAACAATACGCCACATCAAAGGAGCCGGTTGTTCTCTCCATATTTAAAGAAATAAATAATTCATGCTTTCTTAATTTAATAAACTTTGAAATAAAACAACAAAAAATATACTACATGAAAGAATGATTCTTAAAACGTATGTAAAATTCAAGCTACTGAAAAGTTTAAAACTAAACAAAATTTCTAGCTAAAATCCTTAAAATGGACAATTTTTGCTTGTTGGAAGCAACTAGAGCACAAGCATTTATATTAAGTATGTTTGCATTTTAAGTTTTTTAAAAGTTGTAAGTAAGAATTTTATAAATTAAATGAGCTTATATTTTATAGAACAAGTCTATATAATGAGATGTCCATTTTTAAAAGAAAAATTGATGCATGTAAAACTGTGTGTACAGCACTGTATAGTCCAGAGTGAATGAACTGTGGTCAGTGGTATCTATGTGGTTAAGATGTTATACCACTGATTAGAAGGTTGTGAGTTCAAATATTAACATACCGTAACTTTTAGCTAGACATTTTGTCTAGTTTTAAGTTTTTCAGTTAGTAGTATTTCATGTTAGCTTCCAAGGTTTGTACCAAGAAAATGATGCTGTCCCACTGGCAGATTGATTGATTGATTGATTGCTTAAATAACTAAATTTTACTACATTAAAGAAAATGTGACCTCTTTCTAGTAGTGCATTTTTCCAGACTTATATTTTTATATTTTCTTTTGTGACTTCATAATTGTCTGTTAGCGTTCACAGAGGTACTGTACTACATTCAGTGCATTTTCCTATTCACACAAATGATAACCTGTTGAAAAAAATCCACTACTTTTATTTTACACAACCCTCAGGCTAGTCGAGCAGGAAGGGTAGAGGGGGGACGGGAGAGAGAGAGGGTGGGGGTGTATGAAATGTGATGTCCCCACAAGGAAAAGTCTATCTGACAGTTTTGACCTTTTAGCTTTTACCCACAAACAAACCGTTTTTTTAAAACCTAAAATTGTGGACTGTATTTAATAATAATAATAATAATAATAATAATAATAATAATAATAATAATAAAACAACATTTTGGTTTCAGAGATTAAAGTTGAGGCTAGATTTAGCTGTCACATAGCTTCAATAACCTTCATTAATAATTCTGTCAACGGAAAGTCCTCACAAGGACAGTAGGACAAATGTGTGTGTGTTTGTGCGTATTAATGAGCGCTGATCCTCTTGTTGTCGCACACCCACTCAAAAAGCCACATACAGTCCCTGAGCTAAAGAGCTCTCACTCACTGTAGTATGACGAAGACAGATTAATGAAAAGACAGAAAGAGAGACCGGAAGAGGCCCAACAGTGTTAGCAGATTATCATCGTCATTATCCGTGTTTTTAACAAAAAAATCCTCTTAAAGGCCTTTAAAAATATATATACACGTAATTCTTTATTAAAAGGAGTTTGAATTAAACAGACCATGCTGTACAAAACCACTGAGGCGTCTTCACTTTGGTACCAGGACTATTTTTACTGCTTCAGGATTGCTGATAACTATGAGGTTATAAAATACACACGGCTTGCAGTGTTGAGGTCGTTGAGAAAGCCGTGTCTTTACTAATCAACGGTTTCCAAGTCAACGTGATCGTTCTTCATTTATTTACATGTGATAAGCAACAGTGCTTTAATTCATCATCAGAAAAATATTTTTAATAGCTCAAGGGGTACGTTAAACCACAACCCTATGACTGCCCTCACTCAAGTCATTTGCTGAACCGCTTAATCCTATTAGGATCGTGGGGAGGCTTGAGCCTATCTCAGCCAACACTGGGGTGAAGGCAGGGTACACCCTGAACAGATCTACAGCAGGGCCAACCCACACTCACATTCACACCTGGGGCAATTTGGAACAGCCAATTAGACTATTATGCATGCTTTTGGACAGCGGGAGGAAACCGGGGTACACCCAGGAAAGCCAAGCAAGCACAGGGAGAACATGCAAACTCCACACAGAAATGCCCTCACCAAGTGTAAATTCTATTACCAAACACCTACAGTTCACAAAAATACAGCCCGTGTAGTAAGACGGTAACACACGCACACACACGCGCGCATACACACACGCGTGCACACACACACACACAAACACCACTGCTTCTTCTGACTCATTTCTGTCTGCTCTCTGGCTAAACTCTTAATCCCCACAGTTATATAGACACAACCTGACATTTTCTGGGAATACTTTTTGGCAAGCAGGCACACACACACACACACACACACACACACACACACATATGCAAAATATTCTGTTGAACAGTGGCTAAGATACCTTTGTGTAAAGATATAAATTAGTAATTGGCTGTAATGATGCCAAAAGAAGACATTGCTTACTCGGTTACGAGAAAATATGTTGCAGTTTCGATCTCAAACATTAGGAATGAAAGGCAATTATTGGTTTCATCTGCAAGCGAAAAAAAAAAGCAGGATCTTCTTTTCTCAGCAACGGTCAATATCCTGAGTGAATAATACCATACAGAAGTTGTGGAGACTCAACGTTACAGAATGCAAATACAGCTATGTACCTAGTATATAACACAGTTCTGCAGAGTCAGGGCAGAGAGTCAGTTCAGCAAATGAATGATGTAAAAGATTTTAAAGGAGAAGACAGCACTTGTTAAAATTTAGTCTCAATCAAAACTCTATATTAAAATCTGTTTGTGTGTGAAATCTGAGACTGATAGCTGATATTGTAATGATTTTATTGGTGATTACTTGAAAACTGAATCTTACAATGATGACATCATCAAGGACCAAGATAACATGAAGTAGTTTGACTTTAAGTATAATTTCTTTCAGTATTTTAGGTGTTTGTGGTTAAGAATATGAATCCTGGTGTATATACACACACAGACACATCTCCCTTTTCCCACACACACACACACATATATATATATATATATATATATACACACACACACACAGTGCATTGCAAAAGTATTCACCCCCTTGGCTTTTTTAGCTATTTTGTTACATTACAACCTGTAATTTAAAAGTTTTTTTTTTTTTATCTGAATTTTATGTGATGGATCTGCACAAAATAGACTAAGTTGGTGAAGTGAAATGAGAAAAATATATATAAAAAATAATGTAAAAAAATAAAAATCTGAAATTTGGCATGTGCATATGTATTCACCCCCTTTGCTATGAAGTCCCTCTAAAGTTCTGGTGCAACCAATTATCTTCAGAAGTCACATAATTAGTGAAATGAAGTCCACCTGTGTGCAATCTAAGTG
>JBCNYH010000012.1:15933811-15955351 GCA_039654325.1 Tandanus tandanus | reverse complement strand
TATATATATATATGTTTCCCACTGCACAGGTAATGATTTTAATCTAAACTTTTTATCACCTCCAACACAAATCTGTCAATAAATGGCATGAATGTATCAAACTCCTATACTATACATATGTATATATGTTACAATGCTGGGCCCGGATGACATCATTCTGAAACTCGGTTTTCAAATAACTGCCCAAAAAATTGATAAACACATGAGCCTTTTCACAGTCTTCTAGAACACTGGGGATATATAAAATGAGGGTTATTGTTCCACAATCTGTACATATTATGTAAAATTTCATATATGAATAAATACACAATAGTATGGAGTACCTTCAAATAAAAAATGATGAACAAAAAGTATCAGCTTGTTTTGAAAATATACACGGAAGTTAAATTTTGGACAAATTTGAGTTTCCCACTTGAAAAATTTTCAGGATTCCAACTGAAATAATTTTCAAAGGAGGACGTTTGTCATGAAAGTTTTTCTATTCAAAATTAGATGAGCATATGTTGTTTAACTAAATCATGCATTGGTGGCAATAGGCCCGATTTGTTCTGCACAGGGCAGATCTGAATACATTCGAGGAAGTGTCCGTCCAAAATGTCCACTCCGACTTTCCGACTCGAGCTGCAGTGAAGCACCCTGATAATCCCTGTAATATAAATTCCCAGACACAACTGTGATGAGGGTGTCATGTCATAATTGGCAAGAAATTTCAGCATCCATCATACACCATCTCAGACAGGTCAAAGGTCATCGCATCTCAACTTCAGCCATGAAAGGAGTCTCGCTGCATGATGATGGGCAATCAATTATAAGAGAAATAGAGAGTGAGAGGGCATGAGAGTGTACACAAAGCAAAGTGGAGTGGGAGACTCACTCTTAAAGCCTCGGTCTCACATAGCCGGAATGACTACAGGGTAGATGATAGTAATTTTTTGCCTTTCGCGAGTCAACCTGCACTATCCTGTAAGCGTTCCGAACACTTTTGTCGGAATACATGAGAGTCAAATAGCTAGCTTGTTTTCTGGGATGGCGTGGCTTCCATTCACAGAACGTTTGGTTGTGATGAACATTACATTGAGCCAACGCCAAGATTAATTCTACTCTTGCAACCATGAAGGCATCCTTAATGCAAACATAGCCTACCGGATGTTACCATAAATTTCCTTAGTGGATAAAATGATAATTTGTTCACGTATACATTGCAGTTACTGCCGGTAAACTTGAAGGCTGCGACGTATGCAGTGCAGATGCTGACCTTTGTCACGAAAGTGCATATTTTCTCTATCCATATCTTTGCAAAAGACCACCTGAAAATCGGCCAGAAGGGTCATGGAACAGTCACGGTAATCCCAACCATGATTCTCACATATCAACTGGCCAAATCAACATTATATATATAATTAACTGAAAGAGACGGCCTGTTAACCCACGAGAGTAAATTAGCAAACTTGTGTCAGCTATTCATTCATTAGTCAATCCTCTCAATCCTACTAGGGATGGATTGCAGGGAGGCTCTCGGTGTACACCATGAACAGCTCACCAATCCATTAGACGCCAACACACACAACCATTCACACTCACGCTCACACCTAGGGTCAATTTGTAACAGTCAATTAGCCCAATGTGTATGTCTTTGGACTATGGGAGAAAACAGGATTACCTGGAGGAAATTCATATAAGCAAAGGGAAAACATGCAAACTCCACACAGACGTGCGCTCGCCAAACCCAGAACCTACTTGATGTGAGATGGATTTGCTAACCACTACCCCAACACACTGCCCTTGTGATAGATATAACACACATGAAGCCACACTGCCCCCTTCTCACTGCACTAGGCTGCAGTAAGAGCAGCAACCAAACCCGAGTATCACATACATACATGCATGAACTTTTTCATACCCTGCTATCTTTACTATATGGATTACGAGCACTTTGTGTTGTGTTTCTTCAGTTTATTAAAAATACTTTAAGCTTTGACAACATTTTAATAACAGCCAATAAACAGCCATCATTAGATGAGGGGTCCAAGCATGGTTACAGCAAGCAGTTACTGTTTCATGCTTGTACCCCTCAGAATACCAACAGAGGAAACACATAATATTAATTACTTCATAAGCCCCTCCCACCACCACTGATAACCCTAGTGGTGGAGTATGGGGTTAACACGTCCGCACCACAGCAAGAAGGTCCCAGGCTCAGAGAGGGTGCTTCTGCATGTTCTTCCTGTGCTTGCCCCTAGGTGTGTGAGTGTGAATGGCTGTGTGTCTTTTGGCCCTGCAATGGTCATGCGAGTGGTTTGGCAAATAACTAAATGAATAATTAACAGCACAGTTCTATCCTCACTCATTTGCCAACCGCTTAATCCTACTAGGGTCACGGGGAGGCTGGAGCCTATCTCAGCCGACACTGGGTGAAGGCAGGGTACAACCTGAACAGCTCGCCAGACTATCATAGGGCTCACACACACTTACTACCATTCACACTCACAACTAGGGGCAATTTGGAAAAGCCAGTTAGCTTAATGTGTATATCTTTGGACTAAGGAAGAAAACCAGCTGTACCAGGAGGAAACCCACACAAGCACAGGGAAAACGTGCAAACTCCACCCAGAAACGTCCTCACCAAGCCCAGGACCCAAACCCAGGACCTCCTTGCTGTGAGGCAGACGTGCTAACCACTACGCCACCGTGCCGCCCACAGTTCCTTCCTTTACACTGTTATTTAGATTCTGTTATACATTCAAAAGACAATGTATTCAGTTCATACAGGCTACTGAATAGTCAGACCAAAGCACAAGTTGTATAGCTCTAGGAACAACCTTGAGTAACTAATCACAGCCAAACACAAAGCACAAAGGGCCAACGATATGATACCCAAGTAAATACAAATGAGGAATGATGTGGAACACCTGTAGTCTTTGTGCCACTCAGATATCACTCGGGCTCAGATATCTATTTGAGATGCAATTGAGAATGTTCGAAATGTGAAAGAGATGTGGTGATTGATCAGAGAGAGGGAGAGTGCAGAG
This sequence comes from Tandanus tandanus, assembly GCA_039654325.1. Taxonomy (NCBI): domain Eukaryota; kingdom Metazoa; phylum Chordata; class Actinopteri; order Siluriformes; family Plotosidae; genus Tandanus; species Tandanus tandanus. The sequence goes on along the minus strand of JBCNYH010000012.1, from coordinate 15,952,322 downwards.
CACGCAGTACTCACCAGGTCATGATTAATCGAGTTTGAATCGTCTTCAGGGAAGGGGATGTAAACAGCTAAGGCCACACAGTTGGCAAAAATAGACAGCAATATAAAGATATCAAAGGGTCTGAAAATCCATGGTTAAGGAATATAAACTTAGTTACAGTCCTCTACACTATATTAAGGTTAGAAGCATGATCCAGGGGTACAAATGTGTAAAATGGGTAGAAATGTAAAAAATCTTCTGTATAATTCTATTTTAATATACTGTAATAATCCCGCAAGGGAAATGTGGCTCTGCATTTAATCCATCCAAAGACAGCACACGTAAATACACACACAGCACATACACACACACAGCAGTGGGCTGCCACATTGCGGCACCCAGTCATGAAGGTGGAGGAAGGGAAGGTGCTGCTCATTACCCCCCCCCCCCCCACATTTTTTCCCTGCTGGCTCAGGAATCAAACCAGCGATCTTTTGGTTTCAAACCTCCTTCTCTAACCACTAGGCCACAGCTGCTCTTATAATGATATTTTGATATTTTTAATTGCATACTTTCTTGATTCATGATTACCCATAATGCATTATGAGCGGGCAATACCCCTCAGCCCATGCACCACATTATAAAAGGTATGCCCATTCCCAAAATGCACACCAAAATTGGTGATGGCGTTTTCGATTTAATGTAAATTTCATGATGGCACCTGCAGCGGCCATACTGGATATTGGACTGTGAAGAAAATCAGTAGGCTTGTGTAGTTACGCAGTCCCAAGTTCCACACCAAAATTGGATTGGATTTATTTTTAGGGCTTAAGAAATACTGAAAAAGATGGAAAACACCAGTGTCACATGTCGTATTACTGATTTTGTGTTACTTCTTACATGGGAATTTGAAAAAGGTTTAAATTTAAAGGTAAAAAAAAAAACCACACAATTAATTTATTGAGCTGACATTATTTTCTAAGTTAAATAAAATACACAGTGACCACTACAGCAAGGTTGAAGGTGATTCCTAAATCAAGTTGGGTCCTGATTTTACCCTTGGATCATGCTTCTGACCAATATTTACTATAAACCAGCCAAGATTGTCGATATTAAAATGTTATTTTCACAGATGAGCACTAGAACTTCTAGTTTATTATCTGGTACAATTAATCCTTTGTTTGTTTCATTACAATCATTATAAAATCCTGAATGATGAAAAAAACATTTTTAAATGAATACGTCACCCAGTAATGTTAACAATGCTATTCTAACAATGCTGTGCAACAAAGAAAGATGAGTTTTTGTAAAATCTTTATACAAGTTTTAGTTTAAGCACCCTGTTTTAATAATTCTCATTGCTGTGACCTTATAATCTGGTCCCAAAGAAGAATCCAAAGGATACTTCCACTCCACCAGGCTGATGCAGGCCCTGCGTATCGGGTTGTTGAGCGTGAGGCAGAAGAGTGCCCGCGGAGGCCTGCTATTGGTGGCGCTACCCTGCTTCTTGCTCTTGGCATACTGCTGCCTCTTTCTCTGCGACAGCGAGCCTACTGGAGCGCTGTCTGATGTAGTTAGGGTCTGGGTGCCATCAGCCCTGGCGTTTCTCGCCGCAGTGATCGCAGCTTGCCAGGACAGAGTGCCAGACTGGGGGAGTGACTGTCTGGAGAGGGAGGGGCTTTCTGACCAAAGGGGAGGAGCATCACCAGAGGAAGGGGCCCGTGTGCCAATAGCATAGCTTGCCCCTGAGGACAGAGAAAAGTTCAAACAGTTTGGAAAAATTAGACAGATGCGTAAAGACCTAAGCTATTACATGGCATGTTTTGTTCAAGTTTTTTCAAATTTATTTCCACATTAATAATAGTAGTAATTAGTAATATTTGATTAACAGTTACTGGCATTACAACACTGCTTCACAAACTCATAACTTCAAGTTGTAACCCCATAGGCACAGAAAATGACTTTGGTTGGATGGTTGCACCGGGTCTGTGCCAACGCAGGAAACCCAATAAGGCTGCATTACACCAATTAAAAAAAAAAAAAAGATTTATTATTATAGAAACCCAAAGAGGCTCATACACCATTGCTCAGATTCGCACAGAATAAAAACAGACAATATAACTCAGGTGGGCAGAGAAACTTTCATCAAGCAAAACACAACAATACATGAACAGGAACACAGAACATGAACTCGTTCAACGGATAATTAAAGTAACAAGACAGGTGATACAAATGAACACAGAGATCAGCGAGTGCAAGAAGATGAAAAGAAAACTCAAAAATTGTGGACTCAAAAATTTTAGTCAGCACTGTGGAAGAGGCTTCTTGGTGCTGAGAAGCTGCAGGATTTATTAATAAGCAACTTGTAACTTTACTGTATATTCACTACTGCTAAAACTTCACTGCATTTCCTTCTCTCTCTCTGCTCTAAACACCATGCTAGCATCTCTCTCACTTTCTCTCTCTCTCTCTCTCTCTCTCTCTCTCTCTCTCTCTTGCTTGCTTCATCACACACTCGCTATGCCTGTACACAATCACAAGCTGTACTATCCCTTAAAGGAGCCGTGCTACTCTTATAACACCAGCCTCAGACACTTATCAGTACAGATATCTATCAGGAGCTCCGCCTTTAAGCAGTGCATAAATCTATATATTTAATATTGTGTATAAAGCATTCATGCAGGATATTTAACTGAAACAAAGACAAAAAAGAAATAGAAAGAATCAATATCCTGTCATGTGAAAAAGCTGAGCTGTAACTGGCAGAGCTCTTTCCAGGTCACTTGAGCTGCCACTTGCTGCCTTGCTGTCAAAAGCGCTAAGCTGTAACCAAGTCGCATGTCATACAACCCAGCATTAATGTTTAATAGCTGTATTTTGTCATTTTTACTTCCCAATATGGTCACTGCCAATGTAAAGTCAATTCCCTTCCACCAGCTGGGAGGATGTACTCTGGGGTTTTTTATTTTTGTTAGTTTTTTTTATATACTATATTAATCCCACAAGAGCTCCCACAGTCCAAAGACATTGGCACATTAGGCTAATTGGCTGTTCCAAATTGCTCCTAGGTGTGAGTGTAAATGGCTGTTGTGTGTGTAGGCCCTGCGATGGACTGGTGAGCTGTTAAGGGTGTACCCTGTCTTCGCCCAGAGTCGGCTGAGATAGGCTCCAGCCTCCCTGCGACCAAAGTAGAACTAAGCGGTTCGGCAAACGAGTAAATTAATGAATTCACTAGCAACATCATCTGTAGCCAAGCTACTGTACATGCTTCCATATACACGAGCTCGCAGATTGCCTAGTGCTCTCCTGATTGACAGGAGAGGAAGGAATGCCACGCCTCCCATTCAGACGACAGGATCAGTTATGTTCTCCTGGACTCCTGCCAACAGATTGCTGTAGCATCATTAGGATTTGCAATCCTCCCGATCCCCTGATCCCCCGAGGTAAGCACTTTTAACATTCCGCCAACCAGGAGCTGCCACTGACATTCAAGTACACATCCCTCAGTTATACACACACACACACACACACACACACACATACACACACACATGCAGTTCCTGTGCTTTATTTGTGCAGAATATCACACACCCACTCAGGTCCACTTCATGATGTAAATCAAATCTAGAAACACTTTACACGAAATGTACTTGGCATGCTACAAGGCTATCACAAGACTATTAATATCATCTCGAAAAGAAGTGTTTGGACAAAGTGAATCTCCTTGACAACGCCTCGCAAATAGCAGCCTTTGTGCTCTAACTGCAAGGAAGTGCGGCATGGTAATGATATGAAAGTGCTGATTTTAAATGATCCCACGGTTTGAATGAAAGGTAGAGGTATATATTACCTGGTATATATTACCTATAGCATTACCTGGAATAGGTACAATAATCACAATACTGCCGCCATGGCTGCTTCTGAGCAGTACCATTACGTGTACACTGCATTCTAAACATATACATCATGATGGGGTACGAATATGGGTAAGAGTTACAGGATCTGTGATTTTTACCCAAATTTGCAGTCGCCAGGATTTTGAGCCCGATATGGAGGGGATGGAAATAAATTGCTACATGGACGTTTTGAAATCTTGTTGGACTGAACAGTTTTCAAGATAAAGATTGTGTTGCAAACTCCTAACGAACTTAATATATCAACCCAAATCATCTCTAGTATCCTTCATAATCCCAATTTTCATCTATATAATCACTCATTTTCCAAATCGCTTAATCCTGATAGGGATGCGGGGAGGCTGAAGCCTCTCTCAGCCGACTCTGGGCAAAGGCGGGATAGACCCTGGCCAGCTCGCCAGACCATTGCAGGGCAGCACACACACAACCATTCACACTCACATCCACACCCGAGGGCAATTTGGAACCTAATGTTCATGTCTTTGGACTGTGAGAGGAAACCGGAGTACCTGGAGGAAACCCATGCAAGCACGAGGAGAACAGTACAGAAACCGTACAGAAACGCCCAAGCCTGGATATGGGGCCGGTGGTGTAGTGGTAAGGGTGCTGGGCTCATGATCGAGAAGTTGTGGGTTCAAATCCCTATTAGACCTCCACTATGCTAACACCCTTGAGCAAGCTTAAACACAAGTGTACCTCTGTCCACCCAGCAGTATAAATGGCTATCGGTAAAAAATACTCGGAAGGTAACTTGCAATGGACTAGCGTCCCATCCAGGACGAGTTGAACTCCTAAGTTGCTTCACGCTACGGAAACCAGGGATAAGCTCCGGCCTGATGAGCCACGAGGCTCAGGTGTAAAAGCCCAACAGACCTTACCAAGCCTGGGACTCGAACCCAGGATCTTCCTGCTGTGAGGCTGACATGCTGACCAACTGTGTCACCTACGTGAATGATTATCTTGTTTGATAACACCATAACAACCATGACACGGACCCTTTAAGTCCCCTTGCTAACAAAACAACTTAAACCGCAGTTACTTGAGTCGTGCATAATGAGAACAGGAACAAGTAAACACAAGGCCATCCAAAACTTGAAAAATTTGTTCCGATTTAACAAATCTCATTAATACTAGGTTTTTTTTTTTTTTTTTTTTACAATAATGCTTTCTCAAATAATATACACTGTGCTAATATTTTGTTGGAGCACCTTCAGCCTTGATTACAGCATGTAATCGTCATGGTATTGTTTCAACAAACTTAAGCCACATCACAAAATTTATTTCCATCCGGAAATGGGTTTAATTTTTTACCAACATCTTGAAATGATGACAGGAAAATCGAACCACTCCATAAGGTCTTCTCCAGCACATCCCAAAGACTTTCAACAGGGTTAAGGTCAGGACTTTAGAGTGCCAATACATATGTGAAAATGTTTCCTCATGCTCCCTGAACCACTCCTTCATTATTTGAGAAGCCAATTTTATACCCGTGCCATCAGGGAAGAAAAAGTAATTTTTTGTCATAACCTGGTCATTAAGGTCATCAGCTGACTTCATTATGCTGAGCCTCGACCTGACCAACTGGAGCAACAACGCCATGGCAATAATGTGCTGTAATCAAGGCTAAAGGCGCTCCAACAATATATTACAGTGCAGGAAGTTTTTTTGACAAGGCAGTGTATTCGCCGTATCGACACACCTAACTAATATTTTAAATCTCAGGCCCCAGGAAATTTGGTGTCCCTGGTGTATAAATATAAAGTCATGTGCATAATTCTGTCATCCATTACAGTGGAAAAAATAATAATCCTGACTTGCACAAACTTGGCAATTGGTATACATAAGCAGTTAAAAATCCCATGAAAGAAAATTAGAAAAAAGATCTACATGGCTGAAATACTTTACCAGAAATTGGACCCTGTGCAAATGAGTTTAGGACAATGAGCCTAAATATCACATCTCAAGAGCATAGCAACCTTTACTGTTTACTCTACTAGGGTCATGGGAAGCTGGAGCCTATCTCAACCTACTCTGGGTGAAGGCAGAATACACCCTAAACAATTCACCAGTCCATCATAGTGCCAACACACACAACCATTCACAATCACACCTAGGGGCAATTTGGAACAGCCAGTTAGCCTAATGTGCATGTCTCCTTGGACTGTGGGAGGAAACCAAAGTAGCTGGACGAAAACCCACAAAGCACGGGGGGAACATGCAAACTCCACACAGAAATGCCCTCACCAAGCCCAGGACTCGAACTCTTCTTGTTGTGAACTGGATGTGCTAACCACTACGCCACCATGCTACTCGACATGGTATATAGTGACTTGTAATACAATATTGTAAAAATAGAACTGCAGAGTGTAATCAGTTGTAATCTAGCGAAAATGCCTGATGTCTGATGTAGAGCAGGCTTTGGAAATGACCATCTGTTTGATCCACACTGCAAGCATTCCACGTGCTCTTCCAGCAACTGCATGTTTTATTCGTTTTACTAACACGGAGGCAGTGGTTAGCACGTCCACCTCACAGCAAGAAGGTCCTGGAAGGTCCCAGGCTCGGCACGGGCGTTTCTGTTTGGAGTTTGTATACTCTTTGTGCATGTGTGGGTTTCCTCTGAGTACTCCGGTCTCCACCGACAGTCCAAAGACATGTATGTTAGGAAAATTGGCTGTTCCAAATTGCCCCTATGTGTGGGGATGAGTGTAAATGGTTACGTGTGTGTAGGCCCTGCAATAGCCTGGCGAGCTGTTCAGGGTGTACCCTGCCTTCACCCAGAGTCGGCTAGTAGGATCAAGTGGTTCGGCAAATGAATGAATGAATGAATGAACGAATGAAGTAAATGATCACCCAAAAGTACAACTCTGTCAATGAATCATGGCAGCTGTGATTATAACTCAGCTCAATAAAAAATGCTATGAGACAGTGGGACACGTAATAAACAGTCTTTTTGTAAAGGAGTATTGTACCCTGAATAGAATAATCCAAAAAAGGATTTTATTTAAATAAAAAATGAGGCCAAGATAAAGAATGGAATTTTTTTTTCTATCATTATTGTGACCTTTATTCTGTACAATTCAATGAAAAATTTACATTTATTATTTATTAATACGGCGGCATGGTGGCGTAGTGGTTAGCGCTTCCAAGTCACAGCAAAACAAACCTGTCACGTGATACACCTGCATTCCTGGCGTTTTGTTGGCATCGCAGCAGTTCGTAGTGCATTCTTACAAGCATCATATCAGTACTGTAGCAAAGTTGTGGCTTGTTGTAGGTCTTGGGGTCAGTAAAGAACAGCACATAATAAACGAGACGCTGTTAAGACACACTGTGACAGCCCTACGACAGATATACGATGCTGCTTAGCTGCCTTACGAAGTAATAATATGTTACAGTGCGTTACGACTTTTTTGACTCTCTCACTCACTCACTCATTTTCTAAACCACGTATTCCTCCTGGCGTCACAGGAAGACTGGAAGGCACATTCCGTGTAAAATGTACCCTTAAAGCCAATTTATAAAACTGATTTTTAAATGAAATATCTACTTCACCACTTTGGGGGATGGTGGAATTAACTTGAAAATATAGAGTTATTGCCCTTTGATGATCATGTGACTTGGCAGCCATCTTCGGAATCACCACATGTTGACAGTCTAGAAGTCCGTGTTGATATCCTGTATTTGAAAGTTTCATGATTTCGGATTCTGAACATTGCAGGTAGGTAAAGCTTTCTCACACCAATAAAAGACATTCCAAATGATTATTTAAATCAATTCCTTACTGTATACACATAATAGTTCCTTCTATTGTTAATATTGTGCAGAATCAGCACAACACTACATTGTTTCCATGTACAAAATATCTTTCCCAAGATAAATGTTCAGATAAGGGACTATTTTGTTAGAAAAACATTTGTTGTGAAGTTTTTATTGATTGAAGTTGGACTCATCTCCAGTTTGTTCACATTTTCACTTTCCTGTCCCCACTGTGTCCCATCAGTTACCCACGAAGATGGGTTTTAAATAAATTGTAGTTGACGCAGTGTATTTCAATACTTATGATTTACTATTAGAAACAATTTTTGCAATGCCATGTGGTGTTGTTTAGTTAAATTGATTTCTTACTTCAGAGAAATCACATTATTTCTAATCAGAGGTGAAAACCTGGGGAAGTTTTCTGTCCCATCAGTTACCATTTTAGTTCTTCACTTTGACCATGATCTAGTCACAGTTTTTTTTTTTTAATGGTTGTTCACAATTCATTTATGATGGATTTTCATGGTTATGTTATTAAAATTTGAAACAATTTATATCCCATGAATTTGTCTTTTTTTTAATGGAGAAGAAGTGTCTAAATGTCCCATCAGTTATGTCTCCGATACTGAACGAAGGCAGGGTACACACTGAACAACTCGCCAGGCTATTGCAGGGCCAAGACAGAACCATTCACACTCATATTCACACCGATGGCCATTTGGAACAGCCAATTAGCCTAATGTGCATGTCTGTGGACAGTGGGAAAAAACCGGAGTACCCGGAGGAAACCCATGCAAGCACGCAAGAACATGCAAACTCCACACAGAAACGCCCTCACCAAGCCTGAGACTTGAACCCAGGACCTTCTTGCTGTGAGGCGGACATGCTAACCACTACACCACCGTGCCATTTCCAGAACCGTAGCACTTTGTGCTCGCACTACAGCTGAGCAGGATGCAGCACCAATAGCTTTGTGATGTCATCAGGAAGTGGAAAATCATAAAAACCTGGCATGTAAACAGGAGTGTGTAGACTTTTTATGTACATTGTTCATTACTCACTGTGAGTAATGTACGAATATTTTTCACTGAAATTTCACAATCGTCACATTTTGTCCTTAAATGTGAAAATCTGCAGCGTAAAAAGGCGTGAGGGTGTGATTTTTATACTTCACTTAAGCAAGCAGCGCAAAATAATAAACAATGGTGCGATGTATATATGTGCCTCAGATGCAGCTGTTGTGGACTGAAAGCCGTGTTAAAATGGAAGCATGCTGAACATAACCACCATGTGTGACATCTGGTGTAAATTTCCTTTACGGTAGATTTCAAAAGCAGCAAACCATCAAAACATAATTAAGAGGTTTATGAAGTCTCAGGGCGGTACGGTGGTGTAGGGGTTAGCACTTCCGCCTCACAGAAAGCAGGTCCTGGGTTTGAGTCCTGGGCTCGGTGTTTCAATGTAGAGTTTGCATCTTTTCCATGTGCTTGCATGGGTTTTCTCTGGGTACTCTGGTTTCCTCCAACAGTCCAAAGACATATACACAGTAGGCTGATTGGCTGTTCCAAATTGCCCCTAGGTGTGAGTGTGACTGTGAATGGTTGTGTATGTGCTGGCCCTGCGATGGATTGGCGAACTGTACAAGGGCACCCCCTGTTCGCCCAGTGTTGGCTCAGATAGGCTCCAGCCTATTTACATGATTAAAATGTCAAGCAGCAGTAATTTAAAGTAAATACAATATTCTCTCAGATTTCAAATCCAAATTACAACATGGTTAATAAAATTTATAATTTTGTTGTTGTTGTTGTAATATTTAATATCTAATAGCACTGAATCTGTGCAGCTAACTGGGTTATCAGCCATGTCTCTCACTGTCTATGGTGAGAGGCATGTATAAGAAGAGAGTAGGCCACTGGGTTGCCGTCAGTGTGTTTCTGCCCTGCGATGGCCTGCCCTCACCCAAAATTGGCTGAGATGGGCGCCAGCCTCCCTGCAACCCTAATAAGGATTAAGTGGTTCAGAAAATCAATGAATGATGGAATGAATGAATGAATGGATGAGCACTGAATCTGGATGAGTGATGAAAAGTCCAGAAGTTAATTTTTTATTTGCATTACTCATTCAGCCATCCCGAATAATGGATGGGTTTTTATTAAGAATAAAATCCAGAACCTTAATCTAGAACCACTATGTGTTCTTTTGTTTGTCCATATAGACAAAGGGTCTTTGGTGAACCCTACAACAGAAAAGGTCCAACAGACCACCCTTTTCAGAGGGTAATAACCCTTGAGAAAGTTTGGAAACAACAAATAAACTTTACAAAGTGGGTCGTTTTACAGTTTTTGCATTGGAGTCAACTTTCACTGGGTTATATACAGTATAATCAGTGTCACCAGCACAAAATGACCTTTAAGACATCATCAGTACACCATGTGAGCACTGGATCATTGTAATAACAAAAAGAATAGACATTAAAATAGCTGTGCTACACAACGCCAGAGTGTCAAATAATGAGGTTAGCGAATGTTTAAGTTTTCCCTCTGAGATGTATAAACTGCCAGAAACACAAGGTTTTTGGTGATGTTTTTTTGGGCCACACTAGGGCATCACGGCATGCTGGGCCTTCTGATTATCTGGCCTTCCTTTTGCCCACTGACCCCCTCATGCACATCAGTATCTCCGCCCATCCCGACCTGTCTTCCGGCGAACTGAGCGTAGAGCTTTCAGGCGACCAATCAGGGCAGAGTAGGCACAGAGAGTGGAAAGACCATAAATGGGGGGAGGAAGCCAAACAGTTTGTCTAGCGTACACGTTTAAAATCAGTGTTTTATGGGGAGGTGGGGAAGGAGCGTCCTGAAGAACTGTGGAGTTTTTTGGATTAGGAATCATTTGGTGTGCCACCGGAGTCCAAAGTTAAAAGTAAAGTTCTGAAAGTAGGTATAATATCTGACGTTTAAGTTTTTATTCTTTAGAATTAGCTCAAATTCAAATTCATCATGTTAATATTTTTTAATGTAACTCCACTATTCTACCAGAACAATCCCACATCATTCATTCAAACATTCACTCATTTGCCGAACGACTTAATCATATTAGGGTCGCGGGGAGGCCGGAGCCTATCTCAACCACCTTGGGCGAAAGCGGGGTACACCATGAACAACTCGCCAGTCCATTGCAGAGCCAACACACCCAAACATTCACACTCACACTCACACCTAGGGGCAAACCGGAACAGCCAATTAGCCTAATATGCATGCCTTTGGGCTGTGGGAGGAAATCCGGAGAACCAGGAGGAAACCCACGCAAGCACGACAAGAACATGCACACACAAAGACGCCCTGGCCGAGCCCAGGACTTGCACCCAGGACCTTCTTGCTGTAAGGTGGACGTGCTAACCACTACGCCACCGTACCACCCACAATCATACCAACACCAAAAATCAACACCAAAAATATTTTCAAGTATCGTGATTTCTTTTTTTTTTTTTTTGGTCCATTTTCCCACCCATAATATATCTATCTTGTCTCTTCTATTTTCCCTGCTCCTATATGGGGTTGATGTGCATACGTTAAGCTAGTTACGAGCCCAACAGTAGTAAACAGTAGTATATCTTGGTAGTGTCGGCTGGGGCTTGAACCCAGCACCCTCTGATCAGTAAACAAGAGCCATATCCCCATAAATACATAGTCTAGGCCTGATATGATTAGCCTCCTCCTCCTCCTCCTCAGAGCCCCTGATCTGATGTCCCACCTGTCGGTGGTGGTATTTCCTGTCACCACCGATAAAACCGTATAAATGATGTATCGACACATCCCTGATCCTGCGCTGCGGTTCGAGGCGCTTTGATTTCTTTGATCTGCGAACCTTCAAACACAACCAGAACCCGTGCGCACGCGCTGCATGATGTTAACCCGCTGTACTGCAGGAACGAGTGAAAAGCATGAAGGAACCGTCGGATGAGCATCACTGAGCCCCACGGAGGGCTTAACTGCCGAAAAGCGGCGCGTGTCGGTTCCCTTTTACCTTCAGTCGGTTCCTCTGGCTCGTCCATGCCTTCCTCTGCATTGAAAGTCCGTTTGCTGAACCGGCTTCACCGCAGGAACCAGTGAACACGCTTTGGGTCGCTATTCACGCCGTTAATCCGCGCGGTACAAAGTGCCTCCTCCTCCTCCTCCTCCTCGCGTAGTTCCCTGAGCGCCATGGAGCGCTTGCGGCAACATCCGGGTGCTTGTCCTCCTCACACCGCGGCTTCCCTCTGATCCGACCGGTTCGTGGGACCCAGAAACCGGGCCGGAAAACGCTTTGCTGGTCACTTTAAAGCCGTCCGCGCACAGCTGCACCGTCCCCGGCTGTGTGATTAGAGAGCAGCAACAGTTTGTGATGGATGTGTGAAGCCACAGCGCCGCGGTTGCCCCGCACACTTCACCTGAACATCAGCTTTCAGTCCAGTCCCCGCTCACTCATTCACCAAAGCGCGCAGGCTGGAGCCTATCTCAGCCGACACTGGCTGAAGGCGGGGTACACCCTGTACACCTCACCAGACCACCGCGTGGCCAACACACACACCAATTCACATTCACACCCAGGGACATTAAACCTAATGTGTCTTTGGACTGTCGGAGGGAACCGGAGGAAACCCACGCAAGCCGAGGATTCGAACCCAGGACCTTATTGCTGTGAGACGGACGTGCTGAACGCCACGCCACCGTGCCGCCCTTGCTCTCGATCCTATTAAAACCATGTTTTCTGCATCACTTTCTGACACTTTATGAATCTAACGCTACATCTAGTGAAATTTATTTAAAAAATATATTCATTTCTGAAGTTTTCTGTGAATAATCCCTCCTACCTAAAAAGTGCTGCTGTAATCATAACCACTATAATCCTCACAGCAGTTTCAGCACACCTGACAGCCTACTCTTTCAAGCATAGTCTTGTTGAACCGCTTAAACCTACTAGGGACTCAGGGAGGCTGGAGTCTATGTCAGCCGACATTGGGGCGAAGGCAAGGTACACCCTGAACAGCTCGCCAATCCATCACAAGGCCAACACACACAACCATTCACACTTACACCAAGGGGCAATTTGGAAAAGCGAAATAGCCGACTGCGCATGTCTTTGGACCTTCGGAGTAAACCGGAGAGAATGCAAACTCCACACAGAAACGTCCTCGCCACTACACCACCGTGCCATCAGTTTACTATTTAACAACAAACACTACAATAAAAGTTCAGTTTAATCATATAATAAAATTCCTAATGGACTACTGAGTTCAAACTAATCTTTAATTAGTTAGAACTCAGTAGTCCACTTAAGGGTCACTTAACATCCTGGGGGTTTAAATTATAAACAAATATGTCTGTATAGAAATTGTACTGTAAATCACTGCGTTCCAGAAGGAATGTTTTACTTTATATATAATCAGGTTTAAAATAAATTAAATAATTTATAATAAGATAATGCTGGAGACTCAACACTTCATTTCAATGTCGCTGATGATTTTTGTGCAAAACATGCATTTCTTCCGCTTCTTCACATTATTATTATTATTATTATTATTATTATTATTATTATTATCCTTCTTCCTCTTCTCCACATTATTAGTATTATTATTATTATTATTATTAATATTACTACTACTACTCCCACTACCACTATTATTTTTACTATTATTAAGTAATAGTAACAGTAGTTGTCATTATCATAGTACTCCCATATTATATTTATATAGATATGCCTACCAAACTTTGACCAAACTTTGGTTGAGAAAAATAATGCAGCATGTTAGAGCTTTACTTTTAAACAGGTCAACAAAAATTCCATGTCAAACAGTCTTACCTCTGCGCCCTGGTCTCCAAGATATAAATGCCATTCACCTGGTGCTCAAAAGTAACCAACGGAGGAGATTCATTTGCTTCATTCCGTAAAGCAAGCTGGAGGAAGAGCCCATGTGGAAACTTCAGCCTACATGCATGAATCACCTGCTCTAACAGGCAGGCTAACAGTTAACACAGTGATAATCCGCCAATATTAATCCTGCTACTGTTACCACGGGGTGGCAGTGACCTAGTTCAGCCCTCACTGACAGAACCAGGCTTCTCTTTTATAAATAATCTCACTGATTCACTGCTTATTGTTTCATTATAACTGATCTTGTATTATAAAATGGTTATTAATAGGCTGTTATAGGTTACAGGTGTGTATATAGGTATACACATTAATAATTTAGAACTGTGTGGTAACCCTGTGATATATTCAGAGGCCTAGAATACAAAGAATCTCTTTTATAATTTCCCTGCCAAGTAGTCGATGCATCTCTGCAGACCGCAGCTCTCCAAATGGGAGGGTCTTGAACTGTAAGTATAGACAAGCATCCATGTAGGAGGGTAAGCAGGGTCATTAAAGAGACAGAGGATTAAAAATTCAGTCTTGAAAATAAAAATAAGAAGAATTATATTTCAGAAAATGACCTTTATATTACTGCCTCCTTTTATTCTTAAGGATGGAGGTTATTTATTTTCGATTCATTTGTTAACTCATTTGCCGAACTGTTGAATCTTACTAGGCTCATGGGGAGGCTGGAGCCTATCTCTGCCACAGGGTGACGACAGGGTAAGCCCTGCAAGAGAAAACACACAGCCATTCACACTTATACCTAGGGGCAATTTGGAACAGCCAATTAGCCTAAAGTTCATGTTTTTGGACTGTGGGAGGAAACCGGAGTACCCAGAGGAAACCCACACAAGCACAGGAAGAACATGGAAACTCCATACCCTCGCCAAGCCCAAGACTCGAACCCAGGACCTTCTTGATGTGAGGCAGACATGCTAATCACTACGCCACTGTGGCGGCTTGTTTGTTTTTATCTGAAGGTTGTTGGGGGTTTTTTTCCTTGGCTTGACCGGATTTTCATGTAATTTTGACAGGTATTGATTCTCAGCCCGCAATCTCAACAAACTGTGACACTTCATCCTTCATAGCAGAGAGAGATCTGGACTAAAGATTCAGTGGAACATATTCTGCTACAACCAGAGTATATTTAATTATCAATTTTTTCTTTAACCATCTATTTTTCAAGCATTTGATATTTTATTTTGCATGGTGGTGTAGTGGTTAGCACATTCGCCTCACGGCAAGAAGGTCCTGGGTTCGAGTCCCAGGCTCGGCAAGGGCATTTCAGAGTGAAGTTTGCATGTGTTCCCTGTGCATGCATGGGTTTCCTCCGGGTTCTCCAGTTTCCTCCCAACGACATGCTCATTATGCTTATTGGCTGTTTCAAATTGCCCCTAGGTGTGAATGTGAGTGTGAATGTTTGCGTGTGTTCGCCCTGCGATGGACTGGTGAGCTGTTCAGGGTGTACCCCGCCAACACACAGACTTGGCTAAGATAAACTCCAGCCTCCCCGTGACCCTAGTAGGATTATGCAGTTTAGTACATAAATGAATGAATGAATAAATGAATCAAACTTACCTAAGCAAAAATAAAGAAAAGTCATGTAATGTTAGAATGAAGTTGTAGCCCACAGGTGTCAAACTCATGACCTGCAGGCCAAATCCGGCCCACAAACTCATGTGCCCAGCAAGCAGCTGTAGCCTAATGGTTAGAGAAGCGGCTTTGGGACCGAAAGGTTGCTGGTTTGATTCCCAAACCAGCAGGAAAAATGTGTGGCAGTGGGGGAGTGAGCTGCACCTTCCCTTCCTCCACTTTCATGGCTGAAGTGCCCTTGAGCAAGGCACCTAACCCCCAACTGCTCTCCTGGCAACACAATGTGTGTGCCAGTCCACTGCTTTGAGTTTGTGTGTGCTCACTTTGAATGGGTTAAATGCAGAAGTAATCATTTCCCTTGCGGGATTAATACAGTATAGCAAAAATCAAAAAAAGAGCTTTTAAAGAATATGATTATCAAACACTCTTCACATCGACCATTACCATGAAACCTAATTCATCATCCTTCCGCTAGGTGGCAGCAACCTATTTCAAATAAACAGCTAGTCATTTATGACTCAAGAAAGATTGTGTGTTGTCAGAAAAGGAAAGTGAAAAAAGGAAAAAAGGATAAATACCTAAACTGATCATTTTGCCACGCAGAATGTTTAGTGATTATTCGGCTCTTGGTGACCTAGATAGTTTGTGATGTGGCCCTCAGTGATACCGAGTTTGACACCCGTGTTGTAACCCATTAAAAGCTGTTCTTGCTATGAGTTCACGGCTCTCCATGTTTAATTTGTTTTACACTGACATCTTGTGGTGAGTTCGGGTCATATTCAAGTAACACACACAAACATTCACACTCACACCTGAGGGCAATTTGGAACAGCCAATTAGCCTAATTTGCTAACTGTGGGAGAAAACCGGAGTACCCAGATGAAACCCATGCAAGCACAGGAAGAACATGCACACTCATCCAGCCGACGTGTTAACCACTACGCTACCGTGCTGCCCATCACATTTTCATCACAGTCAAACGTTATGATTATAAATTTCCATTCAAACCTTTAATATGTACTTTATTGTATGTTTATAGCTATTTTTAACAATGCGCCCCATATTTAGTGCTGCTTTTGGTACTATCCTTCTGTAAAGAAAATCCCTGGGTATTTGCTGCAGAAAACGTTTAACTGATTTTTCACAGCAAGTTGACTTGCAGTTGGTAACAAGAGTGTATTTAAAATGTGTGTGTAAAAATACACTTGATTCAGTTTATAACACTGCTGCTGTGATTTTAATTCGATTCTGTTCTCGGGATTTTTTACTTTACATTATATTCTTATATTCATTTACCGCGTCCGCCTCACAGCAAGAAGGTCCTGGGTTCAAGTCCCAGGCTTGGGCATTTCTATGTGGAGTCTGCATATTCACCCTGTGGTTGTGTGGATTTCCTCTGGGTACTCCGGTTTCCTCCCGCAGTCCAAAGACATGTACATTAGTGTAATCGGCTGTTCCAAATTGCCCCAAGGTGTGAATGTGAATGGTTGTGTTTGTGTTGCCCTGTGATGGTCTGGCAAGCTGTTCATGGTGTACCCCGACTTCTCCCAGTGTCGGCTGAGATAGGCTTCAGCCCTCCTAGTAGGATTAAACGGTTCGGCAAATGAAAGAGTGGGTGAGTGATTAGGTAATGAAAAGCCTATAAAAATTTCCATGATGTGATTTGCACATTTTAGCATCACGATGCATTGTTTCATAATATAGTGTTACAAGTTATATGTTTTAAGACATGTTTTAAGAAAAAAGCTAAAAATTTTATTTGAGCTTTATTGCTATATTTTTATATCGCTTTTGTTTAAACTGTTCCTAAATGGTTTTATTTTGAAATACTCTTTGTAAAATTCTGCCCTTCAAAGCTATTTCCCATTTGGAAAACCCCTTGTACCAGTTAAAGGGTATATTACGTCAATGGAGGGTTTGTGTTTTTATGTCTCTTTGGAGGCCTGGGGGTCAAGTAAACACCAGGAGGCCAAACTTGCCCAGGCTGCAAATTCTCTTTGACTCTTGCAGAAAGTCGATTTTGCAACTGCTTATAAATATAAGGAGCAAGTTAAGATTGTTTTTTTTTTTTTTTGTAACTGTGAGTGTATTCTCTTAGTTTTCAAGGGATAAGTTCTGTATCCACCAACACCCTGACAAGGATAAAGGCATCCTGAAGATAAAATCTGAGTGACAGATATTTATTCTGTTTATTTAAACTAATAGCACACAAAACCACCAGGTAATATAAAGAGTTTATATCATTACACTCTCTTCCCATTATACTGCAAGTGGCCACTTACATCAAGAAGGTGTCACATATCTCTGAGTCATGAGGGCAAGTCTTTTAATTGAAGGTAGTATTTTAAGTATTTCATTCATCTTCTTCCGCGAGTATTTAATAAGTATTAAATGTGTTTGGGGGCAGCATGGTGGTGTAGTGGTTAGCACGTCCACCTCACAGCAAGAAGGTCCTAGGTTCAAGTCCTGGGCTTGGCGAGGGCATTTCTGTGCAGAGTTTACATGCTCTTCCTGTGCTTGTGTGGGTTTCCGCCAGGTACTCCAGTTTTTTCCGACAGCACAGTAGGCTAATTGGCTGTTCCAAATTGACCGTAGGTGTGAGTGTAAGTGTAAAAGGTTGTGTTTGTGTGTGTGTGTGTGTGTGTATTGCCCTGCAATGGTCCGGCAAGCTGTTCAGGGTGTACCCCGCCTTCGACTGGTGGTGGCTGAGATAGGCTCCAGCCTCCCCACTACCCTAGTAGGATTAAACAGTTCAGCAAATGAGTGAGAGAGTAAGTGAGTGATAAAAAGCTGTCAAATGCTCTGGGCTTTGTAACTACTCAACCCAAAAATTGATCATGGCATCATTTTAAAGGATTTTTTGTGTGTGTCTGTATTATTTATGTCAACATTTACCTAATCACTTCAAACCGCTTAATCCTACTAGGGTCACGGGGAGACTGGAGCACATCTGAGCCGACACCATGCGAAGGTGGGGGACACCCTGGACAGTTCACCAGACCACCGCAGGGCCAACACTCACACATACACACACACACACAACCATTCACACTCACACCTAGGGGTAAACTGGAACAGCTAATTAGCCTAATGTCCATATATTTGGACTTTGGGAGGAAACTGGAGTATCCGTAGGAAACCCAAGCAAGCACAGGGAGAAGATGCAGACTCCACACAGAAACACCACTGTCGAGCCTGGGACTCGAACCCAGGACCTTCTTGCAGTGAGGCAGACATACTAAACACCGATGCCCATGAACATTTATCCATTTTGAAAATTTTGTTAATGTTCTTAGTTTTAAATATATATATATATATATGTGTGTGTGTGTGTGTGTGTGTGTGTGTGTGTGTGTGTGTGTGTGTGTGTGTGT
>JBCNYH010000012.1:15931527-15933711 GCA_039654325.1 Tandanus tandanus | reverse complement strand
CCGGAGATCGCAAATTCGAATCCGGGTTGATGCCATAGCCATCCATGACCGGGAGTCCATGGGAGCTAATTGGCCGACCTCTCACGGGAGGGAGGGTTGGCATACGCTCACTTCCCTTAAATAAATAAAAACATATATATATATATATATATATATATATTGTATATGAAGTGGTTTCCCTCATCAATTCAAGATGTCTGTGAGAAATGAACCCAACACTGTATAGAAATAAATGTTATGTTGCTTAAGTTTGTTGAAACAATGGCATGAAGATTACGTGCTATAAGCAAGGCTGAAGGCGGAACAACTACATATTTGTGTGTGCGACGTTTTTTATTATTTATTTATTTTTGGCTGGGCAGTCTATGTCATTATATTCATGAGGACTAGAGAATCAAAATGGAGTGCAAAAAAAGATCTCAAGCTTAAGGAATTTAAAAACACTAACAAAACACTACCCCCTCCCCTTGATTTGTTGACGTCTTTACTGTATTTTCAAAACAATTCATTTCGTCATTTTTCATCATACATGCTTGAAATTTTAACTTGATCAGCACAACAAGGTGTAGAAAATGGAGTTTGCATTAATTTGCTACTATTTGGTTTTCTTTAGAATGAATTTTTTTAAGGTTCCAGAGCAATCATAAATTTGAAAATGAACTTTGAAAGTATTCTCATGCTTCATGGTTGTTGCTTCTTTTTATTTCACTAAATTCTTCTACTTAACTTGGCCAATGAACCAATGTCTGCATTTACTTGATATGCATTTAGTTGTATTTTTGTGTCATTACAGATAGAATAAAACATAATGCCAAATAAAGCATAATGTAATTTTAAAAATGGCTAATAGCTCTTTACTGAATAAAAAGTGTGCATTTTTTTGGATTCTTGAAAAAAAAATTATATTAGATGCACTTAGTTTCCCCTGATTAGTGTGATGCTCCAAAATTCATGATTTTGGCAGTCAAACCTAACTCAGACTTGAAACCTTGTCCTATGGAGGTTTATAGTAAATTTCTTGGTGATTTATAGCTTCTTAATCTATGTGTAGTATTGTATCCATAATACGACACTGTTAATCAAATGTCACAAAAGATTGCATCAGTTCATCATGCATTCAGGACATGTTCTCTAGTTTCTGAGGTCTGCAGTTTTGCTGACTCAGTCCTTCAGGCCTCAGAATGGTCATCTAGCACAATACACCTATATTTGGACAATTTATAAGCACAATTATAAAGTGTCCAAAAAGCTGTAAACATGGTCCACATATTTAAGGTCATTCATTTAATTCATTTTCTAAGCCGCTTAATCCTAATTAGGGTCACGGAGAGGCTGGCGCCCATCTCAGCCAACTCTGAGCGAGGGCGGTGTACACCCTGGACAGCTTGCCAGGCCATCGCAGAGCCAATACACACACACAACCATTGGTACAGCCAGTTAGCCTACTGTGCATGTTTTTAGACTGTGGGAGAAAACCGGAGTACCCAGAGGAAGCCCATGCAAGCACGGGGAGAACACGCAAACTCCACACAGAAATGCCCCAAGCCCGGGAATTGAACACAGGCCATCTTGCAGTGAGGCGGACATGCTAACCACTGCAACACTGTGCTGCCCACATATTTAAGGTCTAACTTATAAATCAATCCTTCCTTAGAGTGACACTTCACTTTTAAATATGCAAAAAATACTTCACTTGCAAAAAGATGACTATGCTACAATCCTATGACATCAGTTGCCATCCAAGTACTTCTATCACAGAACACCCTGTGCTCCTGAATGCACATTAAACATGGCAAGTTTCCAAAGAGAGGCATACTTGAATAAAGAGCTTTCATTATTTCTGAGGCATTTAAATTATTAAATAATATAACATGCTTCAATAATTTTACCTTATAATATATTCTGATCAATATTTAAATTAGACTAATGCAAAAATATAACCAAAGGTAATATTATGTGAATTAATGTAACTGATCATAACTGTAAGGGGAGCAGACGTAGCCCAATGGTTAGAGAAGCGGCTTTGGGAACAAAAGGTCGTTAGTTTAATTCCAGGACCAGCAGGAAATATGTGTGGCGGTGGGGGAGTGAGTTGCACCTTCCCTTCCTCCACCTTCATGGCTGAAGTGCCCTTGAAAAAGGTACCTAACCCCCAACTGCTCTCCAGGCACCCCAATGTGTGTG
>JBCNYH010000012.1:15919027-15926527 GCA_039654325.1 Tandanus tandanus | reverse complement strand
TCACAGGTGTCATGCTCAAAAGCGCTGATGCATATCAGGTAGGAGCGTGTCCTACCCCAACCAGTACGGATGTAGTTTAGCCATACCCAGACCTTATGGCTCAACTGCAGGCCGCTAGGTTTAGTGGAGGGGGTCTTGATAAACATGTGGAAGTTGGTGTCTAGGGTTCTCCACTGTTCCTGTTATCTGCCCTCGAGCCAAGATCCTGACAGCGGTAGGAGCCTTTGCAGCATTGCAGCTCTGGTAGCAAAGTGTTGCCTCAAACTGCATTAAGCGGCTAAACAAGTCTCTGTTCAACAAAGTGCTTCCCACAGCAGAACAGTTGATACAAATGAAAGAGGAAATCAGGCTCGGACACGTATCAAGAGATATCTGTTATGAGATCCGCTTCTAGCCAAAGCCCAAATCTTTATATTAGCATGATGTGACTAAAATCCACACACTTGCTACTGTAGATAGTTTTCTTACCGTATTATGTACTGTATGTTCTGTATAAGTGTAACCGTGTTATTTCTGCAGGTCTGCATCACCACATCATGGTTTCACTATTATGAACCGCCTCAGCACGGAGAACCTGGTGGAACCGATTAATAAAGATTTGGAGTTTCAGCTTCAGGATCCGTTCCTCTTGTACCGGAACGCCAGCTGTAAGTCGTGTTAAACTTTCCACATGGAGTTTTAGAGCCTACTTATGATTCCTGCTTCAGTGTGTGCTGCCAAATTTCCATTCAGTAATAATTACTGAACTAAGCAGCTTCCTTTTCAACAGGATACAGTGAAGATGTATTGAGCCATCAGTAATAACATGGGGATTCCATGACAGCAGAGCAGTTTATCCAGCATGACACTAAAAAATTATTTTGAGGTATTAGAAAGAAAAAAAAACATTAACATTGAATCAAAAGTTACTTATATTTAACCTTTTTAAATGTTTAATCATCTGAGATAACAGTTTCATTTTATTCTACTTTTTCCTGATTGAACTACATTTTGTCCTAAATGAGTAGCAGCATTACATATTTGTTGTTATAGAAGTACTAAACACATCAGTGTTGTTGAATGCGCTCGTGTGAAAGGCGTAAGAATATTCTAATTAACACTGAAATTATACTTTTGATGAGTAATTTACTTTCAGTTAATAATATCAGTAACAAGGTTGTAGTTTCGATAAGTGATCTTGTCAGTCCATATTACAATATCAATAAAAACTAGAATCACTCAAAGTGCCAAGGCAGCTCATTTCCCTTTTTTACCTTTTGCTATGTTCACCTCTCTGCTGTCCTTTCTTTTGATTTGTGATAGATCTTATGCAGATGTACTGTAGTTTTATTCCCCTGGTGGGTGAAGGTACAAAGGGTGTTATATCGTAGCGGTTACAATACTTTCATTTGCACTCCTCAATAAAGACCTTCCTCATTGGGAGGCTCTCCTTAAAAAAGGCAATAATAAAAACTGTTAACATAATTATGCCAAGGGGAAAAAACAGTTTGCCATCTTATAAATGAAAATCCAAAGTAATATCAGTACTGTGATCTGATTTTATACCAAGCACCATATGTATGGAGCATGATTCTGATGGTTGTCCTGTGTCTGTATGGGCCCACCAGAGAAAGCTCAATATGTGTGTGTATCGCTGAGTTGCATAACGACGGGCAGCAAAAAAAAAAAACCAAATATTTATTCTTATTAATAACAAAACTGAAATCCTAAGAATAGAGAGGCTCATACACCCCACTCAGACTCGCACAGAATAAAAAACACATGATCTAACTCAGGTAGGCAGACAAACATTCCTTGAGCAAAACAACATGAAACATGAACAGGAACACGCAACATGAACTCGTTAAACGGATAATTAAACAAACAAGACAGGTGATACAAATGAAGGAGGAAATTAGCGAGTAAAAGGCAGTGAAAAGAAAACTTGGCATTAACCTTTCCTTCTTTCGATTTCACTTCAGTCGTGATACGTAGGGTAGATTTTTTTTTTCCCCGCCAGGGCTGAAGTTGATTGGCGCGGCTCCTTTAAGGCCCCCCCATCTCAAGTGTAAACATGAAGAGCATAATCTCTGACCCATTTGGCAGCATCACCCTGCTGTTAGGAACTCGATATTAAATTCCATTTACTTTTACATCCTCGTAAACATGAATGATGAATAGCTTGTAATATGAAGCCCTGATATTTTAGAGTGTGTAGACTGATAATAATTTATCATTAAGATAATAACAGTGCAGTAACGTGCAGCTGAAGGAAACCTAATCTTTATCATTTGGAAAAATAGATTTATTACCAGCGCACAGATTTTTTATTTCCCTACCAAATACGGGTGAACACTTTATACTGGGGCTGAAAACAAGAAACCTTTTGAATGCTACTTCAGCTTCTCGGTAGGAATCCTGACCTGTGCTACTCATGATTGTTAATTTTGTTTTATTGACTTTCACTAAAAGAAGAAATTATAGCACATATCTTGAAGTGTTGACTGGGCCCAAATCTGCAGGATTTCTCATAAATATCTTCATACTACCAGGGCATTTACTTTTCTCCACAAATATTCTTTTTCCTGGGTTTTTTTTTTTTTTTTTTAAGTTTGGTTTTTATAATGTTTCTATGTTAACAGGCTGCTAGCAGTTTTCCACAAATAACCTAAAATCTTAAACCATGAGCTTAATTAATCGGTCAAAGGAGTAGATTGTCATTCATTTTATCTCATGCTGTAGTGTCGAGAATTTCGTTTTTTCTTTGGTGGCTTTTGTGTGTATTTGAATATACGCATATGTGACCCACTCCAGCATAATACGGATTAAGTAGAAAATGTGACATACTGAGATATTCATAGATTTGCAAAGAGCATTTAATATGCTCCAAAAAGAGGTATAATGCATGATTATAGCATGAAAATTGACTGTGTTACATCACTTTGTATGTCACTAATCAGGAAATGCTACTTTTGAGAAAATAACAGTTACAGAACAATTTTCTGAATATCCGCGTTTGAAACTCCCTAGCATCCATGAACTAAATGAATCTGGCTCTCGACCAATCAGCGTGGTCTTCCTAACAGCACATGATTCTACTTACACCGAGTCATGTCTGTTTTGAGGCTTCTCATTGGTTTACCATTATATGATTCGGGGATTCCTTCTGGGATTCTGTAAGTAGGTAGAGTATTCTGGTACCGAATATGGATAATAAGGAAATGCCCTGAGCAATCACCAGAGCAGATTGAAAGTCGGCAACATAACTGGATATTTCTATTGCTTTACACCAACTTCAAGTTTTATTGTCATGTACAGGTAACAGTGGAACATCACTACCGGCGTGAGATTGTAAATGGACCCGCATAGAATATGGACCCGGGGGTCCGTATTCCACTATAGAATATGGACCCCCACCCCAAATCATTTAGTGTTATATGATAATTATTCTAAATAGTAATCAGAATATATTTACAATAAAGAACACATCATTTTGTACAATGTTTTTTAATGTATGTCTTATATACATTTTCAATATGTTAACCCTAATCCTAATTTTGTTGTGAAAATTAAAAAAAATTATTTTTAAGATAAAAAATAGGGGGGTCCATTTCCAGGGGGTCCATTTTTAATATCGCAATATTGCACATAAAAATAACATTTAGATAAAATTTAAAGTAATAAATAAAAGCTACATAAATAAAGGTAATAAATAAAAAAAATATACTAAAAAAGTATATCTATAAAAAATATATCTATATGGGGGGTCTGAAATCAAATGATTAGATACCTGAGTAATTTATATATTGAATTTATTTGTTTATTGTGAGTATCAGATTACCTCACTGGAGACATGTTTGTGAAAGTAGGATTTTTTTTTTTATATATATATATACTTCAACTTTTAATCTTTAAAGGAGAAGACAGCACTTGTTGAAAGTCAGCCTAAAATTTTGCACACTAAACAAAATTAATTTAGAGATTTATATGAGATTATCTTGTAACAAGTGCTGTCTTCTACTTTAACATCAGAGCAGGTCCTTAATAATGAGGGTCTCTACTGCGCGCTCTGTGTACACACTTAAGATCATGTAACAGGCCGTTTGTTCTACATTTCCCATAATGCCAAATTCCCTTTATGTTTCAGGTCAGTCAGGAGCTTCCGAACTGTAGGAAGGTGGATAGTGGTACACTGGTATAATTGGTCTTGTAGCTTTTTAAGCTAATCAAATCTAAGAGATCTATGATGTAGATACATAATTTATAGTGTTAAAACCTCAATGCAAGTCTCACACTCTACAGGGGTGCACAGCAACAGTAACATCAGAATATAAAATTATGTAATCGTTAATAAGCAGGGGGGGTAATGTATTCACCAGCATTCATTTGTTTGTCTGTTAGCAGAATTATGCAAAAATTACTAAATTGGTTTTCACCACACTCTGTGTAGGGACGGGGGATGGGCTTAGCAAGAACCTGTAACATTTTGCGCGCAGATCGGGATTACAGTCCAGATCCAGGAAATTTATTAATGGCTTTTCAACTAGCATTTAATTAAAGGGGTTTTTTTTTTTGGAGGTGATCCATACATTGGATCATGTTGAGAAAATCCTGAAAAATCCCTATCTCTAACATGGTGCCAAATGTTCATCTGATGCTCACTAGGGGGCGACATTTCATTATAACTATTCCAAGTTATAATAATCCATTGGTATCTTACACTCTGAGTGCCTCTCTAGTTGAAAACTGTTTTAGCACTGGATGTAGAAACAGTGCTAATGATGCATTTATGGGTTAACGACAGTCATTCCATATGTTTGATGATAATTCTACCATTAATTGGAAGTGATGTGCAAGAGCCTTACCTCTGTTAGTACTGTTTAAGCATCGTCCAAGCGTCTTCTGAAAGACGATCTTCCCCTTGCGCCGGAGGTCATGAAGCTCCTGATTGGGGTTCGTGGCCAAACCGAGCAGAAGCATCCTCTCATGGTTGTCAGCTTTGGCGAGCTCCATTCTTCCTCCAGTGCAACATGTCTTTTAAAATGTTCCAACGTTTTTTTTGTGTGTGTGATATCTGGTTTCACTAAATCAGGAATTATAGTTTTGAAGGTGTTGAAGAGAGATGCGGAGTGTAGCAGAAGGGTTTGCTGCGTCGCTCCTGATCACGTGTAGCGGTAGAAAGCTCTGGAGGAAGAGCCAGGATGGATGAGTAGGGGCTGAGAGAACGAAACCAAAGTCCCCAAGGCTTCCACAGAGAGCGTGTTAGGATTGTGTGTGCAGTGTGAGCAGCACGTGTAAGGAGAATATACCCGCGGTGTCGGAGTGAAAGTAGGCAGAACAGAATTCCTCTCTTATCTGACTTAATCAGAGCGGAAATAGCAAAGGGTTACTGTCAGAGGGGTTATCAGTGTGTAACACTAAGCTTGAGTATACAGGAACACACACTGCCAGTAAGGTAATGTAATACAAAATGAAGGAATATGAGAATATATATAGATGCGATGTAGATATATTTGTAATGAAATCCCTCAGACTCTCTCTTTTTCCTTTTCAGTGGGAATCTACAGCATCTGGTTCTACGACAAGGCTGACTGTCAGCGCATCGCGACGCTCATGGTACAGTAAGTGTCGAATGTTGATGTGCGACAGATTTTTTTCTGATGTGCTTCAAAATAAAGCAGACCTGATGTGAAGTGTTGAATAAATGCGATTGCTGAGCGCACCCTGAGGAACCCTCATAGGAACCTAGCAACAAGCTGAACTTGTTGCCATGGGTGCTTGTTACCATAGTGACCAGGTTAACGCAGATCTACCATCTGGGTGTAAGAAGGTGGTGCTTCTGCTGTTAAATATATTTTAAATCCTCTCGATGCATGCATCAGCCATAACATTAACACCACCTGACTGGTCTGTGGATAGATGGTTCTATACCAGGCAAACTACAATATGTTGTGTGTCCTGACTCCTTTCTATCATATCCAGAAAGAACTGATCTGTTCTCTAATAGTAATTTTGTAGCAGATTCAAGGATGTGTAGTTTTTTGTTTGTTTGTTTGTTTTGCCTGGCTTTCATTTGATAGCCCTGCATTTTTCCATTTTAATCTAATGGTGTTCATTGGTACACTGCTGCCACCTAATGGACAAAATGTGCACTAACGCCAAAAACAAACAAAAAAGAACACCTTAGTAATGTTGTTCAGGTTTACTTTCAGATTCAGTTCTCTGTGTTTGCGTGCACTTTAGGATAGTTAAGCAGGAGACGCTGAGGGCTCAGCATACCTCCCCAGATCGAGGCCGAACGAATGGTTGTGTTGAAACAAGACCCATGGGTATCCTGGAGCTGCTGAGCAAAGCCAAAGAAGAGTACAACAGGGTAAGTGTGTCGAGTGATGAGAACTTCTCGTCTGATTTAATCATTTACTTCTGGAGTTTAAATAGATTCACTAAGGTGCACGTTCACCTCTGTCTGTTCCTTTGTCTGCTTTTCTCTGCCTTTCTCTCTCTCTGTGTCTCTGTATGTCTATCTCTCTCTGTCTCTCTCTTTCGGTCTTGCTCTGTCTCTTTCCTTGTCTCTCTTCCTCTCTTTTTCTCTCTCTTTCTGTCTCTCTATGTCTCTGTGTCTCTTTCTCTCTCCGAGTCGCCATCCCCCATCTCTCTGTCTCTCTCTTTGTCTGTCTCTCTTTTTCTCTCTCTCTCTCGCTCTCTCTTTCTTTGTCTGTCTGCTGTCTCTCTCTATGTCTCTTTGTGTGTGTGTGTGTGTGTCTCTCTGTTTGTCTGTTTGTATAGAGTCAGTCTAATGATACTGATTCACAGGTAAACACAGATGTCACTCCACCTCCAGACCCAGTAAAAGTAGACAGTGTGAAGCCCCCGGTTATTGCTGCTCAGCAGGAAAAGGTACTGCAACAATCACCCACTTGTCAATAAATATTTAGTGATTTTACAGTTTCTTTTGACCCTGTTGGGATAGTAGAATTGTAGAATCAAAAACGTTTTGTAAAATGAAAACTTTATTAAATATAATTACAGTGAAAGATTTGATGCTTTATCTGCACTTGCATAATTTAACTCCAGTCCAGTGTTTACTGGAATTCATCCTGACCAATAAACAAACATGCTGTGTGTGTGTGTGTGTGTGTGTGTGTGTGTGTGTGTGTGTGTGTGTGTGTGTGTGTGTGATGGAGACAGAGTGTGTGTGAGAGAGAGAGCGCACATTCTACCTCCGAAATCTTGATTCATATGATTCAAATTCAAATGATTCTTGATGTCCTGTTTTTAAGGAAATACATTAACCTCTAAAATCCAATCACAGCTCCTGGGTCTTCACAATCACAGCTCCACAGCTCCGTTAACTCTTTTTAATAACTACCTTTTTTTACATTTTAAATGAACCTTTACTGGATATAGACATGCACTCAAACACACATACACACCCATGCACACGAATTCAATTTCAATTCAGTTTTATTTGTATAGCGCTTTTTACAATTGACATTGTCACAAAGCAGCTTTACATAGTAA
>JBCNYH010000012.1:15900331-15913533 GCA_039654325.1 Tandanus tandanus | reverse complement strand
TAAAATTAAATCCTAAAATCGGAGGGAAGAAGCTAGGTTAAGAACGCCGACAAGCAGTTGCCGGCACGCGATTCAAAGAACAGGAACTGACACTAATTCCAGAAATAATATTTGTGTTTACATTTTGTACATGCTTTTATAAATTCTTTACTCAGCAGTATTTGTAGATTAAAGTTCCCCGTTCACTACTGAATATCTGATGTGTCTTTTTCTTCTATTATCAGTTCATTTTGTATAATGAAGGTTTCCTTGTGAAACCACCCCAACTCACAGGCTTGGTATCATTTATTCACCTGTTCTACATCTTATTTTTGTACTGCGTCTGTTTACATTACCCGGTGCAGGGGGTCATTAACACTCGTGTACAGGAGTAAACAAATGTATTCAGACAGACATTGTGGCCGATTCTATTTTATTTCCAAGAGATTCCACTGTATTTCATCTTTATTTAATATACCTGGGAACTGAATGGGAAACTTTAATCTCGAAGTCTTGATGATCAGCCTACATTATTTTAAAAGGATGAATTTGTGTTTGTTTTTACTGTAAACCCCAACTTTTTAATTAACCCATAACTGCTTGCACACAGACACCACTAAAGCATCAGAAGATCATAATTTCTATTATGTTATTACTAATTATTATATTGCTGTTCTCACTTCCTCATTCACTGAAGCGTTTAATTCTACTGGTGTCATGGGAAGGCTGGAGCCTATATCAGCTGACACTGGGCGAAGGCGGGGTACACCCTAAACAGCTCGGCAGACCGTCTCAGGGCCAACACACACAACCGTTCACACTCACCTAGGGGCAACTTGGAACAGCTACTTAGTCTAACGTGCATGACTATGGACTGTGGGAAGAAACCAGAGTACCTGGAGCAAAGCCACACAAGCACATGGAGAGCATGCAAATTTCATACAGAACCTTTTTGCTGTTAGAACTACTGGGCCTTTTTGCACTATGCCCCTTTAATCTCCCAGATGCGCAAAGTACATACAAAGTATAGATTTCAGTCACACTAACCATTATTTCCTTTTAACTAGCACATTTTTTTTTATGTCCATAGCAAGCGCACGGTGTGGTGAAGCAGATCACAGTGGAGGAGTTATTCGGCAGCTCTTTACCCAAAAATCCAACCCCTCCAGCAGAATCGATTTCTGGCGAGAGTTTCCTGCGTGGAATGAGCTACGGGCCGCCTCCAGTACCCCTGGAGCCCCTCCTCCCACAACGTCTCTCAGCCAATCCCCTCCTCTCTCAGCACTCAGTCTCTCCCGGGCTAATGGCTCCCAGCGGAGCTGAGAAGGTTTCAGCACTTGGCGGCCATCGGGGGCAGACTGGACCTCCGGCTGCGCCTCAGTATATAAATCCACTCAAAAACGATAGCCACGGGATCCCCAAGCCAACAGCACTGCCAAGCTTCATGCCCAGCACACTAGTCACGCCACAGAGTTTCCGAGAACCTACACCCAAAGCACCAGCGGTTTTCACCAGCAAACCTGCAGCATCAGCACAAGTAAGGACCAAATAAAGGATTGTTCTCAATAGGAATTAGGAACACTGTTATTCCTTTTGGCGCTGACTGCATTTCTTTGTGGTTTTTTTTCACGCGGTTGCTCTTTCTCCTCTCTCCATCTGATGAAGACTAAAGAAGCCGGCACTTTTTCACAGCCACAGACCCCAAATCTCATCAAACCCATTCCAGTGAGTATACACCCTTTAAAACACTAACACTTTAGTGGTGTTTCCATCAATCACCAGGTGCCTTTAGAAGACTTAAAGCAGGGGTTGGTCATTTTTAGCTGTATATACAAGCAGTTATAATTATTTAAAATGGTCTTTACACCCCGGCAGCAATCAATAATTTTTTAAATCTTAAAAAATCCATCATCTGTGGTTGCTGCAATCCTGTTAAAATACCGACCAATCACTGCCACACGGTCCACTGGGGTATATCCAAACAAATGCGCCCATGTCTTCCTTCTTGTGCGTGACCCGACCATGCACTAATCAGCAGTCAGGATGGAGCTCCTGCATGTGGAGCAGGGGGTGTGGCTTTGGAACGACCTCCGAGGGCTGGGGAGGGTTTAGCCAGAGCCCTGAGGAGATGCTAATTTCAAATGTTGTTAGCTTCCGGATTACCAACCCCAGCTTTAACTTTTTGTGAATATGTAAAAATTATATGTTTTCTTTTTTTGTTCTTTTCACAGCATGTTTTCCCTGATTTATGATTCCCTAGAGTGGATCTAAAAAATTTACACACCCCTGTTAGGTGCCAGGTTTTACAATGTAAAAAACTGAGACCATGTTAAATAATTTCAGAAGTTGTCATGTGACCAATAATTGTCGTGTGACCAATAAATGTGACCAATTAAAAACACAAATTTTCAATGGGAAAAAATTAATCAAGTTATTGTGGCTGCATATATATAATATACACACACACATATATGTGTGTATGTATTAATATTTTGTTTAGAATTTCTGCACTGCTCAAAGCACATGACATCTATTGTTTGTGACCTGTTGTCTTTACATAAAAGATGCTGTAGCATGCACCGTTTCCTTAAAAAACTAAAAGCTAAAACTAGCAAGTGTTTTCACGCACACTCTCGCATATCTCCAACATGTATTGGGAATGTGTTAAGTCGGGACTGAAAGTGTGTTTGTGCTTTAAAGGTACAGTGTGTAACATTTTGGAGGAATTAATCATATCATCAATAAATAAGTTTTCCTTAATTTACAGTCCTTTACAAAATAAAAGTCACTGAGTTTTCAGAACTGTACGATAAGCTGTTATCTACATGGGAGTGGGTCCCCTTTCACAGAGGCGGCCATCTTGCATTCAGGCTTCGAAGGAGAGGGGACACCACTAGATGTCACTAAATCTTACCTTTAATAAGTTGTTTGTCTTGTTTCAGACGAAGGCGGGGTTAGTTGTACCAGGGGATCAGCCATCATTACTACTTTCCCCCAGTGTGTTCCAGCAGTCCACTACAAAAGCACCTGAGCTGCCGAGAAATCCTGCACCTCCTCCATCACCTCCTGTCTCTCTGGGTGCAGCTGAGCTCCCCTCAACAGTGTACAGCAAGGCACAGCTACAAGACGTTCTGATACATTTGATAAAGGTACTCCTTTTTAAAGAAAGGAGGTTTGTGGATACTGGTCATGTTTTGGCTTTTTAAAATTCTTTAACTTGGATTTGTTTCTGGTTTTGTCTCTAAGAATGATGCCCAGTTCCTCAGCACAATCCATGAAGCGTACATGCAGAGCCTTACCAAAGACCTCAGCAATGTCAAACTATAGCCCCTGGACCACAATCTGCCAGACTGAGTACTCTTACTATCAGTCCAGTGGGCTGCATGTAGGACCGAACCACCGTATACTGGTGCTCCGATTCTCTCTCTGTCTTACTCACAGAGGGATGAATCCGAAGGCACTCATCACTCCATTCTTTCAATGCAAGAACGCAAATTTCAGGATGACTACGAAGCAGTGAACCTGGGCTAATACGAATCGTGAGGGAAGATCACTCCCTTTTTTGTCTACTCTGTCTCATCCTGTCGGGTCACCCGTCGCCCCCTGTTTGTCATTCCATCTCTAGCTGATGGTTGTAACTATATTTATGAACACAGGTGAATTACAGGCTTTTTTTTTCCTTTTGTAAGAGAAATGATTAGGGATGCATTTGATACATTTGTTTGTCCAGCTGGTGTTTTTCTTATCCGTATTTGTTTATAATACTGACACTGAAATGACTACCCCATGAAACATTTTTTTGAGCTTGGTTGGTGTTGGCTGCAAGTGTACTAATCTCTCCTTGCTCAGTTTTTTTTATGTTTACGATGTAATGGTGTAAAAGCAGTATCTTTAAAGGAGCCCATTCACTACCCAGGTATATTAAATAAAGATGAATTACAGTGAAATCTCTGGGAAATAAAATGAAATTAGATCCAAAATGTCTTTTTGAAACCACTTGTTTACTCCTGTATGCGAGTGTTAATGACCCCCTGCACTACTGGGTGCCATGATATTAATAAACATCACCGTCTTTTTTTTAATTTCTTTTGAAATCGTGTCCCTTTTTCTGTCTCTTAACACTTGATCTCAAACTTTCTACGAATCAGGGTTGCGCTGCCAAGTAATCGCGCATGCACAAGATCGTTCCTGCTGTCTTGTTATTGTTATTGTAAACACACAAAACCAAAGTAAGATGTAGAACAGGTGAATAAAAGATACTAAACCTGTGAGCTGGGGTGGTTTCACCAGGAAACCTTAATATTCAACCAAAATGACCTGATAATAGAAGATAAAACACATTGACTGTTACTGCTCGTAGTGAATGTACTCCTTTAATACAGAGCAGCAGCATCGAGTAGATTTAAATGCACTTTGCTGTGATTTATATTTGACTCCCAAGCAAACTCTAAACCCAAAGCATATGTTTCTCAGTGCTCCCACAGTTGAAGTGCTCTCTGATGCATTACAGTATCTGTATACTCGCTTCACTTCTCCACTAAGTACCATGCTGGCTGATACCGCTCTTCTCACTCACTTCAGTATACCATGAAATGCCATACAATGTTTTATTAGGACCCGTCACATCCACTTCGCTCTCATTCTGTGCCATCTGTTTATTAGTATGACGGTGTACACTGAGCTTACATCGCACGGTGTGACGTGATGGAGTGTGTTTTTGCATAGATCAGGATGTTTTCAGATCCAATACCGGTATCATATATATATATATATATATATATATATATATATATATCACTTCCTCCTTAGTGGCCATGGCTGCCTGTTCTAATTAAAGTAATACCCCGTGGTTAAGTTTGAGAATGAAGACCTGCACCTTTCTTTGAAATGTTATTTGGAGCCTGATCTAAACTTGAATTACGTGAGTGATTTGTGATGCAGTATTGTTACTGCACTGAGCTCTATTTGCACTTAATAACAAGTACAACTGCTTATTGTATAGGAATTAAATGAGTTTGATTATGAATGAGGTGCCATGAGTTGTAAAATACCCTTTAAACTCCTGGATAATTTCAATGCTTCAGTCCTCGGGATGAGGGTGATGACATCTCTTTATGGTTGGCGCTAGATTCCGTAATAAGCACAGCTTAGGGTGTGAGTGTGAATGGTTGTATGTGTTGCCCTGCGATGGTCTGGTGAACTGTTCATGGTGTACCCCGAACAGCACAAGAACAAGACTGTCGAGAGGAGCAGATAATTTTATATAAAGTGGATCAGAGTAAATTTTATTGAGTTGTTGGTTTGTAAGATACCACACTGGTGTACATGTTGCAGCCTTTTAATGGTCAAATGCCAAATAAATAAAGAAGCAAATCTGCAGTAGTGTTTGATCCTTCTGGTCTAAAACCATCTCTGTAATGTTTAATTTTTTTTAAAGTTGCTAATTTCCTCTCTGATCTTTTGAATGTTAATATATTTATCTGTATAATGCTGTTAATTGATCGATAAATACCTCTCTGTATATGGCTAGCTAAATAATAACCTTGAGTGGGCTCCCTCGACATCATCCTGGAGATCACCAGCTCGAATTCAGGTTGATGCACGCATCCTAACTGGCTGAGTTCTCACCAGCCAATCATGAGCATGTTGGTCATGTGACAAAAAGGGTGGTGGGAATTGCCTATGAGTAGATTGCTCATCACTCACTCACTCATTCGCCCAGCTGCCTAATCCTACTGAATCCTGAATGCGAGGTTGGTGCCTATCTTAGTGGACACTGGGCGAAGGCGGGGTACACCCTGAACAGCTCACCAGACCATCACAGGGCAGCACATACGCAACCATTTACACTCACACTGGAACCACATTAGGCTTACTGCCGGTTCAAAATTGGCCCTGCAGCACTCTGGCGAGCTGTTCAGGGTTCACAACCCACCTTCGCCCAATGTTGGCTCGCGACCCTAGTACGATTAATCGATTTTGCAAAAGAGTAATTGAGTGAAAAAAGTTATGCTTAAAAAAAACTTAATTCTTAATTAAAGAAACCTTAATTCTGATTTGGTTGTTATGGATACTTTAATGCAGCTTATGGACAGCTCTGCTCCAAATAAAGATTTCTTTATTTAAAGGCTTTATTTAAAATTGCCTGTTTTGTTTCTTTGCTTTGACTTTCAGCTACATGGTGAAGTATTATTAATATTTATAAACCTAAACATGGATTAGCTGTATTAGCTTTATAATCAGCGCGACTTAATCAAAGCAAGCATATGCTGGGTGACTGACGACATGTGGAATGAGAAATGTATTAGTATATCATCCTCTTTTTCTTTTTTCTTCTTTTTTTTTTTTAATCTCATCGATGTTTCTCCCTCAGACTTTTACATTTCCTTTATTTTGTTAGTTCTTGTTTTCCCAGAGATAATGTATAAGTAATTATTAAGTGTCCTGCAACAGCAATGTGTAGAAAATGCATGTTACTCAAGTGTACTTTGATAGAGAAATCAAAAAATTACTTCTCATGATCCTTTTTAAAGTTCTTTTTGCGCTTATTTAGTGTACAATAAAGCAGTTGTTTTACCTCCCCTGATCATGTTCTGTACTGTAGATTATTAACAGTAACATTTCCCACATGCACAGCTGGAATAAAATAATACATGAGTTGAATGTGATGACAGTTTTAACGTCGAGCATGTTAAAAACTGACAAGCAATAATATCGATTGTGTTCAGGCAACATGTACAGGTATGTGTAAGGCTTTTATTTCAAGGAGTGAAGTATAATGTTTAGATCTTCACCATGCTTTCCCTAAACCAGTTTAATTCATGGTATTTTATTTCCAAACGTAGTACTTTTAACAGTAGATCTCTTGGTCAGATTTCGATCCCTGAGTGAACCAGGGGTGACATGAATAAGAAACCTTGAGAGGAACCAGACTCCAAAGGAAGTCCACCTCCTATCAGTGACACCCAATAGAGGTATTATAGTTGTTTGTTTTTTGTTTATTGTTTTTCTTTACGGTGATTGCGAACTGTGCTAGCGCATTATCGACACTTTTTGGTCTGGAGTTCACTTTGGCTTGCAGACTTATTCTTGGTTTACAAAAAAAGAAAAGACAATCACATTCTTTTTTTCCAGTCCTGTCACGTTCAAAAATATTAGTAGATACCTAACACATCGCATTCACTTTGTTGTATAGACACAATACATCAAAGTGTTTGCCATATTGGTAGTGGCAAGTTTGCCCTGTAAACCGATGTTTACATGCAGGTATGTGTAGAAACTGGATTATCTGAATAAAAGAAGCACAGAAGTTTATGTTCAACCAATTGTGATGAATTGCTTTTTTAATATTCAATAACATATTTTAGTACTACTAACAGCAAACACTTACCCACTCACTCATTTGCCAAATTGCTTAATCCCACTTGGGTGGTGTCTATCTCAACCGACACTGGGCGAAGGCGTGGTACACCCTGAACAACAACACTCAGACACACCTAGGGGCAATTTGGAATAGCCAGTTAGCCTAATGTACATGTCTTTGGACTGTGGGAGGAAATCGGAGTACCCAGAGGAAACCCACACAAGCACAGGGAGAACATGAAAAGTCCACACAGGACCATCCTCACCGAGCCCAGGACACGAACCCAGGACCTTCTTGCTGTTAAGATCATGATAGTGGTTGTTGGTGCCATATGGGCTGATATTAATTTTTACACACAACAGTCTATAGGGTTTATAAAGTCAGACAGTTCTCTGGTTAGAAACACCTTGTTGATAAGAGAAATCAGAGAAAAATAGCTTCATTGTTTTAAACTGCCATGAACATGTGATCCAAATAATCACCCTTTACAACCATGGTGAACAGAAAAGCACCTCAGCATTCACAAATCATTGCACCTGGAGATAGTTGGACTAAAACAGCAGAAGACCTCATCAGGTTCCACTCTTTTGAGCTAAGAACGATAGGCATAAAAGCACCTGGGATTTTTGTTTTTGTTGACCTTGCTCAGGTATGGGCGGCACGGTGACATAGTGGTTAGCACGTCCGGTTTGCAGAAAAAAGGTTCTGGGTTCGAGTCCCCGGCTCAGCAAGGGTTTCTATCGTGAACTCCGGTTTCCTCCCACATTCCAAAGACATGCTAGGCTAATTAGCTGTTCCAAACTGCCCCTAGGTGTGAGTGTGAGTGTGAATGGTTGTGTATGTTGGCCCTGCAATAGACTGTTAAGCTATTAGTTCAGGGTGTACCCATCTTCGCCCAGAGTTGGCTCAGACTAGCTCCAGTCTTCCAGTGACGCTAATAGCACTAAGCAGTTCGGCGAGTGAATGAATTAATGAATTGATAAAGTGTCGCTTCCTCTTTATTGGAATGAAAACTTACACCCATATCAGCCATTTATCGAAATCCTGCTTTCTGAACTCTACTTTCATTTTAGTTTTATGAATATCAGTCTTTTAAATCTGATGTGGGAGGAAGCCAGTGAAGGGAATACAGCGATGTGGTAATGAGGAAGTATTTTACGAACCGTTTCTGCTTCTTGCTGTATGTTAAGTTAGGTGTGTGATTTTGAAGGCGAAGAACTGTAAGCTAAAGCAGTTGGAGTTAGATTTGGCTAATAGTCTTTGATATCGAGATACTTTGGCATAAGTGGCTTCATCGGGGTCCGTAGTTCAACCCAGAGGTCAGGTTACTAAGCTCAGGTTTCCTCCCACCTCACAATAGTAGTAGGTACAACTCCTGGCAATCCCCACGCTTAAAGGATCTTCACCCTGGTTTGTAATTTTGTATCAAATTACCAAATCACAGATCTAACACAAACCAATCATTCATTTGCCAAACTGTTCAATTCCAATGGTAGAGTGGTTGGGAGGCTGGAGCCTATCTCAGCCAACTCTAGGTAAATGCAGGGTATACTCTGAACAGCTTGACAGTCCACTGCAGGGCCAACACACCATTCACACTCACAAATAGGGGAAATTTGGAACAGCCAATTAACCCAATGTGCACATCTTTGGACTGAAGGAGGAAACCAGAATACCAGATGAAACCCACACAAGCATGAGGGAGAATATGCAAACCCCATATAGTAACGCCCCCGCTGACCCCGGACTCAAACCCAGAATCTTCTTGCTGTGAGTTGGATGTGCTAACCACTATGCCACTGTACCACCCCAAACTGTACCTGAGATACTATATTTTTAAAGCAAAGGGTCATCACACCAAATATTGACTTGGTTTCATTTATTACTGTTTATTGTGTTTTATAGAATTCTTTCAGATTTGTTTTCAATCCTCCAGGATCGCTACATTTTGGAGGTTTTTGGGGGAACTTCAGGTCACCATAGGAGCCCAAACAGTCATAACAACTGTCCTACAACTGTCTTCTCATGGGGCAGCGTGATGGGACCCTACCTCAGGTTGTTTACGAAGGCCCCAAGACTCTTGGGTTGAGGAAGAGAGAGACACAGCCAAATGTTAACTGACCACTTTTGGAGACATTTCTGCGAGCACTACCTTCCAGGACTCCAGGCCCGTCAGAAATGACAGAGTGAAGCAGTGGACTTGCAGATTGGAGATGTCATGATTGTCGACAACCAGCTGCCTCGTTCTTTCTGGCCTGTAGGACGAGTCACCCGTGTCCTTCTTGGTGCTGATTACCGAGTCCGATCGGCTGAAGTGTTGGTAAAGGATAGGACCTATACTGTACCTGTGACAAGACTCATCAGTCTTCATCCCCTTCTTGAAGAGTGATCATCACCCACTCAGAGAGACCCTATAACCTTTTAAGACGTTCAAATTCACTTCGCAAATTTGGGGTAGCAGCTGCTAAAAAGACCGTTTGTTCCTTTAAGACTGTGGGACAGTCACTAACCAGCTAAGTGCTGGTCTGCTGATTGCTAGTGCGTTCTTATTGTGACCTCATAGTAACTACTTATAGTTAGCGATCCAAATGTTAGCTTGGAACTCCTATTGTCTTTACTCTGAAAATTTTTATTATTCTGCCTTTTTTTCCTTTTATGGTAAAAAGTTGCTCCCTGTGACATCATCAGTTCCTCTTTGTGACATCAAAGATACCAGCTACTCCAATAAACAGTTGCTCCAAATCCCTCACTCACATGCCATTATTTATCCCAATTTGTCATATGTGAGAAAATTTTTTAAATTCTTCTCATGAAGAATCTTCTCTTCCTCACTGCCTGGGCTCTTCATTGCTCTCCCTGCTTGATTCCTGGGAATTGCTGCTTGTGTGTTCATATTGTGACCTCATAGGTGGTTTGGTTCTTTCTTATTGTTCTAAACTGTATAAATATCCTTGGCTGACTGTACTGCACCTGACCTGTAAATAAAGGAACCCTTTATTATGTTAAAGGTTAGTAGCAGAACCCCTCCTCAACTACATTAGTTCTAAGTGGACCCCCCACAGTGATTTGATCGGTCCCATCAGTACAAAGGTAACTATTTTTCAGTATGTTTTTACAATTTTTACTAGTTTACTATTTTTCAATGTAAAAACATTTAATTTATTTATTTATATGTAAATATAAGGCATTTTTACTCTACAGCATTTCTTTGCAGGTGCCTAAGTACTGTACATACTCACTGCCTAGCCAAAAACACTCACCATCAGTTAAACATGCAAGTAGGTAAAAGCTTTCTATTGGATAATAGCTGAAGTGATGGATATGTTTCAGCTGGCAACAAAATTAGAGATTACAAGTATAAAGTCATATTGTTCTGAGAATAAAGTTGTAATATTTTGACTTTATGCTTGTAATATCCCTCATAGTAATCAAAAATAAAGGTGGTCCAAATATTAAAGGTTTTTTGGCAGGGCAGTGTATATTTAACAGTTATTCCATGACCTTGATTCAAATATAATCTCAGGAGTAGGTTAGCCAATCAAAGCACACAATGGCAATTATTATTCATTCAAAAGAGTTTCTTGTTTCTAATTGGTGGAAAACCATTGAATAATTCTCCGTAGTGCATCATTGCCATAGTATAACTGAATTACTGCATTGTTGCTACCAGATAAGTGAATGATTATTGCATGACTTGCATGTCCAACATAATAATGTGACTGTCTACTTTGAAAATATTTTGAATAAGTAATAAAACAGTTAGTGGTGTGTGTGAGATGGCAGCGTGAGTTTGTTTGTATCGTAGCTCCTGGGAAAGATTTACTAACATGCCTCTAACAAAAGTCTATCTAAACTTCATCCTAAACTTCATCTCAGATCAGATAATCAGCTCATCAGCTGTCATTACCTTGATACACACGGACCTTATGGAGGAGTATATAATGGAGTCGAAATCCTTCAATGACCAGCATTACAACCAGCAAAACAACATGGAAGTCCAGGACACACAAAACCCCTCCAAAAGACCAAAAAAAGACTCTTCTACAAACACAGATGAACTCCAAATCATTGTAAGTCTACTGGCCAGCATTAAAAAAACTTGACCTGCTTGAATCACTAAATGAAGACATACAGTGGCTTGCAAAAGTATTTATACGCCTTGAACTTTCCCACATTTTGTCACTTTATAACCACAAGCATAAATGTATTTTAGTGGGATTTTATCTGATAGACCAATCCAAAATGGTGCATAATTGTGAAGTGGTAGGAATATGGTACATGGTTTTCAAGATTTTTTACAAATGAAAAGCTGAAAAGTGTGGTGTGCATTTGTATTCAGCCCCCTTTACTCTGATACCCCTAAATAAAACCCAGTGCAACCAATTACCTTCAAAAGTCAACAAATTGGTTAATGTAGTCCACCTGTTTGTAATCTAATCTCACAATACAGCTGTTCTGTGAAGGCTGTTGAGGTTTGTTAGAGAACATTATTGAACAAACAGCATCATGAAGCCCAAAAAACACACCAGACAGGTCAGGGATAAAGTTCTGGAAAAGTTTTAAAGCAGAGTTAGGTTATGAAAAAATATTTCAAGCTATGAACATCTTACAGAGCACTGTTTAATTCATCATTCGAAAATGGAAAGAGTATGGCACAGCTGCAAACCTACCAAGACATGGTCGCCCACCGAAACTGACAGGCCAGGAAAGGGTCAGAGAAGCAGCCAAGAGTCCCATGGTAACTCTGGAGGAGCTGCAGAGATCCAGAGCACAGGGAGGATAATCTTATTGTATATCAGACTTGCACTCCACAGATGGTAGAGTGGCAAGAAGAACGCCATTGTTGAAAGAAAGCCATAAGAAGTCCTGTTTGCAGTTTGCCACAAGCCATGTGGGGCACATAACAAACAAGTGGAAGAAGGTACTCTGGACAGATGAGACCTAAATTGAACTTTTTGGCCTAAATTCAAAACACTATGTATGGCAGAAAACTAACACTATCCCCACTGTGAAGCATGGTGGTGGTACTATAATGCTGTGGGGATGTTTTTCTTCAGCAGGGTCAGGGACGTGGGAAGATGGATGGGGCCATATCCAGGGCAATTTTGAAAGAAACCCTGTTAGAGGCTGCAAAACTTGAGACTTGGGCAGAGGTTCACCCTTTAAGAGGACAACAATCCTAAACAAACAGTCAGAGCTACAATGGAATGGTTTAGATCAAATGTGTTAGAATGGCCCAGTCAAAGTTCAGACCTAGATCCAACTGAGAATCTGTGGCAAGATTTGAAAATTTCTCTCCACAATTTTGCCACAATTTTGAAAACCATGTATCATTTTCCTTCCCTTTCACAATTAAGCACTGCTCTGTGTTGGTTTTTCACATAAAATCCCAATAAAATACATTTACATTTGTGGATGTAATGTGACAAAATGTGGAAAAGTTCAAGGGGTATGAATACTTCAGCCACTGTATATAACATTATATGATCAGTGTTTGAATATTATTATTATTATATATTTGTTTTTTCTCTCTTTTTTCTTCTTTTTTCTCTCTTGAAAAAATAAAGAAGAAAATAAAACATGGAATTCAACTTTTGTATAATAGAGAATTATTTGGTCTCGGCAGATAACAACCCCTTGATCGAAAAATGTTTCCATATCATACTTCACCTCATTCAATTTATTGTTTTATCATTTATTATTTTGTGACCTAGAAAAGAATAAATATGGATATCTTTCACTACATTATGGTTTCCCCTCCTCACTCCGTCTCTGTGTTTCTCTACTCTCTCTCTCTCTCTCTCTCTCTCTCTCTCTCTCTCTCTCTCTCTCTCTCTCTCTCTCCCCCACACACACACAC
>JBCNYH010000012.1:15872761-15885066 GCA_039654325.1 Tandanus tandanus | reverse complement strand
TGTGTGTGTGTGTGTGTGTGTGTGTGTCTGTGTGTGTGTGTGTGTGTGTGTGTGTGTGTGTGTGTGTGTGTGTGTGTATTATAGCCACAGAGGATAAGATGGGTTGGCATGGTAAACCCCTGTCTAAAGACATGGCTGAGAGTGTAATAAAGGATCTACAGAGTCAGATCACGAGCAGCAGTAAACTGTCTCCTCTTACTCCAACTGAAGATGCACCTCCTGTAAACCTGACAAACATCCAGATGCCGAGCGAACCCAGCTACAAACTTGGAGAGAAGGTGATGTTCGCTGTATTTAGGTGTATTTAGGTGATGTTAACTCAGCAGGGCAGGTCTCTTCAGCTTTATAGGTCTAAACCTCTCTGTTTTTTCTTTTGTTACGATTAAATCAAAGTATTTTTAATAACCCATTTTAGGTGAATACCAGAGCAGCTAGGATCATCAGAGCCACCTAATTAAATACTAAGAGAGGTTTGCTAAAGGAATTGTGATTTGTCTTTCAGATCGCTACCAGGAAAGCCTACGGTCAGGCTCTTGCAAAACTCGGCCATTCCAACGAGCGTGTTGTTGTCCTGGACGCAGACACAAAGAATTCCACCTTTTCGGAGCTGTTTAAGAATGAATTCCCTAACCGCTATGTGGAGTGTTACATTGCAGAGCAGAACATGGTATGTGACTACACAAGCTTTCTTTCAAACTCTTATAAATACTCAAATAAATAAATAAGAGTAAACGCTGAAGAAGATCTTCATTCATTCATGTATTTCTCAGCCGAATTGCTTAATCCTATGAGCGCAGGGAGGCTGGAGCCTATCTCAGCTGACTCCGGGTAAAGGTGGAGTACACCCTGGACACTAAGCCAGTCTATTAAAGGGCCAACACACACAACTATTCACACTCACAACTCACACCTAGGGGCAATTTGGAACAGCCAATTAGTCTAATGTACATGTCTTTGGATTGTAGGAGGAAACCGGAGTACCCAGAGGAAACCCGTGCAAGCACAGGGAGAACATGCAAACTCCACACACAGTGGTTGACGTGTCTCCCTCAGAGCAAAGGAGTCCTGGGTTCAAGTCCCAGGTTCAGTGAGGGCATTTCTGTGTTGAGATGGCATGTTCACCCCATGATCATGTGGGTTTCCTCCGGGTACTCCGGTTTCCTCCCACAGTCCAAAGACATGCACATTAGGCTAACTGGCTGTTTCAAATTGCCCCTAGCTGTGACTGTGAGTGTGAATGATTGAGTGTGTGTTACCCTGCAATAGTCTGATGAGGTGTTCAGGGTGTACCCCACCTTCGCTCAGTGTTGGCTGAGAGCCTCCCCATTTTTTTTTCAATGAAAATGTTTATTAGACAATTATGGCACACAAAAGGTAAGAGACAACCCAAATTACAGACAAGGTTTAACAATAAGAAAGTCAACAGGCCATATTTACTTTTTTTTCACAAGGATTAAGCAGTTTTGTGAATGAGTAAGTAAATAACAATAGCTTTATTTCAAATCTTTTAAATGTTAACTAGTAATAGCTAGTGGCTCCTGATGGGGGAGTCGCACCATACACTAACTAGGCATTATAAACTTTCATTCATTCATTTTCTTAGCTGCTTAATCCTAGGGTCATGGGGAGGCTGGCACCCCTCTCAGCTGACTCTGGGCGAAGGCGAGATACACCCTGAACAGCTCTCCAGGCCATCGCAGGGCCGACACACATACAACCATTTACACTCACTCTCACACCTAGGGGACAATTTGGAACCTGCTAATCAGCCTTTTGTGCATCTTTTGGGACTGTGAGGGGAACCCAGAGTACCCGGAGGAAACCCACACAAGCACATGGTGAACATGCAAACCTCACACAGAGCCTGGGAATCAAGCCCGGGACCTTCTTGCTGTGAGGCGAACGAGCTAATCACTGCGCCACTGTGCCGCCCCATTATAAGCGGTTGTCGGCCATTTTGCTGACCTTGAACTTGATCTACGGTTGACCTAAAACTCATTTCAGCCTTTGGTCACCAGTTGCAACCCTGAAGATGGTGATATGTCAAGTAGATTTTGAGATATAGGCGCGCGTAGTCACAAATAAACAAATAAATAGACAAATAAATATACAAAAGTACAAACTGAGTAAAGTGAAAACAATACCAGCTATGCTATCATGACTGATTAATAATAATAATAATAATAATAATAATAATAATAATAATAATAATAATGGGCCTCATCATCAGTCTTTGAGTAGGAGGAGTTAAAGGGTTCCTGTGGAGTCTAAACATTAAAGACTCTTCAGCGTGCTCAGCATGGCGTTGCATGAGGGCTTCATTGCACCAGTTATTACCAAACACTTTTAAAACAGGCGGCCGCTGTGGAGCCATAGAAGAGGAAGGTTTAATAAAAGAAGTGGCAGGATTACTGAATTTTTACCACACACCCTCTTACAGCCACTGAAGATTACACTGGTTGCACATATTTGCTTTTTTCAAATTTCTCAGGGCAACAGTATCAGTTTGCAGCTTCAGGTGTAGAATTAAATAATAAACTGTATTTCTCTTATTCAGCCATCAGATTTCATTAACCATTATTTATTATGGATCATCATCGCAGATGAGCTGGACCCAGGTGTGGTCGAGTTAGGGCAAGAAGCAGTT
This sequence comes from Tandanus tandanus, assembly GCA_039654325.1. Taxonomy (NCBI): domain Eukaryota; kingdom Metazoa; phylum Chordata; class Actinopteri; order Siluriformes; family Plotosidae; genus Tandanus; species Tandanus tandanus. Next base: position 15,882,419 of record JBCNYH010000012.1, on the reverse strand, counting down.
GCTAAGCTATCATGGGGCTAACACGGAGACCAGTACAGGTGTAATAGGATGCACAGGGACACATGGAGATCTGGCTGTGTGCATGTATGAGATGAACTACTTGGAGTAATGTTGTGTTGCCTTCTGTTGTTCTTTTTTTTTTTTTATAGGTGAGTGTCGCAGTGGGCTGTGCAGCTCGTGGCCGCAACGTTGTTTTTGCCTCCACGTTTGCCACGTTCTTCACCCGAGCTTATGACCAGCTGCGCATGGCTGCCATCTCGGAGAGCAACATCAACCTCTGCGGCTCACACTGTGGCATTTCCATTGGTTAGTCTTCGCTGACCCTTGACCCCTAAATTCTACTTTTCCCTATTCAGAACTATTTAAGGGTGGCATGGTTGCGTAGTGGTTAGCACTCTCACCCCACAGCACAAAGGTCCTGGGTTTGAGTCCTGGGCTAGGCAAATGTGTTCCCTTGTGGAGTTTGCTTCCTCTTCCCATGCTTGGGAAGAATACATGAATAAATTGGAATGGAGATTTTTGTATATACAGCATTCCATATTGATAATCAGGGATGCACGGTGGTGTAGTGGTTAGAAAGTTCACCTCACTGCAAGAAGGTCCTGGGTTCGAGTCTAGGGCATTTCTGTGTGGAGTTTGCATGTTCTCCTCGTGCTTGCACGGGTTTCCTCCAGGTACTCTGGTTTCCTCTGACAGTGCACATTAGGCTAACTAGCTGTTTCAAATTGCCCCTAGATGTGAGTGTGAGTGTGAATGATTGTATGTGTGCACACATACAATCATTCACAACATGTTGCCCTGTAATTGACTGGTGAGCTGTTCTGGGTGTACCCCCCGTTCGCTCAGTGTTGGCCGAGATAGGCTCCAGCCTGCTCACAACCCAAGTAGCTGTAACTGGTTTGGTAAATGAGTAAATGAGTGAATATATTGAAAACCAGAATGCAGTTCAGTCCCATAAAGAGCCTTCATGCACTTCTGCAAGACTAACATTCATGGGTTTGTTGCAGAAGCCAAATTTCGTTAAATTCTTTCGCACTGAAATGACAATAATCAGTAAATACTTTCGTCTGTGACACTTCTTCTTTTCGTGTTCACTTCCTTATGGTTAATTTCCTCACATCTTCCTCTTCCTCATTTCATCATGCTTGCAATATCCACTCTGGCGTCAGTACTGTTGCCTGTGGGGAGAGAAATTTGACTAATACAAACATGATTTACTCCAACACGGTACACCTTTCCAGCACTAGCACTGTCCAAAAAGACCTTTATCCAAACACTGTGTGTGTGTGTGTGTGTGTGTGTGTGTGTGTGTGTGTGTGTGTGTGTGTGTGTGTGTGTGTGTGATATTTCAGGAGAAGATGGCCCCTCTCAGATGGCACTAGAAGACTTGGCGATGTTCCGAGCCATCCCCACCGCCACTGTGTTCTACCCGAGTGATGGCGTGTCCACTGAGAAGGCGGTGGAGCTGGCCGCTAACATGAAGGTTCTCATAATCCTCTTGGAAGCCAAAATATGATAATATATTTTCCACCAGGCTTGAAATAAACACCTGCTCACCTGCTTAGTGCAGGATGAAATATGCAATGTTGATAATATTTCAGTCTTACATTTCCGAGCTTCGTAAGGCCAGATGTGGAGACATTAATGCAGCAGTTGATGATCCTGGTGAAATCTGAAGAAATCACTTCCAGCTACTTCACTTCTTCCCACTACAGAGACCTCTCAGAACTGCAGAGTTGTTGTTTTTTTTAATCAGCATGCACACGGAATAGACAGCTAGTGGACCTTGAGGAGATGTTCACTGAATATGACAGAGGGTGTATTAGATAAGAATCGATGAGTGCACTTTTACAGCTGTTGTGAAAAGAGTGCAAGACAAACAATAAGAGAAAAAAACACAGATGCTTAAAAAATGAATAAATTGTCTTACAGCTAGAATAAAGGTCCTGGGTTGGAGTCCGAGGCTCGGCAAGGGCGTTTCTGTGTGGAGTTTGCATGTTCTCCCCGGGGTTGTGTGGGTTTCCTGCGGGTACTCCGGTGTCCTCCGACAGTCCAAAGACATGCACATTAGGCAAATTGCCCCTAGGTGTGAGGATGAGTGTGAATGGTTGTGTGTTGGCTCTGCAATGGACTGGTGAGCTGAGATAGCCTCCAGCCTCCCTGTGACTCTAGTAGGATTAGGCAGTTCGGAGAATGAATGAATGAATACATATCATTGTACCTGTTGCTACGGGCCATTCGGTGTCTGTATTGCCAGAGCCAGAGCTTGGTCCGCATTGGTAACAACATGTTGAATTAATTTCCAATGGGGGATGGACTCCACCAAGGCTGTCCTTTGTCAATGGTTCTGTTTATAATTTTTATGTATAGAATTTCTAGGCGCAGCCGAGGCATTGAAGGGTTCTGGTTTGGTGACTATAGGATCTCGTCTATGCTTTTTGAAGATGACATTGTCCTTTTGTCCATCAAGCCGCGACCTCCAGCTCTGGCTGGAGCAATTCGCAGCTGAGTGTGAAGTGACCGGGATGAGAATCAGCACCTCCAAGTCCGAGGCCATGTTTCTCAGCCAGAAAAGGGTGGAATGAAGGTCTGGAATGAGGTCCTGCCCCAAGTGGAAGAGTTCAAGAATTTCATGGTTTTGTTCATGAGTGAGGGAAGGATGGAGCGGGAGATCGACAGGTGGATCGGTAAAGCGGAGCTTGTACCGGTCAATCGTGGTGAAGAGGAAGCTGAGCCGGAAGACAAAGTTCTCAATTTACCAGTCGATTTATGTTCCTACCGGAACATACCACCTACCACCTACCACTACCTACCGGTAGTGACCGAAAGAACAAGATCGTGAATACTGAATTAGCTGGATAAAATTAGCTTCCTTCACAGGGTGGCGGGGTTCTCCCTCAGGAATATGGTGAGAAGCTCGGCCATCCGGGAGGAGCTGTATGCTGTGTATATGCTGGACTAGGACTCTCTTTCTCTCTCTCTCTCTCTCTCGCTCTCTCTCTCTCTCTCTATATATATATATATATATATACAGTTACTTTGCTCCTGGTGCTATTTCCTAAATGTAAAAAATAATTGAAGTCTTAGTTTCAATCCTGGGTTCACTGTACACACCTTAACCTTAATTCTCATGATGGTTTGTAAAGAAATTGTACTCATGAAGCCTGCATGCTCTTTTTTTATAGGGTATTTGCTTCATCCGAACCAGTCGCCCTGATAATCCTGTGATCTACAACAGTAATGAAGTGTTCTGTGTGGGCCAGGCGAAGGTGAGTTCTTTTGTCCTCTGTCTGATATGCACTGATCGTCTGCTGAGGCGTGCAGCAAGATTGAGTTTTTAAATGTAAAAAAAAGATAATTTTCACATTTTTGGCCTCATGCCACTCTCTGGCCAGTGAGGGTTGCCTTTTCGGCCAGCATGGAATCCTGCCCGCGTGCCTCTCTTGTGCTTTGTAGCAAACTGTTCACAATGGCTCCTCCCCTGGTCATTCCAGCAAGTTGCATTGAAAAAAGTGTAATTCATACCATCAAAAACTTTCATTTCAAATTATGTTGCTTGTTTGTAATAATTCTAGAATGAAAAAAAGAGCCGGCCAGCTATGTATAGTTTTTAGCATAGCATGGACAACCTCTTTCATTGTTTTTTTTTATTTTATTTTATTTTTGTTTGTAGTGACCTAGCTATTAATGGTATATATCTCTGTAGGTGATAGGTGATATCTCTGTAGCAGATTAGTCAATTGGAACACATGATTGCTCATATTCAGTGGGTGAGCATAGCAGGAGCAGTAGAATTGGGTTCTGTCCATCTGTAAGATTTATTCTTGCTATAACTTTGGAAGGAAATGATATAGGATCTCCAAATTTGGTGGATGGGTTTCCCGCAGGAAGGGCTAGGTTGGAATTATAGATGGGTCACCTTGACCTTGCTCCTTGTGTCACAGCAGTCAAGATAAAAGTCACACACACTAATACTTTCATAAAGTGCATTTAATTTGATCAGAGCATGTAATCTCCACGGCATTGTTGCTCCAGTTGGTCAGGTCGAGGCTCAGCAACATTAATTTGGCAATAAAATGAAGTCAGCTGATGAGCGGAATGTAGTGAATGAGCAGGTTATCACATCAATGGACTTTTTCTTCCCTGATATAATATATATATTATATCGATATAAAATGGGGACTCAAATAATGAAAGAGTGATTAGAGTACATTTACAAACAAAATATAGTAAACATTATCGTGACAACATGAATAAACAGAAGATTTGTTTTGTTGATGATGAATAAGGGCTACTACATTTTGTGGTGTGTACATGCAGGTTGTATACAAGAACAACAATGACCAGGTCACGGTGATTGGAGCTGGTGTAACTCTGCACGAGGCTCTTGATGCAGCTGAGCAGTTGAAGAAAGGTACAGGATAATACCTACAAATACATACAACACCTGGATATATTGAAAATACTGCTTTAGATTCATAACAAAGCCCAAGTGGTACTCGTTAGTATGGGTGGGATGTGCCAGGGTGGGATCATCACAAAGTGTGTAAGTCAATCAGTAGGTGATGATGTCACAGAGAAGGGCAGAGAGACAGAGGGACATGGGGGAATCCGGCCCCCATAAGAGCATTGCTAAGTGATGTATCCCATAATGTGGGTCATCCCACAATTATCGCTATGCACTAGATACTTTGAGTAGTAAGCTCAGTGTGAGTATCAAACACAGGTCTTTTACCCAGATTCATCATCACTGTGGCATTCATACATTATAGAATGATGCCAGTATTGCAGAAAAGGGGATTTGGGGGTTAAAACAAAACGTTGATTTGTCAGACAGCGTAATCCTACTAGGGTATGCCTATCTCAGAGCCTATCTGACTCTTGAATTCGCCAGTCCATCACAAAGCCAATACACACACAACCATTCACACTCACTCCCACACCTAGAGGCAGTTTGGAACAGCCAGTTAGCATAATGTGCATGTCTTTGGTCTGTTGGAAGAAACCGGAGTACCTGGAGAAAACCCACGCAAGCACAGGGAGAACATGCAAACTTACACACAGACTTACATACATATACAGAAATGCCCTCATTGAACTCGGGACCTTCTTGCTGTGAACAAAAATGTAATGGCATCTATCATCACTCGAATTGTAACGACTCAGGGCAGAGTGTAGGTAGAAAATACTGTATAATGTTGTTTATATTATAATTTTGGAGTTTTGTACCCTGGCATCCCATTCAGGGTGTACTCCTGTCGTATACCTCTTATACCTGGGATCTCTGTATCTACTATCACCTTGACCAAGATCGAACACTTTTCAAGTTACAAGTTTTGTAATCTGTTATTACGGTCATTCCGTGTGAAATCACCAAAATCTCCCCAGATTTTACTTTCTTTTTTTTTTGGAAGTACCTACATACGTTTGATTAACACGTGCAAATTATTTCTATTTTAATAATAATAATAAAAATATTACAATTTTAAGGTGGTTTTTTTCTATTTTTAAAAGGCAATATCTCAGCTATAAATACAAAGATGAAACTGAAATTTGGTATATACAATGTTTGGGTACCCAAGATACAGAAAAAATTTTTTACATTTCTCTTTTTAAAGCATCACAAAAATGGCAATTTATCCATTTTCACAAAAATTTGCAAAAATTCAGTTATACTGTTATGGTGGTTCAAAGGATTATCTTCATTGTAGATTTCTCTTTCTTAGGGTACAGACATACTGTGTGCGAAATATCATGGTCATCACTTGAGGGGTTTTTGTGCTATTGTCTCTTGAAAATTGGAAAATTCAAAGTAGGGTACTGTAAACTGTCGTGAAAGAATTTTTAGCTTTATTGGCTTTTTTAAAAGACAATATCTCAGAAATGAATTCAAGTATGAAGATCAAATTTGGTATTTGCACTATCTGCCACCCATAAATACTAAAACACATTTCAAATATGGATTTCTGGGCCCATTTGTTTTTTTTATGGCATCGTAAAAATGGCAATTCATTCATTTTCACAACTTCGTTACACAGGTTTAGGAAGCTACATCAAGAAGAAGAGCTGAGGGACAATCTTGATATTTTAAAATTCACCTCTCTAAGTTACTGATTTTCTTCTCTCTTCAAAATATAATGCTTGTCAGTGTAAGACGTTCTGTGTCATTGCAGATTGAAGATCATACATAAATGCAAAGTATAAGGGGTGATTCAACATTTTCAAAAGCGTACAGAGAGTACTCTTTTTCAAGAAAAAGAAAAAAACAGGAAAATTCCCAACATGAAAAGCAAAGTGATGTCATAAACATGTATTGAATAATAAACCAAAGATTTAGAGCTAAAACAGTAATGCCTGCGCATTCAGATTTACATGTACAGGGCTGCTACCACAGGCAAATGTATATTTATTTCTACATTTCTGTTGTTTTTTTTCCATGCATGAACTGGAATGAGGTTTATTTTTGACATTTTCACTAAATTTCTCTGTCATCAAATAATAAAAAAAAACACTGCAAATATGGTTTGCATGATTTTCAGCAGCCCTGTGTACAGGGGTTTTAAAACCTTTGTACTAGCAATAATACTGGAATCCATAGTGAAATCCACAGTAGACTGAAAATTCTTTAAATGATACAGTATTTATAGTCATTTGCAGCATCATCTATAAAGTTTATTCAGTCTCCCCAAAAATACAACCAAGTATCACACACAAGTATGCAAAGGTTTGCAAAAAATCATTATGGAAGCAGGACATCCAGTTTCAGTCCCTTTGCCGCATAAACCAGAACAGCCATGTCTAAACACCATCTCTAAACTTGCACCCTCCACATAGTAGAAGACTGGAGTTATAAAACACACAACAAAATCTGAGGAAGTCAGGCATGTACAAAATATAAAGCAATACTGGTAAATATTATCCAACCCAGACTTTGCAATATCAAGGCAGGCCTTTCAAAATGGCATTGCCATCACAAAACATATGTGTCAGAAATGAACAATGTTGAATTGATTAATCTGGAAAACACTAAAAAATAAATTTTCCAAAATGAAGCAGAAACCACAGCTCATGAAGTGAAAATCCTCACCCTGCTATTGGCAATTTAGAATTAATTTGGGTTGGAGTGCAGGGAGCTACAGTAGACAGGCCTGCCTTGGGATTGACATGTATTTCAAAAACAAAACAAGTTTAAATCCAAAACCTGACATAAGCCAGGGCGGGGCATCCCCCTGCTGAATTACTGCTTAGATTTTAGCCTTCCTTTCTGAAGCTTCATTCTGATGTTTCAGTAGTTGATACTGGATCATTATTTCTATTGTCACCATAAGCATCATCATCACCATCAGATATAATTTCTTCAGATATAATGTCTGTAATATAAAAATTTTGTTTTCCATCTTATTTTCAATCAGCAATGACACAGAACTCCTTACACTGATGAGCATGATATTTTAAAGAAAGAAAATCAGTATCATAGAGAGGTGAATGTTGAAATATCAAGATTATCTCTCAATTATTTTTCCTGGTGTAGCTTCCTAAAATTGTGTAACAAATTGCTAAAATGAATGAACTGCTATTTTTATGATGCCATAAAATAACAAATGGACCCAGAAAGCCATATGTGAAAAGTGTTTTAGTATTTAAGTGTGCCAGATATTGTAAATTTCAAACCTGAGCTTCACATTTGAATTCACTGCTGAGATATTGTCTTTAAAAAAATGCCAATGAAGCTAAAAATTCACGGCAGGTTACCCTACTTTAAAAATTCTTTTCACTATGAAGGCATTTGAGTTAGATTAAAGAAATTTCCATACCCAAATTCTTATAACAAATTTGAGCTTCATATTTGCATTTATAGCTGAGATATTGCCTTTTTAAAATAGAAAAAAGTTCAAAATTGGCTCACGAGTGAAAAATAGGATTTAGGGTTGATATAAAATATATCAACAAAACTACTGGGTATTAAGCAGAAATATTTTGCATGTGTTCATCAAACATATGTAGTTACCTGGGAATTTGTCAGTGACCTGGGAAGCACCCAGTGATTTCACATGGAATGACCCATTAGTGATATTATTATTATTATTATTATTATTATTATTATTATTATTATTATTCATTCATTCATTCATTCACTTTCTAAGTGAAAAGCTCGCCAGACCATTGCAGGGCAAACAAACATACAACTCACACCTAGGGGCGATTTGGAAGAGCCAGTTAGCCTACTGTGCACATTTTGGACTGTGGGGGGAAACTGGAGTACCTGGAGAAAACCCACATAAGCACAGGGAGAACATGCAAACGCAACACAGAAACTCCTGAGCCCGGGAATCAAACCCAGGTCTTCTTGCTATGAGGCGGACATGCTAACCACTGCGCTACCGTGCCGCCTATTACTGTTATTTTTTTCATTATTATTATTATCTCTTCATCTTCATCTTCTTCCGCTTAATCTGGGATTGGGTCGCGGGGGCAGCAGCCTAAGCAGTGTGGTCCAGACGTCCCTCTCCCCAGCCACTTCCTCCAGCTCTTCCGGGGTGACACCAAGGCGTTCCCAAACCAGCAGAGACACGTAGTCCCTCCAGCGTGTTCTGGGTCGACCCTGGAGTCTCTTTCTGGTTGGACATTCTTGAAACACCACACCAGAGGGGCGTTCAGGAGGCATTCTAATCAGATGCACGAGCCACCTCAACTGGCTCCTCTTAACACAGAGGAGCAGCAGTTTTACTCAGAGCTCCTCCCGGATGACCGAATTTCTCACACTATCTCTAAGGGAGAGCCCTGCCACCCTGCGAAGGAAGCTTATTTCAGCCGCTTGTATTCACGATCTTGTTCTTTCGTTCACTACCCAAAGCTTGTGACCATAGGTGAGAGTAAGAATGTAAATCGACTGGTGAATTGAGAGCTTTGTCTTCCGGCTCAGCTCCCTCTTCACCACAACGCTTTACAGCAAAGGCTGCACCGATCCGCCTGTCGAACCTTCCCTCATTCCCTCACTCATGAACAAGACCCCGAGATACTTAAACCCCTCCACTTGGGTCAGGACCTCATTCCAGACCCAAAGGGTGCATTCCACCCTTTTCCGACTGAGAACCATGGCCTCAGACTTGGAGGTGCTGATTCTCACACTCACCTGCGAATTGCTTCAATGTGAGCTAGAGGTCCAGGCTCGATGAAGCCAAAAGGAAAACATCATCTGCAAAAAGCAGACGAGATCCTATGGCCACCAAACCAGAACCCCTCAATGCCTTGGCTGTGCCTAGAAATTCTATCCATATATATTATGAACAGAACAGGTGACAAAGGACAGCCTTGGTGGAGTCCATCCTCCACTGGAAATGAATTCGACAGGTTGTTCCCAAAGCGGACCAAGCTCTGGTTCCGGCAATGCAGAGACCGAATGGCCTGTAGCAACGGGTCAGGTATACCATATTCCCGGAGCACACCCCACAAGATAGCCTAAGGGACACGGTCGAAAGCCTTCTCCTAGTCCATAAAGCACATGTGGACAGGTTGGGCAAACTATCCTGCCCCACCTCCAGGATCCTGTAGAGTGTGTAGAGCTGATCGAGAGTGCTGTGGCCAGGACGAAAACCACATTGTTCCTCCTGAATCCAAGGTTCAACCATTGGTCGGATCCTCCTCTCCAGTACTCCTG
>JBCNYH010000012.1:15818303-15842012 GCA_039654325.1 Tandanus tandanus | reverse complement strand
CAGCCTACTCTTGACGAAAATCAGCAATGGTTCTTTTACATGCCTCTCACCACAGACAGTGAGAGACATGGCCGTTATTTTAATAACCCAGTTAGCTGCACTGGGGGGGCAGCAGTGACAACTTGGTGACAGGATTACTGATCCCAAGGTCAGGGGTTCAAGCTAAGATCAGTAATCCTGCACCCCCTACCACTGGGCCACCACTGCCCCACAGATTATTATAACTTGACATGATTATAATAAAATGTCTCCCTCTAGTGGGTGTTGAATGAATAGTTTGTTCCATGTTAAAGACGGGTTTGTCAGGATTTTATTTATTTATTTATTTTTTTTTAAACATGATGCCATGTACGGATCACCTCCAAATTGTAATGGGTTCTTTCCAGGCCCAGGATCCACCCCTCTACTAAGTTTTATGAAAATCAGATGAGTAGTTCTTGCATAATACCGCTAACAGAAAACAATCCTTTAATAAACTCCTGAGTCCGGATTGTGATGTTATGGGTGCTAGCCAGGCCCATACCCATCCCTCCACCAAGTGTGAAAACTGATTACAGTACACCAAACAGTTACTTTTATCCTGCTAACAAACATGCTGGTGAACACACAACCAAAAAAGATAGCTAACTGCAACTTTGTGCCTAGTACTAATCTTCAGCCACTGTTTCTGGAAATAAGATGCTTAGCCGAGATTGTGCAGCATTATCGTGGGTTCTGAGGGAATAACCCAGGAGTGGAATTAGGGTCTTTCAGCACCACGATCAGGTACAGCGATTAATAAATGATCAAAGTAACAACAAAACCCAAAACAAGCTAGCTTAATATTCTGAGATACATTTGGAACAAAATGTTGCGTTTTCTTTGGGTATTTATTTTACGTGGTGCGAATAGCTTTATCACACTGCTTCTTATTAAAAATAACCAAACTTCTGGGTGATGTAATGAACGACGCAGCTATAGGAAACTATTTCTTGTGCACCTTGAAGAAGGGACCACCAAACTCCTCTTTTACATCCTTCAGAACAAACACAGGAATGTTTGCGTGTAAAAGGGCGGCCATTTTGTTACAACACACTGCGTTTAGCAAAGCAAAACAGTATGACAAAGCACAGAGGGAGTCTCTGGGGTCTAACTTAACCTGCAGCCTCCCAATTAACCTCCTGGAGACCAGGTTAGACATGTTTACCACGAGATCTCCCTTGGGCAAGCACATACAACTATAGCAATATCTTTATCTTAACACCCAAAATCTCCATTCTCTCACGCACTCAGCGAACCGCTTAATCCTATTAGGGTCCTATAAGGTCAGATAAGCCCATCTCAGCCAACACTGGGCGAAGGCTAGATACACCCTGAACAGCTCGCCAGAGCATCGCAGGACAAACATACACAAAACCATTCAACTCACACCTAGGGGCGATTTGGAACAGTTAGCCTAATGTGCATGTCTTTGGACTGTTGAAGGAAACCAGAGTACCTAGAGGAAACCCACAGAAGCACGGGGAGAACATGCAAACCCCACACAGAAACACCCTCACTGAGCCTGAGACGCAAACCCAGGACCTTCTTGCTGTGAGGCGGACGTGCTAACCACTACACCACCATGTCGCCCTGTCTCCACTAAGTCTGCACTAAAAAAAAAAAAACTTGAACCATGTCTGCAGTTCTACACAAACAGCTTGAGTGAGATTACCGTGAGTCAGAGCCCCAGTGCATGGCGTAGATTTTAGCCAGGTGACCTCTCAGCGTCCGCCTGGTGCGCATCTGAATCCGCCCAACAGGGTCTATGTTGGCTGTAATCTGTGCAGAACACAAATACAATAAAGTCATGATACGAATACTGTTTACGATTTGAATTCTATATAATGGTTATCTTTAAAAAAAGTACGGACTGACAGTACGAGATTACATGCTCACCTGAGACAGGGTGGCATCTGCACAGGCTTTCCTCGCATCCTAAAAAAAAATACAAATAAAAAAAAAATAAATAAAGACCAAAGAGCAGTCAGTTTACAGAAGTGCAATTATTACAGCATACACTATGTACATTAAAGGAGCCGTGCCACAATCTTTTAATTTCAAATGCTGTTGCCAAAAAGTCGTGTAAATATGCACTGAATGTCCAAAATACTAGTGTCAAATTGTTAAATAACCTTTCAACATGCAAATCAAGGGGTTTAAAGTTTCCGAACCTGACACGGAGCAGAGCAAATGGATAGCAACAGGAACTTTTTGAAATCGTAATGAGATGAACAATTCAAACCAAATTTCCATCTATACACATGATTACGTCTTCTTTAATCACCCTACTGATACGGTTTACTTTTTATCTTTTCTTTTCTTTATAAACCATGACATTGCCCCTTTAACATACCACATTTATAGTACAATTGTAGTTTACTCTTGCTGACCAGCTCCGGTTGTAAAGAATGCTAACATTAACGTTACCTGCAAACATTCTTAATATGGTAATATTAACGATATATTTAGAATCAGCAACACTTGTTAACTCCTCCCAAAGTCTGTCAGTATTAGAACAGGGCTTTAAGGTCTGAAATCCACCGCTGTCAACCTTCTGTTGGTAAATATTGCTGATGTAAGATGATGGCAGCTTCAGGATTAATATTTACGGCCAATTAAAGCCACATAATCAGCAAAACGTAGAAAAAGCTGTTGTGTTTAACTATTACTTTTAAATACACACATACACTTCATATGACGTTAATACAAAAGGAGCAGGTAGCATCGCTGTGGAGGTAATTACATGCCAAAAAAAACACATGCGCGCGTGTGTGTGTATAAGTATTCTCTTGTAGAAAGCCTCAATGGCACATTGGACATGTTGAGCTGTGTGTGCGAACTCACTCTGATCTGGTTCTTCAGCTGCTCAGCCTCCTGACGTAGCTGGTCGAGTTCGCTCATTTTCCTCTTCTATATGGTATTCTTGACTCCTGCCACGCGCTGGGTCACTTACTGATCTGAGAACGACAGAAAGAGAGAGAGAGAGAGAGAGAGAGAGAGAGAGAGGTGAGGTTAAGCCTGTATGTGTAAGCTTCAGGAGATACAGTAGTCAGTGAGAACAGCCAGTCAAATCCTTTTAACTTAATCTATCCTTTGTCATTTCAATTAGTTTAAGCACGCTGATCCAGAAAAAAACAAACAAACACTGTTTACTATTTGTGGAAGAAGTTTCATTCTCTACACCGCCAATTATCAGAAATGCTATAAAAAATGTCCGTGGAGCTACAAACCAAGCCAAAACATCTCCGCAAGCAAACGGCATAGAGGTGGGGGGGTGGCTAACAGTGCTGTGTGAAGAGCACATAACATTTTACAGGTCCACGGCGAGGCCCAGCAGTCCCACATACAGCTAAACTCGGGGCCATCTTAACCATCAGGCTACGCAAACGGCAATAAACGAGCCATATAAAAACTGATCCAGGGATGGCATACTGTGTGTGTGTGTGTGTGTGTGTGTGTGTGTGTGTGTGTGCTCTCTCTCTCTGCTGGTGTGTGTCCTTGCCAACCCATGAAGCTGTTACTAAGCAACAGGGTTCTGCAGCAGCCCATGCTAAAGATCACCATTTCGGCGCTGCTGCAGAGAGAAAGCTATTTACAAATCGAGACTGACAGATCCCACAGCAAATTCAGCTGGCTTCACAGCTTCAGTGTGCTGAAATGTGGCTAATTCAACCCTCGTCTTAAGATAAATGTAGGAACTGTCGCAAAAAAAAAAAATCCACAGGGAACAGCGCCTGTGCTCGGCAATGCCTGCTTCTCGTATGTTTTTTGCTGTAACACTACACGTGGCAAACGTCCCATTTTGCAAATCGCAGTATCCTGGAGACCATTACAGCCACCCTGAAGGGCAGCATGAGCTTTGATCTGTTCTGTACATGTGTGGCAAGGCACTTAACTGATTTCATAACGTACCCTTTAGATGAAAGGAAAAAATGGGACCTGAAGGATTAACATACAATTCCAGTCGAATGAATCGGTTGAAAAAAGCGAGTGAAGGGGGGGAAGGAAAAAAAAAAAAACACACACACAGGAAAAGGAGCAACGTGAGCAGCCCTGACAGGATGTGAGAGCTCGTTGCAGCTCTGGCCACTGTCCTCCTTCCTTTCCTTCCAAAGTCACACTGGTAATCCAGGGACACTTAATTCAGTCCGTCCACACAAATCCGGTTAACACGGAATCTGCTGATGATCCTAAAAGGGGTGACTCTTCTGTTGACCCAAATCCAACTGCGAACACGCTTACAGCCAACACTTTTACTTATACAGTGCTGGAAAAAAGAGAGAGAGACGACGAAACGCACTGATACTACCTCAACCCTTGGTGATGCTTGAAAATTAAATTTCATGACCCCACAGAACCCCAAGTTCTCAATGCAGCAAGAATTCCCAGCCGTCTTTAAACAGCAACTAAAGCATTCTCTGTGTTTTATATGAACAAAGCTAGCTGCCACCGCCATCCCTTCCTCTAGCTCTTGGTAAACCCAGGCCATTCCAGCTAATAAACTTACCTTTCCCCTTTATGCTAAACCACAGATCTTGTACGTCTGATGGCTGACGACCTTCTGAATGGACCCGGGATCCAATAAACACCTAACCTCATTATGCTAGAATGCTAAACGCCGATTGGCCTGCGCGTCTGCATTTAGCCAATGCAACTTAAGCCCGACGTAATCCAGGTGATAAAAATGTGTCATGCTAATATTACTAATACTTTCCTTCAGTATCAGAAGCGCGGCACTGTTAACGCTAGTCAACCCCCTCCTGGCCAAGTCTCCATGACCTGAATTTGGCCTTCCTGCCTGTGCAACTTAAACCGAAGCCCATCAAAAAGATGACAATCAAGTGTTCACGCGTCATTTTCAGACTGCTGAAGCCTTAATATGCGTTCACTAAAGCGTTCTCCTGTTCATACAGATTGGTCACGCCTTTCGGTCGTCAAGAAAGAGAGGACGACTAAAAAAGGGCAAGTCAACAATCGTTTGGCAGGTCTCGTCAGGAACTAGCATGGCTGAAACAGCTTTGTTCGTGGAGGAAGAAAGAGAAACGAGAGTGAGAAGAGGAAAATGACAGCAGTAAGGAAAGAGCTGAGACTACAGAAAGAGAGAAGAGGAGAAAAGCGGGAGGGGAAAAAAAAGCTGCGGCTCTTATGCGCTGCCTCCCTCCTCTCTCTCCCCTTCCTCTTTCTCTCTGCACTATTTTTAGTCAGGTGGTGGATGGGCTCGGCTGAGAGGGTGGAAGCGGTCTTCACATTTTCCAGCAAGACCTATCAGCTCAGTCATCTCCGCACAATGATGCCCTCCAAAACACACACATACACACACACACACACACACACACACACACACACACACACACACACACACGGGTGGCATAAGAAAGTCCAGGCCTGAGAAACACTCACTTATTTCTCTTAAAGCCTCTAATCATATTAGTGGTTAGTTACAGGCTGCCGGAGAGATTTTTTTTTATTTGTTCTGTCGTAGGCAGGAAGGAAAGAAATGGGACTATAAAAGACTTCCTTCTGGTCATGAGAGAGGTGGGCGATGCCTTAACAGACCTGGCTGACTGGAAACCAAAACTCATCTATCAAATGTTCCAACAAGCACTGTGAAACTGATCAGCCTTCACTACTCATATCAAGATGGTGCCTTTACTGAAAGACTGCGTTAAATAATATTGTAAAAATTACATACTGAAAGCACATTTCACTACAAAATAAATGGGGCCAGGAGGAATGGGAGAATGGGAATCATCTGAAATGTACCTCTTCGTTTACAGTTCAATGATTCCACTTCTAGATATTCCCATTTTAATTCTATGAAGCGTTACTCTGAACCCAGGTACACTGTATTGTACTGTACATGTCCGGTGACAACTTTTATATTAAACAAATCATTACTGTCAGGATTTTTTCATCTGTCTGTTGAATATACACACGTTCAGCTTCATAGCAGAGCCCCATATGCATGGAACATGACTTTGATTGTTGTCCCATGTCCAGTCGCTGACTGGCTGATTGGCGCCACAAAAAATACAACATTTCCTGTCTCAAAGAACAGAGCTGAATTCACATATTCACACTTTATGGAGTGTACAGGCATCATAACTTTCCACATTAACCATTACACACTTATATTTCGAAGATTGTTTTTATTCTGGGCCTCAGGCTGCAGAGGTGCATGCTGGGAGTATGGACATTAGAGAACTGATGGCGTTCGGACGTATTTTCTGTGTGATGCAATCGGTCCTTTGTGTTTGTCATCACCCCCACCCCTGACACACACAACCACAGCAACACGGAACATGAACTCGTTAAACAGATAATCAGATTAACAAGACAGGTGATACAAATAAGGTGGAATTCAGGGACTGAAAGACGATGAAAAGAAAACTCAGCGTTAACCTTTCCTTCTTTCACTTCAGAACGAATTCGGGAAACACCGATTTATTTATTTATTTTCTGCTATTCGGACACCCATCAATAAAGATATCCGTTGTTATTTAGGTGGTGCCTAAATCTTTATATTATCTGTGTAAGATGTGCAGGTCCGGTTGTATAAGCAGACAGTGCAGTTCCCTCGATTACCATCTAATTTTTAGAATATGAATTTATTACAAATTCTTAACTCCCTTGGTTTTTGTCCAGCTGCGATTCCGCAAAGAAAAAAAAAAAAATAATAATAATAATAATAATAATTTACCCCCCCTGTCTGGCCTTCCTTTCTCTGGACTGTTTATCAGTGCTATTGTAAACATGTTACAAATCCATGTTTATCATGCACAATGCTATAAAACGTACAGAACATCACAGTTCTGCTAAACCAAAGCTAAACCAAACACAGGAACATTGTTAATGGGAAAAAAGTGAATTAAATGCTATAATTAATATGTGCTTATTTACAAGAAGAAGAAAACTACGCTGAAAGAGTTTCCCTGGTTACACTTCAGCTCACTTTCTCTCCGATTCTGGTTGTATACGTTTTATTGAAATAGTTCTATTTAATTGGGATGCACAGACTGTTATATATTAAAATATTTTTGTTTTCCATTACAGTTTTTGAGACAAGCTCAGGCATCCTCAGAGTGGTATTACTCTAAAAATACCAGAGTGGGCGGCACGGTGGCGTAGCGGTCAGCATGTCCACATCAGAGAAAGGAGCTCGGCGAGAACATTTCTGTGTGGAGTTTGCATGTTTTCCCCGTGCATGTGTGTGTTTCATCCGGGTACTCTGGTTTCCTCCAACAGTCCAAAGACATGCACATTAGGCTAACTGCCCCTGTTTTAGTGTGAGGTGTGAGTGTGAATGTTTGTGCGTGTGTTGCCCTGTGATGAACAGGCAATCGGTTCAGGGTGTACCCCTGCCTTAGCCCAGAGTCCACTGAGATAGGCTCCAGCCGGATAAAGTGTTGGATAAAGCGGTTCAGCAAATGAATGATGGTGTTCCTGTAACAGCATGCCACATTATAATTTTATTTTATTAAATCACTCATTCACTCATTTGCCGAAGAGCTTAATCCTATTAGGGTCACGGGGAGGCAGGAGCCTATCTCAGCCAACACTGGGCAAAGACAGGGTACACCCTGAACAGCTCACTGGATTAAGCAATTTGGTGAATGAATTAATAAATGAACAAATTAGTTTTTGAAAGTTTTAAAGGACTACATGTTTAATTATATTTGAACGTGTGTTGTTGAATTATTGTGTTTATTATTATAGCTATGGACAAAATTTTTTAATGGTTTTCTTCTTTTTTCGTTTTACTATACAATACTATAACAAAAATAATAACCATAGATTAAGTCTAGAATTTCATACTGTGAAAATTCCAAACTTTAAAGGGCCGGTGTCACGGTTGGTTACAGAAAATAACCTAAACATTAACAGCTGTCAAAGAAGACAATCATTTAAATAGATGGAAATTTAGTTTATAAAGGATTCATGGCAAGAATTAGATTCGTACAATAAATTTGCTAAGAGTACAGAATCTCAATCACTGAAAAATGTTCAGCACAAGAATTTGAAAAGTTCTTGTTGCAATCCATTTCCATCCACTCCTTATCAGGTCGGAAAAGTTTAAAATACTTTTGATTTGCACGTTGAATAAACACAGACTAATATTTTATACATTCAGTGCATATTTACACACCTTTTTTGGAAGACTAAATTTGGGTAAAAATCATGACACCACTCCTTTAACCCCAAACAGCTTCATCATTCTGATCACAACAGATTTGTGTCTTTGAATAGACATTCAGTTCCTTTGACTTGCAAGATAAATGGCTAGAAAGTTCTGCTGCACCGGATTTCTCACAGGAAAACATGTCCTAAAAGCTTTTGCATGTCAAAAAATAGAATCCATGCAACATCTGTTTCAATAAAGAACATGAATAACGAACAGTCCTCCAGAACAGTACACCTAAAGATCTCTCATGTCATGATCAGAAGGGCTGAGAAACTGATACATGCAGTAGTGTTTGCACATATCATTACAATCCGAGAAGGCAGGGTGCTATTTATAGGCCATATCACTCACCTCTAACAGAGAGATTAGTCTAATGGGACTCTATACTCAAGAGGATGAGTCGGAGCACAGCTTTTCTAATGAGGACTATGCTGAAGGAGATTGGGGTGTGGTCACCTTCAGAGACACACATGTACACGGATCCATGAACTTATCCAGAGCTGCTTAAAGCAAAATGAAAGGAAAGCCTTCCAAACTCTCTTGTTACACTGAAAATACGTATATTTTGTATATTTATATTTTCATTATCAGGTGGTCTTTACATACACATATAAAGTTGTAATCTGCTAAAATGCATTTGATAGTTTGCATTAGCCTGTAAAGGCCACCATTTGTAGTCTGTTTCACTCTTGCAAATACGATGTATACGCATCAGTTCCAAGAAGGTAAGATGCCGGCAACAATAACAGTATACAGATATTAAACTAATAAAAACAGAAATAGACTAGTGAACTTCTGAATAAATTAAATTCACATAATACTACATTACATTTACATACATCAGACAGGTGTCAGCTCGTTTGCATGAGCACAGTATATACCCTGGTACATTTAATGCACAACACAACCAACTGTTGCTTCAACGTCGCTCCCGTCCCACTTTTTGCAGTACAATGGCACCCCCTCTGCGCGAGGATTTATTACCATTTTTTCTGTTTTCATGAAGAAGGTTGTAATAATAGCACATTTTGATGTGCGTGGACTTGTGCTATG
This sequence comes from Tandanus tandanus, assembly GCA_039654325.1. Lineage (NCBI taxonomy): Eukaryota > Metazoa > Chordata > Actinopteri > Siluriformes > Plotosidae > Tandanus > Tandanus tandanus. Next base: position 15,832,756 of record JBCNYH010000012.1, on the reverse strand, counting down.
TATCCAAGCTTTAATTAACGTTGGGTTTATTTCCCTTTTAAGAGTAGCATTCCTTAACCACGGTGGACAACAAACATTTTTCCCCCTTTAAAGTGTATTAGACTAATCTGATTCCCCAAAGTTAAAAAGGTAAGAGTCCGTGACTTCGTTGTTAGTTATACTCAGTGATCCCTTCGTTTGAACATTATTAAATAAATGTTTGCTTCGGACAAGTGTAAAGGAATGTACAGTACTTGGTGACCATTTCAAAGTTTGCTGCACTGCATTTCTCACACTGTGCAATCTATTAAACATGTTGCCCCGATTCTGCGTCTGGGGGTTTAATAATTTAAGACACTCCCCCCACCCCTGCCCCCGCAGGCTTATGGGTAGCTCCGAGGGATTAACTCCTTATCATCCAAAATATCCTGAAAACACAGCAGAAAAAAAAAAAAAAAAATCAGGCCCTCATTTTATTAAAGTTTATTTATACAAATGAACAAATAATCATTCAGACAATTTTTTACTTGTAGACTTCCTGTAGAAATGCGTAAGCCCTGTCATTTATCCAAAGGCTACAAGCCAGGAGACCAAAAATAAAAACCTTCAGGGTGTATAAATATTATGCCGTGATCAACAGCAGGAAGTGTGTTTAAATACATCATGCAAGGCACTGACAGCGATCTTCTGAGAGGGTTTTTGTGTTGCAACTGCGGAGCAGGAAGTAGAAATGCTGCACCCTGCTAAAAGCCTTGCCCATTAATAGAGGGGGGAAATCTAACCGTGGAGTTCGCCCTCTTCCTGATGTGACGTTATGGTTTGGGAAGGGGTTCCAAAAAAAAAAAAAAAAAAAAAAAAAAAAAAAAACCCACACACACACACGCCACTCTCACATTTCGCACAATGGATTCCATGAACCACATCCACGTTAATATCAAAAGGGTCACTCTCTCTCTCACACATACACAGGAGGTAAATTCTAATTTTGTTCTCTAAATGTTTTTTGGGGTTATGTTGGAAAGTAATCAGAGGTACTGTTTGTATTTTGAATTTGGTGCGCCATGTTCTTTTCCACTTCAACCTAATGACATCACATGACCACAAAGTCAGCTGAATGTGTGCGAGTGTGTTACAAACAGGAAATGGAGGGTGGAGTGAGCCACAGGGCTATACATATGGCTCATGTTCTGAACCAAAACATTTACAACAGTTAATTGTAACACACACACACACACACACACACACACACACACACACACACACACACACACACACACCATAAGATGTTATGAAAAAAGGAACGAAAGAAAGTTCGGTTTATAACAAAATAAAAAGACCTGCAGTGTTATTTTTTTTACTGAGACGCCCCAAAACATTCTTCAGATTCTTTGCTGCCGTCTTTGCCGTGCCACATTCACTGTAATAACAGGACTGGCTTCGGCTGCGAAATGTTGCTTTTACAGGCTGACGGTTTGAGGGCAAAGAAACAGCACCACACCTTTCACACTTTAAGACCAAGTCCTTCACAACATCACCATTTCTCATACATTCTCTCTTTCATTGAGGGCTGAAAGTACAGCACGAGTTAAAGGAGCCGTGTCATGATCTTTACTCAAATTTAAATTAACAAAAAGTCTCCCAAATATATAATAAATGTCCAAAAAATGTGTGTATCTTTTAAATTTGAGAGTGTCAGGAGTTTTGCGCCCATTATGGAGCGGATGGAAATGGACTACCACATGGACTTTTTGAAATCTTGTTGAGCTGAACAGCTTTCAAAGATTGATTTTGAATTGCAAACTCCAAACAAACTTAATATATGAACCCAATACATGTCTAAAATCCTTCATAAACCAAATTTCCATCCATATGAATTAGTGCTGGGACGATCGAGCTAAAGTTGGAGTAATTGATTAATAAGGGCCACTTCCAAATTGATCAAGCTCTAATATTGTTGCGGGGTTGCACGATATGGTGGTGTAGTGGTTGGCACGTCACAGCAAGAAGGTCCTGGGTTCAGGAAGTGTGTGAAGTTTGAATGTACTCCCCATGCTTGGGTGGGTTTCCTCTGAGTACTCAGGTTTCCTCCCACAGTCCAAAGACATGCACATTAGGCCAAATGTCTGTTCAGACTTGACCATAGGTGTGAGTGTAAGTACACATGATTGTATGTGTTGCTCTGTAATGGTCTACTGAGGTGTCCAGGGTGAACCCCGCCTACGTCCAGTGTCGGCTGAGATAGGCTACAGCAGAAAATAACAAAGCCTTTCTTTAACGTGTCTATGCTTCAGCTCTGAATGTTCACCTGCCGCCATGTTTCATGTTTACCGTGATTCTAGTTACTCTGGTCCACACTCCAACACAATAGGTATCAGTACTACACCTTCACATAGGTTACAACCCATCGCAGAAGTGGAGATTGCTCAACCCGCCATACCAAAAGCCTCTGTGGTTCGTGTTGATTTATAAATGACCGATATAAATAAATAAATGCTATCATATACCAGGGACCTACAGGATGAAGTGATGGGGATGATGTAGAAATCGAGTATTCAACCTACTCACATTCCAAATCAAAAATAAATTACTCAAATTGCCTTGACAACCTGCCCAACCTGACCACAGATAACTGAAGCGAGCTGTCCACTGCCGATTCCCATCACTCGTATGAACGTCCTGTTTGCTAGCACCATTCATGATATTTAGGGAACTTTCTTCAAACAACCATGACGCTGCCCCTTTAATCCACCTAACCCGAAGTTCTGCTCTTTGCTGGATGTAGCCCAAGGTAATAAGGCACTTATAAAGGATTTAGTGTATATAGTGAATGAGTGCATGGACTGAAAGGTCTGACTGCACGGGATGCACTAAATGGCTGCCGTGAGCATATGTTTAGACAGCCATGCGCTCAAGACAGACTATACAATATTTAACAGCACTCTGCCAGCTGCCTCCCATTTACTCGAACCATCCTCAATTTAAAAACAGGCTCCAGCAAGGCAGAACTCTTCTTCTTCCCTCATTCTTAGCCTCCTTACATCTTCCTCTGATGTAGGAGGCAGGCAGCACGACCATCTCCATGTGGCCCGTTTCTGCGACAACAAGTCTGGAGGTGGCTGATGGAGGATGCGCTAGTTGCTGGGAGCCACTCCTTAAAAAGCCTTTTCGATCCAATCCTCACTTTTCACACGAGAGTATGCTGCGCTTTTTTCCCCGCCTCGCGCTGACCCGATCCAGATTGTGTAAATATTTTACAGCAGCTGTATTCCTTATGCATTCATCACTAAAAATCATTTGGAGAGCAAATTCCCACCCACAAGCTGAATCATCCGTAGCACACAAGGCAGTGGAACACGCCTGCATCAAGAATGCTAACAACCCGATTTCTCATACTGTACCAACTTTATAAAACATGGCTTTGTGTAAATTGTCCAATTTTACTAATTAAGTGATCACTGCATTGGCGTCATCATAATAACAAGCATATTACGTATTCAGGATTGTTTGAAGAAAATAGCCCCAAGAAGGTAATCATTTATATAGATGGAAATTTGATTTACGAAAAGACACTGGACGCATATTACAATCATAAGAAGTTTACGGTAGGATTTGAACCTTTGAAAACTGCTCAGCACAACAACATTTCAAAAAGTCCTGGCTGAAATCCATCTTCATCCGCTCCATGTCATGCTTGTAAACTTTAAACTCCTTTCGATTTGCAAATCGAAAGGTTATTTAACAAACAGATGACTATTTTAAACCTAAATCCTTTAAGCTCTAAGCTTCACTGAGGTTCAGATATAGAAGATGAACCCTTTGTGGATATCAGGCAACAGTCCTTTGTACTTTTTTTGACCCTTTCCTCCAGCAGCACGATTGCTCTCCAAACCCTGACATCATGCCATGTTCTCCACACAGCGGTCACTCCAAAGAATCTATCACCCATGAACTTCCTACCCTTGAACTTTAACTCTAGAATCTTCTGTGTGATTCAGGAAGGAGCTAAAGCGATATATACCAGCTAGTGCACACTAAGAAACTGTAAAATTCAGGGTTAGCGTGACATGAACATGTACTATAACCACGTCACAAAAGATTGCCTGAAACAATATATATATATATTTTTTTACATGCCTTACATTCACACTCTGCATTTGAATGTTGGTCATGCAGCCACACCCTTTGACCAATCATATGAAGCCCTGAGTACATTGGTCATGCAGTCACACTCTTTGATCAGATGGAGCCTTGAGTACATTGGTCATGAGGTCACACTCTTTGACCAATCAGAAGGAGCCCTGAGTACACTGGTCATCAGCTACCATATGCGCGGACATCACCTTCTCAATAGAATACTCCACCTCAGTTGGAATGAACAGCAAACATGGCTGTCTTTATTAGGAGGAAAGGACAAAACCAGGAGTAAAAGAAACAATTATCTGCTTAAATTAAAAACAGTTGGACCCAACAGTGATCCTTACAACTTGCCAAAGATTGACATGGCGTGGGCAGGAACTGGGTTTCCAGATAATTGTATTTATGTAATAGTATACCAGTGAAGAAGGAAAAAAAAAAAAAGATATATAATGAATATTGGTGGTCAAAAAATTAATGGCCCTACAACAGCTGGACATTGTTGGGTGTCAAGAGCCTTGATAATTGAAATGGTCAGTACTACACTGTTATTTTAAATGAACACATTTAAGTCATATTTAACAGCAGCGATAGCGTAGCTGGTATTGTTTTCAGGTCTGTCTGTTTGTGCATTTGTGTCTAACACCTGCCTATATCACAAGAACTGCTTGACATACCACTGTCAAATTTTCAGGATAGCAACTTGGGACCAAGGCTGAAACAGTTTTGGCTGAAAAGGCCACTGCAGATCAAGTTCAAAATCAGCAAAATGGCCACCAATCGTTTATAATGGCTAGGTAGCGGCTGGTGCGATTCCCCCATCTAGGGCCTTTTTTCTTGTCTCTTTGGATGATTTTGTTGAGTTTCAAAGGACTAGAGAAATTAAACATTATTTCTTACGGTTATAATGTCCTATATAAATTAATGTTGTGGTAGGTGGTTGGGTATTCAATGTTAACAGTGTACCTATTGAAGCAGAAATATATATATATATATATATATATATATATAGACCGTAAATCTAATATGCGCACTTTAATACAAGTTTATCAATTACACATTACATCGTCATAACACTGAAGGTTACTGCACATTTCCCTCATATCGTGCAGAACTAATGGCAAAAGGCATGAACCATGTTGATCTGGAACTGTACAAATTTTGCAAACCAGACTGAGGGAGACCAGCCTACAGCATGGCATGAACCAACTGAACCCACAAGTACATGGATTATTCAGTTATATTTTTCCTCGCTGATGTCACAGCATAAAACCCATGCACGTCCAACTGTGGTTTTAAATTTGCAGTAAATGTGTTAAGACTGCAAAAAAGGTAGTGAGTTTCCCGGTTGTAATTCCTTGCAATTTATAATAATGTGATAACAACTGCAATTTAATTTCACTTTGTTTTATTATTACTTGCACCCCTACAGGCGTCTAAAAATCATTTTCATGTATTTTTATGGATAGACATTTCACAGATTAGAGATAAATTTTTTTGGCAAAGGGTATAAGCCACACTTTTTTAAATATCTGTAAACATATGGGCAGGGCTTGAATCATTAAATGGACAGTTGATTATAAAAAAAGAAAACAAAAAGAAGTAATCAGGTTCACACAAACTGGAAACCATAAAGTGACATGGTTTTTAATAGCAGCCGCACATCGAAAGGTTACTACGTTCTGAAATTGGAATACACCTACCATTACCAAGTTTTTAACAAGAATAACAAGAATTTAACTTGCATCTTACAAGCTGTGTGGCCTTTTCTGATTAATATTTTAAATTATAGCTTTTTAAATCAATACATCCTCTATAATATTGTTTAAATCTATAGTAGGGAAATTCCATATATTTGCTGTGAGAATATGATGGAAGACCCGAGAGGTCTGGAAGCTTGAGTTCACACTACTTAGGCTTCTTGGACTGAAATTACGACGATACCAAAAATCGGTTTGAGCTCAGCCTCTTACAGGTGCCAAAGCTGAAGTGTAACTCTGATCACAGGGACAACTTTACTTTTACATTCCATATCTCTATACTTCCTCTTTCGGGTGGTTTACACCACCGCCCTGTGCACGGGCAAGGCTTCTAACCTGCGAAAACACAGCACTGCTTAGCAAGGTTGCACAAAGTCCTAAAAGTTACACAGCTTGTCAATACTACCACATAGTAAACCAGGCGATTCTAAAAGGATGGGTCTATACTGCATTTAAACAGAGCGAATGTATGGTATAAGATTATATTCTGCCTATTACCAGGTCAAACTGTGGTGCGAATTAATGATCTCAAGCAGTTGTACTTGGGCATAATTTGGGTTAATGCTGATGACAAGAAGTCTAAATAATAATAATAATAAACCTGCAAAAGTAAATGAAAATGAAAACTTTCACACTGCTAACACTAGAAACTTGTCTTCGCTTCAGATGAACAAGCTTTCTGACTTTGAAGGGACGGCTCTTTGTTGGTGAGGTCACAAAATTCTGGAAATATTTTATTTCACGTTTACCTCAGACGTATAGCTTATACGCTTAAATTTGTACAGGGCCATTTTTTTAAGAGAGCCTTAAATAAATACTGGTTTTCAAAAGAAAGATGTGTTATACACCAAGACCTCGAATTATGAATTGATGCTATTTAACAGTTCATGTGGTGCGAAGAAATCTCCCCCCGCTAACCACACTTTTACCCTGAGCTTAGAACACTATTTTTGGCTTCATAACTGTGCAGCTTAGGGTCATATAAATAAATGAAAGTTCTATAATTAACTTCTTATAATAAACAACGTGCTCCCAGAATTCTGACTGATTGGTGTTACACGGCCTGAACACATGATTTCAGACCAACAGTGAAATCATATTTTAATTATGATTTGTTTTATTGATGAAGAGGTTAAACCTTGTAAATGTTGTGCTTATGATACGAAATTTACATTGACTTTATTGTAGTCAAAATTCTGAAATCCTAACAATGCTAAACCTTGTAACCAACACTACAACAAATCAACAAAGAGTAAATTCACACAGATTAATAGGTCCATGTCCAATTTTGAGGATCCAGGACAGCTCAGTGTTAAGTGGGCTATTGGAGCAAACCAAAAATGTACTGTGTGTGTGTGGCTTTCACATTGATCACGACCGGTCCGTGAAATGGTGGATAAACTTACCAAACCTTACCGGTACCCACAAGACGCAGGCTTTGAACCACTGAAGAGGCAAGGGGTACTTCATCCTACAAAACTCGGGAGGCGTTAATCAGTTCCTCTTTCTCGAACTACTATCTCCCATTACATGGAATTGAAAGAAAATACATTTTCTTAAATTGTGAAAGACGTGCGTTCTGAAGAAGGTAAATTGCGCAGCACAGAACCACCACCACCTTACAAACCCTAAGCACAGATCCACAAAAATCGGACACACTGTTAAAGTTGTCCATTTTATATGTAATATTTAAAGAAGACAGCACTTAATGTAATTTAACTTCGATCAAAAGCCTATGTTAAAATGTCTGTGTGTAAAATCTAAAACAGATAGGTGCGATTGTAACGATTTAATTGGCGAATATTTAAAAACCAAATTTCAGAATGATGACATATGACATTTTGATAATACAGATTGAGTGATAATAGTTAACGTGGAGGAGTTTGGCTTTAAACGATTTCTTTCAGTATTTTCGATGTTTCTGGTGTATATATTGTTTCCCACTGCACAGGTAATGATTTAATCTAATCCTTTTAATACCTCTAACACAAATCTGTCAATAAATGGTATGAATGTATCAAAATCCTTTACTTGTACATGTTAACATGGGCCCTGATGACATCATTTTGAGACTCGGTTGTCATATAACTGTCCATAAAATCATTAAAACAAAAGCTATCAGCATAAAATTTTGTCCACAGAAAGAAATTAAGATCAAGATCCAGAGATTTGAACGAGAATAACTCTAAACAAGTGCTGTCTTCTCCCATAACGTGAGGCATTTTCTTTTAAAAAAAGGGAAGAGGCAACTAAATCACTGGTTTCAGAGCTCGTGGATATTAGCATTGTGGATATTAGCATGCTTCACTTAAGACATGAAAACAAAATGTTAGTTTGATCATTTTACTGCCTCTGTCCACTTCCTTCCGTGTATTTTCATCTGCCGTGTGTTGTACCCGCTATCAGACAATGATTACTCTGAATTAAACTGATCCTAAGGAACATCTCCACCACACAATATCCTATAATGAGTACAACGCATTCGTTTGTTTTGCTTTTTGGTTTTTTTGTCCCTCCCTTTCAAGTTCATGTGCCGTCATTCAGACCTGTAGGTTAAAGGCAAATCAAAAGACCTTGGGAGGGGCCTCAGCGCAAGTCATCCTCTTCCAAATATAAACACCATCATTCTGAAGTGCAAGACTTCATTTACCAACTGAACTTCTGACATGGAAATTATTAATAGACTTTAATATCTAAGGAGTAGGTGGGGAGCAAGTGCCACAGAGAGTTTATTTAGGTCACATTGAGATGTGGCAGGAGAACATGGCAATATGACACGAGAATCTTTTTTGCTTTTACTGATCAATAATAAAGACTTCCAAAGAACCAATGGACTGACATCTCCATACGACGCACAGAGAAAAACTAAAAGTTGATTATAGTGATGTGATCAACACAGCGCCCATTACGTCATTACAAAAGTCGAAAAAGTATTAAAGCACATACTGAAACATCCTGCCCTTCTGTAAGCTCCACCTACTGAACACTACACTTGGTTATGAGCACAACGTATTATCCGATGACCCTTGAAGAGAGTTTGCCTGGGCGACCTACAGGTATGCTTGCTTTCCTTTTCTTAATAAGAGTTCAACTGCGTGAACTCGCGAGTCATTCCACTGCCCGTGTGTTGATGCCTCCAGCTAAACTGGTTTCTCTGGATAACGCTTGTGTTGTCTGTACCCTGGCCTGAGACACTCACTTAACATTCCAACACTAGCAAAAATAAAAAATGCTAAAGCTCTTCTGGATGCAGCACATCTAGCATTGGGAAAGTGAAGCTCATGCTTAACAGAAAACAAGCCCAGGATCATTCTCCAGCATTTTTGCTTCTAAGAGGTAAAAGTCTAAAAATATACATGAACACATGTTCAACTGTAACGACAAACACAATAACACCCTCCACTCGGCACCAACCGTTTTGTCAGCGCTACTCAGCAAACTGGCGCATGACTCAAAGCTTATTTTATTTCCACACGACGACGGTCTCATTTTGGGGTTAGTTCTTCTGCTTCTAAATAAAGGGAAGCAAAATAACACGGGGGGAAAGACTTGGCATCGTGGGCATTTTTCTTTGTTGCTCGGGTCTGAGTGTAAACAGAAAGCCGAGTCTTCATTCAAAAACTCCTGCGGCAATGTATGCAAAAACTGCAACAGGTTTACAGCATGTTATGCAAAATCCTTTCCCATTCGCATAAAGTTTGGATATTCAAAACTGTACCGTAGTGCACACCCTTGACAGGTAACAGAGCAAAAGGACAGGACAGTTTTATGGAAACCACCTCAGTGAAAGGTAAAGACAAATTACAGGTTGCGTAGTTAAAGGGGCTTTATCATCTTTTGCTAACGTAAAACTAAAGCAAAGATAGAAGATGGATGCTGGAGAAAAGTCACACATTAAAAACGCAAGAAATGGACAAGCCTCAATATTTATCTAATCGAGGAAATAATTTAAAAAAAAAAAAAAAAAAAACATACAACCTTATGAAACCTGATTTACTCTCAGATTTTCCCCATTTTCCAAGCTGAAATCCCCACATTGCTTGATGTATTATTAATGAATGGCTTTACTGATATTTAACTGATAAATAATAAACCCGTAGTCACGCCACAGCATTATACGCATTTCCGCCGACTGAATCTGAAAATTGGACAGTAAAGTGGAGCTCAGTGGCAAAGGATTTGTTCTACTAATTGGAAGGTTGTGTGTTCCAACCCCAGCACCACATGGCTGCAAGATCATTGACCTACGGAGTCGGCGCGAGCGCTTCGTATTTATTGGAGACTTGCAGAATCAGCCAGTGAGAATGCGTTTTAGTGTGTGGCCAGTTGCAACACTATATTCTATTGGCTAACTTCACTTGGACCGATGACGTGGAGAATAATCCAGACTGTGCGTGGCCCCCTCTCTCGTGGGCAACTGGCTTCAACTTTCGGTCATGGTAAAAAGGAAAAGAAAAAAATAAATAAATAAAAATAAACAGGGTGCTTGGTGTGTGTTGTGGATTCGTGTTAATTCTGTGTTAAAATGGTTGGTTCTTGTTGGTTGTTCCATGCAGACGGTCTCAAAGAAATCTCTTTTCACCAGTAAGTGTTTTTTATTGTTTGTAAAACCGTAGTCATGCTGATATTTATGGCTGATAGCACAGCATTCCAGGCACAGGCGCTTTATACTACAGACTACAGCTGGTGTCCCGGTCTCAGTTTGCCCTGCGCATGAAGTGTTACTTCTTGATTTGAATCTCAACAAAGCTATCTTGCAAAAAGAGTAAAATGGAAAACAGTACAGAGAACTGAATAATAAATTAGAAAAGTAAGGGGTGGGGGGAATGATACGGATGACAATAATTAATTCAAGTGCAGTAAATGCAAATAACAGACTGTGACAATGTGGAAAGTAAATTGATGTTTCCTTCTACATAAATCTTTACTCAAGAGTTCGACTAAGAGAAACTTCTTGTTCACATTTACAAATGCAGAATAATTATGCTTTTGGACACTTGAGTTCTGAAATTCATTCCTGGTATTTGGGGTATAACATAGTCGAGAGAAAAGAAAAAAATGCCGGCCCACGACCCTTTTTTTGAGCCCGTTAGAGGAAACACAGCTTTTTTTTTGGCCTCGGGGGTTTTATTTTAGGCCACATCGCTCAGCCCTAGCGTGAAATCTGCTGGGTTGTAGCATGATAGTAGAAACTAGAATGCGTTTTCGGCTCAAGGTTTAAAGCCGCAGGCCTCAGGCAGCCTTGAGATGGCCCTGATTTTCCCCAACTACAGTAGCTCTTCTGGGAGACACACTCCCCCCTCACACCCATGACACTCTTGCCAGTTCATTGGTTGTCCTTACTTGCACCACCTTTTGTAGGTACTTTCCACTGCATATCAGGAACACCCCACAAGACACGTGGTTATGGAAATGAACAGACCCAGTGGTTTAACCATCACAATGTGACCCCCTTCAGAGTCACTCAACTTTTTTGACCATTTTTCTTGCTTCCAACACATCTTCAAGACCTAAATGTTCACATTTTGCCTAATACGTCCCACTCCTGAGCAGGTGTCACTGTTACAAGACAATCAATGTTACTCACTTCAACTGTCAGTGTTTTAATGTTTTGGCTGATCAATGCATATGCTATAAAAATAAAGCTATAAAAATGTACTCCTGTACTACTACAGTAAAGTTATTATGTCCTACTACAGCCTTCAAGATATGGACATCAACATTTCTGGATTATTAGCCATTATACATGTGAAAAATGATTATTATTTCTAACAATATTAGATGTTACATATACACTGCAGGGCAAATGACTATAATAATACAGTCTTACTCAGGTGCCCATGACGTGTACTATTTAAATGGTTTCTGTGCTCCCAGGAGGCGCATTGACAAGGTGCGTGACTATCAACCTGGAGATCGCAAGTTCGAATCCAGGTTGATGGCGCAGCCATTCGCGACTGGGAGTCCATGGGAGCTAATTGGCCGAGCTCTCACGGAAGGGAGGGATGGCATACGTTCCTGTCACTCACAGCGATCACCGGCCAATCCATGGCCGTCTGTGAGCTCATTTGTACAAATGGTACATCCACAGTGCATGCACAGCAGTTCATAAAGAGGCAGGTGGCAGCATCACATGTCACGGAGGGGACATGTGCATGATAATGCCCCTCCCTAGTTAGTGGTGGTCGTATGTGATGGGGCAATACTTGACGGGTGGGAATTGGATACGACTAAAATTAGGGAAGAATAAAAAGTGGGTGGGGTTTTCCCTTAAAACACTATTACCATAAAGTGGTGGTATCCTGCATTTCTGAGACATCAGTTTTGGCAAGCTTTCCCAGGACAGTGAGTAATTGTAATGTGTGTGTGGGTTTATTTCTTAAGTAGAACACAGTAAACAGAATGTGCTGCGAATGTCCAAAATAAAACCATCATAGTTTCTTTAACTGGCACTAAAATAAGACACTTCTTTAACTGGCACTAAAATAAGACACAGATAAGACTTCGTGCTGAATTCCATCCAGTAGAGATCATATAGGAGCCATAATACTATGTAAGCGCACCAGTTTTTTGGACCCAATCCTAGGCCATCCAAGGTCTGCTCTGTTCATCTTGATAAAGGTGACCATCCTGTCGAGAGAGGTGAAGCGGAGTTCACTCTTTACGACGTGGTAACTAATTAAAATGACTTGTTACTGACTGGTGGAAACACTAGCCAATCAACTTGGCCGACACATTTTTTTTTTTTTAATGATTGTCTATTGCTTAAATCGAACCCTACATTGGCACATCATCCATAGGCTACTGAACAGGCTGAGACTGGATACTCTGCACTGATACAGCGATTAAAGCGCTAAACCCCACCTGGTCACTCAATGCTGGTGCCATCGTGCAAGTTTCAGAATAACTGACTGAACGTCGCTTTGAAATCTTTCAGTGCCTCGTTTTAAATACAATTATTCAGTTTTGACATGATTATGCATTAATCAATCCATCATTTATGCCTCTTATCCATCAGGGTCTCTGAGGAAGCTGGATCCAATCCCAGCTGGCAAAAGAGAGGCAGGGTACACCCTAAACTGGTCACGAATCTCTCCCAGGGTAACAGACAAAATCATTCACACCTATGGGCAACTTAGATTAGCCGATTGTCTTAATCCGCACGTCTCTGGATTTCGGGGGGAAACCGGAGCACATGGAGAACTCTACATGGTAAGGTGCCAGTTGGGTGCACGATTTGAAGCTAGAAGCTTTTTGCTGTGAGGTGACAGCACTAACTAGGGATGGGAACTGGCCCCGTAGGGCTCACTCTAATTATTGGTGGTCGATTCAAGCAAGTTATCAAGGCAACAATCAGAAATCTGAACACTTAGCTCGTCCCTATACTTTCTTCACCACCACTATTGCTCATTGTAAATGGTGCTTTTGAAAGAAAAGTAGACTACAAGGGTCCAGATGGCTCCTGCTGGCAGAACCATTTCCAAGTGAAATATATAAAAGTGACCTTGAAACAAGGTCAATGTGACCCCTGTACAATCCTACCCTATTCGTTTCTGAGGGGACCCATACACCATATTTGGTCATTCTGTGTCACTCCCTTTCAGTGTTATCACACTAACAAGCCTTGAAAAGCCCAATACAAAAAAAAAAAATCACGAACTTGACCAGTCACCTTGAAACAGGGCCAAGGTCAACCATATACAATCCCAACCGAGACCTTCCTATGGGTGACCCATCCATCAAATTTGGTGATTGGCTCATTTCCTTTCAAAGTTACTGCATTAACAGGAATTGACGACGCAAACAGACTGAACAAAGTGATCCACAAGGCCAGTAACGTTGTGGGGATGGAGATGGACTCTCTGAAGGTAGTGTCGGAAAGGCGAACGTTGGCCAAAATAAAGACAATATTGAACAATACCTCCCACCCGCTTCACAACCTGCTGATCAGTCACAGGAGCACGTTCAGCGGGAGACTGATACCACCTAAGGACCAATAAACTGTACAACTCCTCCATACAGCAACAACGTCCACTGTTAAACATTTGCATCTTGCACTATATTTACATTCTACTGTTTATTATATTGATAATACTGTACATATTATCCACTGACAGGATTCATTCTGTATCTGTTTATATAGATATTAGTAACTTCTAATTTAAGACTTACATTTACATACATATTATATATGCAGATTTACGTGTATATATGTAATTTTTCTTACTGAGACTTGTCTTTTTCTTGACTTGTTATGGATGGTGTATGGTCTCATACACCAAATTTGGTGATCCTATGTAATTTCCTTCCAGATATATTGCACTAACAAATCCTGTACCTCCAACTCTACTCACCGTCAGAAGCTAAAAATAGTTTGCTGCACCTTGTTTTTTAACAAATCCAGTCCTTGCAACTTCCCGATCCACAATGTAATCAATGTCCATTGAAAAAATTGCAGGGAAAAAAAAAAAAAAAAAAAAAAAAGAAAAAATTTTTTACCAACCACAAACCCAACACCACTCCTTTTTTTTGACAAACTTTGAAATTCATTCCTCACCAACTGCTTCACCCAAAAAAATG
>JBCNYH010000012.1:15790046-15804648 GCA_039654325.1 Tandanus tandanus | reverse complement strand
TAGCTTTTTTCGCCTAAATCTATTTCTGCGTATTAAGGTACACCAACCCAGGGTTCATTGTCAGTGAGGCTGTTACTTTTATTGTGTACAGAAAATACCCTAATGATGATTTCTGGTTGTTGTTTTTTTTTCACTTGTTTTAAACTAAAGTGTTTTGTTTTTGTTTTTTACTCAAGTGTCATATATTCTATGTTCAAAATAGAATGTTTCCATAAGCTTTTAATTTTTTGTCCTCACATTTTCTGTACAAGCAGTTATACCATACTTCTTAAGATGAACACTACAGTGGTGTGCATACAATTATAAAGAAACTGTTAACTGCCTCAGAACCTAAAAATACCTTTTTTTTAATCATAATTTTGAATCATTGTAACTCAACAGGTACCGGATGCATGGAGTTAATTTTTTTTGTCAGTGGGAAAGGATACCCTTTTATTAGAAACATACCAGAATTTCAAAGAATGTCTGGTTCCGTTCATCATTTAATGTTTTGTATATGAAACATCCAATTTGGTATTTAAAATGAGTAACTAAGGGCATACCGGTATATAACATGAAAAAACACACACAGTGCCATAAGATATTAATTATCAAATTATACTGATTAATATCAGAACTTTATTAATTGCTCAGTATTAAAATGAATGTTTAGATACCATGATATCCCAGGCAGTGGGGTGACATTACAAGAAGTGCAGTGTATAATAGAACGTCCAACAGCCAAAAAATGGAGGACAGTATTTTATGTCTGACTGCTATATAATAGAATTTGTTTTGAAATGTCAAAGAATAACCAAAACATTACTGTATTAACAAATTTACCTAAACAAAACATATCAAATATAGAAATAACAGTTATGCACCAAATGTGAGGTAGATGTCCCTGAATAGTCGATTCAGTTCAGCACCAATCACTGAGTTTTAGGAGAATAATTGTTTTAGTGTATACTACATAGAAACACAAGAAAAGCAAACAAAAATTAGATTATGGTTTATTTTTCCAATTTAAAGAATGATAATGATGATGCCACCTGCTCAAAGTGACTGGGACAAACTGTGTGTGTTTGTTTTTTGGATTCAAGCATTATCTACTCAGAATAATGATTTTTTAATCCCCAAATAGTGGACCAATCAGATTGTGCCATTCCCATGTAGAGTATACAGTACAAATAACATTTAATAGTAAATGACTGTGATTTCCAGCACTGTATTATCATTACACTGGGCACATATTTAATTTTTTTCTTTGTATAATGTACAAGTAATACAAAAATCTATTATGGCAGCCTGCACTAAAACACATGTGCTAAAATGTTTATCTGGCTGCTGTCTATCATAACTGTGTGATTACATTTGACAAGGTACTTTAGTGTTGAATATTTATTTACTATACTATATTTAATATAGCCCTGCAATGGTCTGGCGAGCTGTCCAGGGTGTACTGCACCCTCGCCTAGAGTCGGATAAGATGGGCCAGCCTCCCCACAACCCTAATTAGGATTAAACAGCTTAGAAAATGAATGAATGAACGAATATTTAATATAATGTTATTTATTATGTGATATTTAAAGGCTATTACCTTTTACCTTTTATTTATCCATATTGTATGTAAAATTATCTTTTCCACCCATGATAATATTCAAAAAAGCTAAAGACACAGCTGCTCTATCTGCACTATGTAAATTTAAATATTTTAATTTTTACGTATAGGGTATACACTTGAATTATGTTTCCTGTTTGCTTAGTGTGAAGTATAACCATAGTGATAGGTATGTAAATGTAAGTATGTAAATATAAAGTACATGTCATAAAGCTAAATAGCTTAGCAACATGGTATCATTAACAATGTCCTGTACTGTCTGTGCTTTCATGTTTAATTTGAAATGTACAGAGTATTTAGACTCATGGTGAACAATATTTTAACGCGAGTGACCATATCAGCTTTCTGAGATGTAACAGATACAAAATATTTTACATAGTTGAGTTCCGCTGAGTACGATACGAATGCCTACTAACTACTTTTGCCCTGCAGCACAATTCCTCAAGCCTGGTTGTGGAGTTCTCCTTGTCCTCTAAATGTCACTAATCAAACACACCGAAGAAAAAGTTTTCAATTATCTGGTTTAGTTGAACCACTTAGTTTAAATCTGGTTTTTTGTAAACAGTATTATGTTCCGGATCATCTTTGGGAACCTGTGCTCTAGGTTAGGACGTATTATTCTTATTAGTTTATAAAATCAGATCTAATGATACAATTGATGTCAGAATATAATTGTCTAAATTGCACAAATTCTAAATTCTCAAATTCTAAATTGCACGTCCACCTCACAGCAAGAAGGTCATGGGTTTGAGTCCCGGGTTCAGGCGTTTCTGTGTGGAGTTGCATGTTCTTCCCGTGCTTGTGTGGGTTTCCTCCGGGTACTCTGGTTTCGTCCCACAGTCCAAAGACATGCACATTAGGCTAATTGGCTCTTCCAGATTGCCCCTGGGTGTGAATGTTTATGTGTGTGCTGGCCCTGCGATGGTCTGGTGAGCTGGTCAGGGTGTACCCTGCCCTTGCCCAGTGCCGGCTGAGATAGGCTTCCCGTGACCCTAATAAGATTAAGCGGTTCAGCAAATGATTAATTAATAAAATAAAATAATAATGTGGCACGACATTATAGGAACACAATCATTCATCATTCATTTGCAACTGTGGGCGATTGCAGGATATACCCTGGACAGCTGGCCAGACCATCACAGGGCTAACACACAAGCACGCAACCATTCACACTCACGCCTAGGGGCAATGTGGAACAGCCAATTAGCCTAATTTGCATGTCTTTGGCCAGTGGGAGGAAACCAGAGTACCCCGAAAAAAACCCACATGAGCACAGAGAGAAAATGCAAACTCCACACAAATCACCCTCGCCGAGCCCTGGACTTGAACCCAGGCCCTTCTTGCTGTGAGGTGGACGTGCTAACAACTACACCACTGTATGGCCCTTATTCATTATTGTCTAGTCAATTATAGAAGTGTTATCTTTTTTTGTGCTGTCTCCATGTCTTATAAATCAGGGCTTCATTTATTTAAATAGCTGTTATTAAAATCAGGCTCATTTTTAAGGTGCTTCAGAAAACAGTGAAAGATAGTTATCATTAAACACGTCAGTTGCGTCATGTGCCCAGCATTCAAATTGTATAACTGTGCTGTTATGTGCCTCTTGCACTCATTTAGTTCTAGACAATCCTCACGGAAACCCACCCCCAGTGGAGGTGTTCTGCAGGGCTGCATTCAAGAGCCACTGTACCTCTATGAGAAAAACAAAAGGAACAAACTGAAAGCCATGCAGTCAGGGGACCGTTGGCAGATCTGAGGGAGGCAGGGGAGGGAGTCGGTCTCCAACCCATAGCTAATTATCGCTAGCAGCATGAGTGAGATATTACTCCACAGAGACGACCAAGTGAGTTGGGTAGCATCGTTACTAAGAGACCTGGAACACAATATACCCTGATTCATTACCCAGTTGGTCCAGTGGGCTGTTATCATTCCACATACAAACAAGGACACAGGACCTCCTCTAGGAGTTGTTCACAGGCTAGGGTGCAGGCAGCCTTAAGTGCAATGGCCCTTGAGTACGACATAGGAGAATACTCTAAAATCTTCCGTCAAAACAAAAACACTTGAAAAATAATGGATGTGTGGACTATACTCTGTTTTATAAGATTACATGTCTGTTCTTTTTTAAATTTGGGAATGACACACTGACGTACTGGTAATGGACTGGCATCCAGACCATTGGTCGAGGTCGAGGTCATTATGACAAGGTCAAAGGTCAAACCGAGAAACTGCCAAGCCCATGCACACCTACACACCATAGGAAACCTGCATGCAACATTTCTGAATGATCCGTCCAGCAGTTCTTGAGAAATAGCCCGGACAACATTTAAGGTAAAAGTCATTGTGACAAGGTCAAAGGTCAGATCAACAAAATAACAGTTTCATCTTGGAGGCCCAAGCATCCTTGAGCAAGGATGCTCAAGATTTTTTTTTTCAAAAGGTTAGCATACTGTATATGTTTGTAGTTGTATAGCATCAGATGCTGAAGTTGGGGACAGCAATGGGAAGGGAAAGGAAACGGCAACGCGGACACAGTCAACAACCTCCTCAACAAGCCTGCCACAACAGACTGATGGCTGAGGGGTAAAAACTAGTCAATAATATTTAATGATGGGGGTCCTGTATTATAGTGAGTAGTATGTCTGCTTCATAGCAAGAAGGTCCTGAGTTTGAGTTCCGGACTCAGCAAGGGTGTTTCTGTATGAAGTTTGCATGCTCTCTGAGTGCTCGCGTGCGTTTCCTCAGGGTACTCTGGTTTCCTCCTACGTCCAAAGACATGCACATTAGGCTAACTGACTGTTCCAAATTGTGAGTGAGAGTGTGAATGGTTGTGTGTGTGTGATAGTCCTGCGATGGACTGGCGAGCTGTTCAGGGTGTAATAGTGTGCTTTCAGTAGTTGTTCAGTAGGTAAGGCTCTGGGTTACTGATCAGAAGGTTGGTGGTTCAAGCCCCCAGTACCACCAAGCTGCCACTGCTGGGTACTTGAGCAAGGCCCTTAACCCTGAACTGGTCAGTTGTATAAATTAAATAAATAACGTAAGTTGCTCTGGATACACCAAATGGCATAAATGTAAATGTGTAATAGGATTAAGTGGTACGGCAAATGAGTGAGTGAGTGAAAATTCTGTACAATGAGATATCAAAAGTGGACCCCATCATTTTGTAAAGATTTATACATAGATATACACAGTAGCCAAGTTGATGGAGATTCCTCACAGAAGTACACCGACTCACTTGGAATTTCCCTGAAATATCAGTTTCCTTACAACGGGGATTATTTTCAACAGTCCTCTCAACAGTCCGGAGACCCCTGTCAGAGAGTCCAGGTCGACTTGAGCAGTATGCTGTTGTTTCCTTGTTTTTGCTGGTGAATTATTCAGTCACTCTGTTGACTGTTGAAGAGGAATCCTAAGGTTAGGACGTGGTGGCTCAGTGGTTAGAGCTCTGGGTTACTGATCCAATGGGTGGGGGTTCAATCCACAGTACCACAGTGCTGCCACTGTTGGGCTCTTTAGCAAGGCTTTTAACAGTCCAAAAACTGGGTCTCCGGGAGGCTGGTGCCCATCTCAGCCGACTCTGGGCGAGGGTGGGGTACACTCTGGACAGCTCGCCCGACCATCACAGGGCATGCACATTATTATAGAATTATAATATATAATTACATTATATTATATACTTGGCGGTTCCAACATGCCCCTAGGTGTGTGTGTGTGTGTGTGTGTGTGTGTATGTGTGTATATGTGTATGCTTGTGTGTGTGTGTGTGTGTGTGTGTATGTGAATGCTTGTGTGTGTGTGTGTGTGTGTGTGTGTGTGTGTGTGTGTGTGTGTGTGTGTGTGTTGGCCCTTCAATGGTCTGGGGAGCTGTTCAGGGTGCATCATGCCTTCGCCCAGAGTTGGCTGCCCAGCGTAGGCTTCAGCCTCCCTGCAATCCTAGTAGGATTAAGTGGTTCAGCAAATGAATGAATGAATGAATGAATGAATGAATGATTAAATGGGTTAAAATCGGATTCTCGGATTCACTATAAAGGAAGGTAACTAAAATTATTGCATTATTATAGGAAAAGGTGATCAGTTCACTTAATTGTGTTAGTTTGTATTGATTCTTCCTCTGAAGGGAACAAGTTGACCCCAAACCATTTCTCCTACATATAACATATTCATATAATAGCACTACAGATCTGACTAGGACTCAGCTGGAGAGAACCATGATCTAAAACATGTACACATAATCATGATGAGATTTAGTTGCCTGGGATACTTTCAGTAAATGCACAGTGTACATTGGGCTGTTTCACGAAGCATCCCTTGGGATCCTGTTAGCAAAGCGATGTGATACTGCAGAACGCATGTAGGCTGCAACACATTTATGGGACAGTGAATGAAGACAGCAGTTATATTATAAATATTTTTACTTCAGATTATCTTGATAGCTTGATTGTCCACCAACAAGCTGGCATGCCGAACAAGCAGCAGAGTAATATTCAACAAGAATCACAAGAACCAAGAGAAATGTTTCTTCTGGGGCAGTTCAGTGGTGGAAGGCCAGTTAATCAGAAGGCCCAGAATGCCGTGAGGCACTAGTGTGCAAAAAGAAATAAAAAATCTGTGAAGACCTTGTGTTTATGGCCAGATCAGACAGCCCTGAGGGAAAACCTAAACATGCATAATCCATCCATCCATTCATCAATCATTCATTTTCTGAACCACTTCATTAGGGTCACTGGGAGGCTTGCGCCCACCTCAGCCAACTCTGGGTGAGGGCAGAGTACACCCTGGACAGCTGGCCAGGCCATTGCAGGGCTCCATCCATCCATTTTCTTCCTCTTATCCGAGGTTGAGTTGTGGAGGCCACAGGTCTAGGAACCCAGCCATCCCTCTCCTCACTGACACTATCTAGCTCCTCCTAAGGCAGGGGTGTCCAAAGTTTTTTTAGTGAGGGCCAAATACAGAAAAATGAACACAGGGCCGGGCCAAACACTCAAACACTCCCTTAGGACCTAAGGGATTCGAGACATTCCCATGCCAGATGGGATATATAATCTCTCCAGCTAGTTCTGGGTCTGTCCCAGGGCCTCCTTTCAGTTGGACATGTCTGGAACACCTCTAAAAAGAGTTGACCAGGATGCATCCAAATCAGATGCCTGAACCACCTCAACTGAGTCCTTTCGATGCGAAGGAGCAGCGGACCTGAGCTCGAACTGGATGTCTGATGCACCAGTCTTGTAATTTGACACTCTGGTATTGTCTAACATGGCTATTCAACTAAGAGAAATGTTTACTGGAAGGTCCTTAGCCTGGTATTACTGAGTGTCCTGACAGCCTGAGACCTGTTTCCTGTGGGGAGCTCTAGAGTAGCGGAGAGAGACTACCCCGATCAGATTTTGTAGTAAGCAAGCCTGTACAGTGTGTGGATTTCAGGCTGTCTATATCTAGTCCATATGTTTTTGTCTCATATAGTAACAGCAGCAGAATGACATTGCACAATCCCAATGCCAGTGTCCATTACAACGGCTAACTTCCTCTAAGACTGTCCATCACATGGCTGCCATCTAAATGGCACCGCTAGATCCAGCTGATCCGGATATTGTTGGTGATGATATTTGGCGCCCCACAAATATAATTCTCAATTAGGTATTAGTATAGGGAAAGAGATTTAATGTCCCGCCCCCAAGTTATCCCAATTTAGTATGTATAAAAGACCAATGAAGACATATTGAAGCAAATAGTATACACTTTACCAGTGAATAAATTATCCTTCTTAAGGGACACTGGTATGCAGAGTTATCTGGCACACACCGATGGAGATTAAATAAGAAAGAAATCTTTTCTTTCTGAAACTAAATGGGCTTACAGGACTTTTTATAAGGCCATTAAAGCCAAAATAAAATTAAAACTTTAAAAGGTGAAATAACATGATAAATGACTGATATTCCATGCACATAAGCTTATAATAACCTTGCTTTATATAGCAGGGTCGAGATACGGTAATCTGATTTGGAGTAATCTGTTTCAATCTGGCATAAATGCTGACCGCATACCTCCCTCTCTCTCTCTCTCTCTCTCTCTCTCTCTTTAATGGGCCACTCCTATTGGCTGAGCCTCAGCTTTACCGATATATACTGTCAACCTAGAGCATGTCATACAGTTAGGCGCCTTTCTCCATAATGTATACATGACTAGTTCAATGTGGGTCAGCATTATTACTGTGTACATACATATTTATATATGTTTAACATTTATTCCATGACTTCGAATTGAATATGATGAGATAACCTCACGAGGTGGAGCCGAGTGGGCTATTAGTCATACTCAACGAGAGCTGTTTTATTCTATCCTCTTGTTGTATTCAAATTCCTAAACACACACACACACACACACACACACACACACACACACACACACACATATATATATATATATAAAAGAAGGTCTTGGGTTCAGCCTTGGGCGTTTCTGTGTGGAGTTTGCATGTTCTCCTCGTGCTTGCATGGGTTTCATCTGGATACCCTGGTTTCCTCCCACAGTCCAAAAACATGAGTAGGCTAATAGGCTGTTCCACATTGCCCCTAGGTGTGAGTGTGAATGGTTGTGTGTGTGCTGCCCTGCAATGGTCTGGTTAGCTGTTTAGGATGTACCCCGCCTTTGCCCAGTGTCAGCTGAGAAAGGCTCTAGCCTCCCTGCGACCCTGATAGGATTCGACAAATGTATGAATGTAAAAAACAACATGACACCTATTTGAACAACACTTTTATTAAGCTTTAAAACACTGCCCAGGAAAAACAACTGTTAAAGGGGTTAAAAGATGACGTTGTATATTCCAAATACAGATCACAGAATTATGTGTACGAAGTTCATGCAGCTAAACTGAATAAACTGAGCTGAACTCCTGGATGATGTAAATGATGTAAGAATAGTCATATAACGAAAAAGTGCTCTTTGACGCCCCCTCCTGTCTAACTGCAGTAGACAATAAACAAAGCCTATACCTCTCACTGTCTAATTAAAGGAACACCGTCTGAGTAAAACATACAAATAAACATTAAAAATAACAAACTATACAGCTTATAAAGATTATTTATAACCATACCAAACAATACAAATATATAATATAGTATTTTAAAGTAAGGAAAGTTTATTATTTATATTCATCTGAAGTTCTATCCTGATTCTGTGTGGTGGGACGTGTAGGCCAGGAGTGTGACACTGTACACTTCAGTCTCGTCTCCTCTCAAAACCAGTGGAGCAGTCATCTTTACCACCTTATAGGGCTAGAACACACACACACACACACACACACACACACACACACACACACAAAATGTCAATTAAAATGCAATAATGGTGTTTTGGGCAGCGTGGTAGCGTAGTGGTTAGCGTGTCCACCTCACAGCAAGAAGGTCCTGGGTTCAAGTCCTCGGGCTTGGGTGTTTCTATGTGGACTTTGCATGTTCTTCCCTGTGCTTGTGTGGGTTTCCTCCAGGTCCTCTGGTTTCCTCCCACAGTCCAAAGACATGCACATTAGGCTAATTGGCTGTTTCAAATTACCCCTAGGTGTGAGTGTGAGTGTGAATGGTTATGCGTGTGTTGGCTGAGCTGAGCAACCCAAGGAGGATTAAGTGGTTTGGCAAATGAGGGACTGAATGAGTGAATGACTGGTAAGATATGATGGTCATGGGATAAATAATTTGTATTAATAACTGCCTAGATAAATATGCAACCAAATACATATATACAATCTATGATAAGATAATACATGATTGTTCATATAGTTTCATACAGTGTGTCCAGCAGGTGGAGTCCAAGAGATAGTGATGGCGCGTTGGTGACCTGCATCGACACTCCCTTTGATGGGGTCCACATTGAAGCCATGCTGCTGAAGACCATCTACATTCTCCCATAAAAACTCTCCATTCTACAAATGGTAAGAGAAAAATAGAGGGAAGCAGTGCAAAAAAAAAAATTTCAAAAGAGAAGAGGAGAGGAGATGAAAAGCAGGGAAAGAAGAGGAAAAAAAGTGTAGGATATTTACATTTTCAGTATATTTAACTTGGAGATCTTATGAGATATGAGAACGTGATCAGGTCTGGGAGATGCGATGTATAACGTGTACCTTCTTGTGGTGCGGTTGTGAGCTGTGGATGCAGCCCACCTCTAGCTTTCGCACTGCGGCTATCACCTGGCCCTCATGATACACACTCCTCAGAGTCAGTAATAGAGGTGTGGGCTGCTTCTCTAGCTCTGTGTGTGAGTGTCAACCAATAAAGAGACAACTTTAAATAAGCTACAATCATCTCAAGGGTGGATCAAAGTTATATCACAGAATATCACAGAGGATGGTTTGGATTCTGTACCTGTACCGTATATGTTTTGGTGGATGAGTGATTCAGAGCACATGTCTAATGTATCACCACCACACACAAACATGGTGTGGCACCGTGCTGCACCCCGTAACTCCAGATCACAGACTGTATGCTGTCTCACACACACACACACACACACACACACACACACACACACACACACACACACACACACACTGTAAAAATTAAGAAAACGTTACAAAAAACACTACAACAGTGTGATACATCAGCACTCAATCAGGTACCTCGGTCTCTCCACACTCTGTGTTACATGAGATTTCAATCATGAAACTAGGAATTTCCCAATTTTTCACTACAGGCCATAAAGTATCATCCATGTATCATCTGAGTGGTGGTGTATGAGTCCTAACATAACATAGAAGCCAATCAGCATCAGCTCAGTGACAGGGAAGCCTTACTGGGTTTCCTGCATTGTGCACGCGTGGACACCAGAGAGGACACAGGAAAAACATCCAAATAATGTTTCATGCCTATGGTGCTCTGCTTAGAAGATCTGCTCTAATGGGTCATGTGACTATGCTTAGAATTACCCAAACACATTTTAAACTCAATCTGTTATGTTCTTCATATTTCTGGGAATAAGGGTAGAGACGATAAGTGGAGAAAAATATTCACGCCAACTCGAAACCATGTAGTACAATGTGTTACAGTCTCATGAGACCAAGGTAATAGTTTTTTGGGCCTAATTTCCCATCATATGATGAAACACAGTAGTAGTAGCATCATACTCTGGTGCTGGTTCTATTCATCCGTGACTGGAGCTCTAGGCAAGGAATCGTGGCTAGCTTCGGATCACAATCTATTTTGCAGGCCTGGGTTAGACAGGTGATGTGTAATTTGGTAGACTGTTGCCCAAAACCCTGCTGTATTCCACACAAACAGTGCTTTAAATCAAGGTGTGAGCACACATGCAACCAGGTTATTGTTCAAAGCAAAGGGTTTAATTATTCATTCATTTGCTGAAATTTGCATCTACTAGGGTCACAAGGAGGCTGGAACCTATCTCAGCCGACTCAAAATCAAGGTGCACTCTGAACAGCTAGCTAATCCAATTCAGGGCCAACACACACACACACACACACACACACACACACACACACACACACACATTCACACTCACACCTAGGGGCAATCTGGAACAGCCAATTAGCCTAATGTGCATGTCTTTGGACTGTAGGAGGAAACCGGAACATGCCAACTCCACACAGAAACACCCTCGCCAAGCCCGGGACTCGAACCCAGGACCTTCTTGCTGTGAGGTGGATGTGCTAACCACTACACTACTGTGCTGCCCTTTATATAGAAACATTAATTTAATTATTCATTCATTCATTCATTTTCTAAGCTGCTTAATCCTATCACTGTCGCGGGAGGCTGGCGTCCATCTCAGCTGACTCCGGGCTAAGGTGGGGTACACCCTGAACAGCTCGCCAGGCCATTGCAGGGCCAACACACATACAATTATTCACACACTCACACCTAGGGGCAATTTAGAACAGCCAATCAGCTTACTGTGCATGCTTTTGGACTGTGGGAGGAAACCGGAGGGGGAGGAAACCAGAGGAAACCCATGCAAGCACAGGGAGAACATGCAAACTCCACACAGAAACACCCAAGCCCTGAAATCAAGCCCGGGACATTCTTGCTGTGAGGCGGTCGTACCGTGCCGCCTTATTTAATTATTTATATGTAATGATAAGGAATCTTTGCTCTATAACATTTTTTGCATGTGTCCAAGATTTGTGCCCGGTACTGTACCCCAACAAAATCAGCAATTCTTGGCGTAATCCTTTATGTAGATTTAGATATGACCCATGGTTAAGAAATGGAATATTGAAAGCTGCTTCAGTTTCATCTTATCAAATGCTGTTATAGCGGAATATTCCAGTTTTAATTTCACACAAGGATTTTTTAAAGAGATAAAACCATGAAATGATCTAAACTTCAGTGAAATAGAATCTGAATAAAATGTTAGGTGTGCTTTTTCACCCAGACGGTTGGATCTGGATGTGCAACTCTTTATGGTTTAAGCTGCGGATGATTTACTGAATCTTTCTCACATGATTCATAAGTTGTACATGGAGGGCATCTCGGTAATGTAGACCCTCATGATCAGGCTGGAACGTCACAGTGATGTCCTGAGTTTTACCGGGGGAAATAGTGCCCTCTGTGGATGACACGCTGAATACACTCTGACCACTGTAATTCTGAGTGCCTAGGAGGAACCAGAGAAAAATAAATTGAATACCAAGTCTCAAGTGTATGTATAGCTTTCACAGTACACCAGCAATATTGACGATGTCTCAAGGCATGTTTACTATTTTTACTATTCTGTGTATCTGGCATAATGTTTATAATGAGGTATACTGTACATGTTCTCCCTGTGCTTGCGTGGGTTTTCTCTGGGTACTCTGGTTCCCTCCCACAGTCCGAAGACATGCACATTTGGTTAGTGGGCTGTTCCAGATTGCCCCTAGGTGTGAGTGTAAATGTGAATGGTTGTGTATGTGTTAGCGCTGCGACGGCCTGACGAGCTGTTCAGGATGTATCCCACCTTCACCCACAAATAGGCTCCAAGTTATAAGTTTAAAAAATCTGGGGTGGCACGATGGCGTAGTGGTTAGCATGTCCACCTCACAGCAAGAAGGTCCGGGGTTTGAGATCCGGCTCGGCAAGGGCGTGTCTGTGTGGAGTTTGCATGTTTTCCCTGTGCTTGTGTGAGTTTCCTCTGGGTACTCCGGTTTGTTCCCATAGTCCAATTATATGCACATTAGGCTAATTGGTTGTTCTAAATCGCCCCTAGGTGGAGATGTGGGTGCGATAGTCAGGCGAGCTGTTCAGGGTGTACCCCGCCTTTGCCCAGTATTGGCTGAGATCGGCAAAGGGTGTATTTACTTCTACAATTTCACATCAGCTTCTTCAACCACTGGATTTACAATAGTAACAAAATCTTAATCACTCATTAGGACCTGGAGGACCTGGATAAGGACTGTTATAGCAAAGTAATATCATGATATTAGCTATATCTGGTAGCAAGTTGCTAACATAGGGCTGTGGTGTTAGGATTGCCAAACTGCCTAATCCTACTAGGGTCATGGGGAGGCTGGAGCCTATCTTAGCTGTCTCTGGGCAAAGACGGGGTACACCCTGAGCAGCTCGCCAGACCATTGCAGGGCCAACACACACACACAACCATTCACACTCACACTCACACCTAGGGACAATTTAGAACAGCCAAATAGCCTAAAGTGTATGTTTTTGGACAGTGGGAGGAAACCGGAGTACCTGGAGGAAACCCACAGAAGCACAAGGAGGGCATGCAAACTTCACAGTGTAACGCCCTTGCCGAGTCCAGGACTTGAACCCAGGACTTTGTTGCTGTGATGCGGACGTGCTAACTACAAAACCACCATGTTGCCCATTTTCAAAAATACACATATGTAAATGCACCCCTTTAAGGATAACCCCATGCTCAGCAGAGTTTACCACTGAATTACTGTTTCAGTAGCTGGGTCAGCTATTCTAATGATATGTGCACTATATTATGCTGAATCACACTGTTATACTTTAATAGCTGATTAAAGCAGAAAATGTATTTGTATTTGTAGATAATGTATTGACAATGTATTTATTAAAGCAGCAACCCATAAGACTTGCTCTGGATGCTCTGTGTGTGCAGTATGTATCTGTCTCTGTGCACTCACCCACTGTTGTGCATGGTGTGGAATACTTGGAGAGAAACACTGGAAGCAACCGTGTGTCATTATGTTTGGAGACACTGAAGCTGTCCAGCAACACTCTGAACTGTACAAGCAGAGTGGAAGAGTTCTGAAGCTGCACATCGGTAAAAGATGAAGGGAAACAGAAGGAGAAGGGAGAACATTATTCACACTAGCACTGACTCCTTCAGAGCTCTAAAAAGCAATTATCAATTTTTCAGTCCGCCATGCTATTAACCTCCATACAGTGTGTGCTACGAAGGATGCCAGGTGCCTGTTCTCCCCTGGAATTCCAACGTAACCCCCTCATCCACAGCTAACCAACATTCAAGCAGAGTAACAAGTAAGGGAAAGAACCCACCAGCCAGTAACATACATCTGAAGTGAGACTCTACAGTACAACCCGGGAGATCAAGTATGATGGTCAACCAAAGACCTTGCCACGTGGCACCAAACTGAGTCCCAAGGACATCTGTCCATATAATTTAAGGGGATCAAGGAGGTAACCTACAGACCTGACCTGCCATGTCACAGCTGTGGCTCCCTGTCTTTCCATATCTCCTACCTCAACCTGTTATTCAGGGTCCTCCAACATTTCCCCAGCAAACCTCCCCAACCTTACAAGATCGATGGTCAGCCTTCCTACATTGTAAGAACATCTTTATCCTGCAGGAGAGAAGGAAACCTGGAATACAGGATCAATTTTGAGGGCCAAATTAACAGTGCTGGGTCGTCATTCCCAACTTATTTAAGAATTCCATGCCAAGCACCGTGAGAACCCAGGTCCACAGGGGCTCTGTCACATCAGTAGTGATTCCTACATCACAGCCTAAAGACTTTGAGGACTAAGCTTCCCAGCATATACAGACCTGGTCACTTGATTTATACATTTTTTTGCT
>JBCNYH010000012.1:15767546-15787546 GCA_039654325.1 Tandanus tandanus | reverse complement strand
GGCCCGCAAGAACTTTCACAGAATATGATTATCGTACATTGTTTACATCGACCATTATCATGAAACCTAATTCATCACCCTGCCACAATGTGGCAGCAGCCTATTTCAAGTAAACAGCTAGTCATTCATGACTCAAGAAAGATTGCATGCAAGCTTGTTGCTGTTCAGTGTTATCAGAAAGTGCAAGTGAATAAAGGAAAAGAGGACAAATGCCTAAACGAATCATTTTTCCATGCAGATTTCATGGTTGTCCTTTTAGAACAGATATTCAGTGATTATTCGGCCCTCGATCACCTTTAAATTTAGGGATGTGGCCCTCAGTGAAAATGAGTTTGACACCCCTGTCCTACAAGGATCAGTGGAAGGCTGAAATCTATCTCAGCCGAATCTGTGTGAAGGCAGGGTACACCCTGAACAGCTTGCCAGACCATCACAGGGCACACACACCACCATTCACACTCACACCCACACTTAGGATCAATTTTTAGCAGCCATTTAGCCTAATGTGCATGTCTTTGGACTGTGGGAGGAAACCTGAGTACCCAGAGGAAACCAATGCAAGCATGTGGAGAACATGTAAACCACACAGAAATGCTCTCTCTAAGCCTGGGACTCAAACCCAGGACCTTCTTGCTGTGAGGCAGACATGTCCAACATGACAAGCAGCATTTGTTTATATTAAAAAAACTTACAGAAAGAGAATAAAATGAGCTAGTGAGGAAGTAAGTGTTTATAGCTGTGAACAGCTGCTAACAGGAGCTAATTTATCTCATAAAAGTTTCACAACAGTAAGCGTAACTATGAACTGATAAAAAATATGACATGTCATGCCTTAATAAAAGGAACATGGTAATCCTTTGTACATTTCTGAGGCATAAGAGCAATAAAACATAGTAATACTTTGCTCTTAAAAGAAAATTATTAATTTCAGGGAGGTAACATTACTTTGTGTCAGACTGCATTACACCATCCACTCATTGATTATTCTCCTATAACAACATGGACTGTTTTGGGTTTTATTTCCAACAGGCTTTAAAAAATCAAGTCGTATCTGTAAGATGATATTAATAAAACAAATGAAGTACCCAGCAATAGCAACTATACTGACTGTCGTTAAAATCTTTGAGAGAAATTTCTGTATATCTGTACTTGTAGGGGGGGTTTGGGAGTTTACCCTGTGGCTTTATTGATGACAGTACTCAGGAACTTGAGAAAATGATGAGTTGTCATTTTGTCACGCTTCATTGCACATGTGCAGGTCTATATATATATAATAATAATAATAACAATAATGATGGGGTGACACGGTGGGGTTCCAAATTGTCCCTAGGTGTGAGAGTGAGTATGATTGGCTGTATTTGTATTGGCCCTGCAATGGCATAGCAAGCTGTTCAGGGTGTACCCGCCTTTGCCCAGAGTCGTCTGAGATGGGCGCCAGCCTCCCCGTGACCCTAATAATAATAAAAATAATAATAATAATGAGAAGAATCTTTCAGTTCTGCTTCAGAAGGATACCTTCACAAACTCTGAAGAAATATTTTGGACAGTCACCTTTTTCACAACCTTCTGACCTAAAAGCAAAGTAAAGAATAAAACAGATCTCTCCCAAACAAGAAAATCAAAGCAGCAGCAATAAAAGAGTGGAAATTTCTAAACATGCAGACCTCCAGTATCTTACCTACTGCCACCTGGGGAAAGTTGATGGTGGCTTTACCATTATCAGAGATGACCATCAGCATGGGTCGCACAGCTGGGCAATGCAACTCCAGATACAGCGTGTTATACGGGCTGTAACAAGGGTTCCATTTTTATTAATCTGGCTCTAATCTCAAACATACAGACACAAAAAACAAATGAACAGTAACCCTAGGATTTGTGCCAATATGCATAAGAATGGTTTCAGTCATCCAGATCATTTTAAAATGTCTAATAAGGGTGCATCAAGACCTCTTGGAGAACAGACTGTCACAGTCTCCTCTCCTTTGACCTGTTCTATTTGTTATGCTCACGTTCACGCCTATGGTCACGGGCTTTGGGGAGTGACCAAAAGAACAAGATTGCAGGTACAAGTGGCTGAAATGAGTTTCCTACACAGGGTGGCGGGGCGCTTCCTCAAAGATAGGGTGAGAAGCTTGGCCATCTGGGAGGAGCCCGGAGTAGAACCACTGCTCCTCTGCTTTGAGAGGAGCCAGTTGAGGTGACTCGGGCATCTAGTTAGAACAACCTCCTGAATGTATGAGTGTGAAATAGAACACCCTGGTGTGGTGTTTCAGGCATGTCCAACCATGAACCCTGGAGTCAACCCAGAACACGCTGTCTCTCGGCTGGTCTGGGAACACCTCGTTTCCCTCCCTGGAAGAGCTGGAGGAAGTGGCTGAAGCAGACGATGATGATTATGATGGTGATGATGATGACATTTACGCCTAGTCTATGTTAATGCTGCCTTTGCTTTGAACTGTATACGTGTGCTTGGGGTGTGTAAAAAGTGTATATACTTTTGCATCATCACATCCTTCCTCATCTTTCCTGCATCGTGTTATGACACAGAATTTTTTACCAAACAGCCCGAGGGGAACATGTTTTTTATAATGTACAAATAAATATTATAATAAAATAAATAAAAGAAATAGATGTAAAATAGAAAAATACATGGATAGTACACATTTATGGAATAAGCCACACCTATTACATGCATTACTCCAATAAAAAGTGATTTTATTCAATTTGACACATATTATTATGTTATAAAAATGTACTAATGCTAACCCTATACAAAGATTAGCGCGTGTGTAAAATTAAATCTGCAATTTTTAAAAACAATTTCAGTTCACCTGTACAAGGGTTCCTCTGTCTCCTTTTGGGATGCAATGTCTCCATTGGATACAAAGCACGGGATGATGTAACGGCTGCATCTCTCCTTAAAAGTGCGGAGCAGAGAGGCCTTCGCGGCAGCATACTCATCTGACCTGGATAAACATAGTGTTAGCCAGGTTTTATGCTAGAACCATGTTTAGAACCTGATCTGATGAAATATATTGTATGGCCAAATGTGTATAGATACCAAACCATCACACCTACAGTACGGTGCAAAAGTTTTAACACATGCAAAGTAAAATGTTTTTGTACTGACTCACTAAGGTAAGTCAGTCTGGTTTTTACACCCGAGCCTAGTGGCTCATCAGGCCGGTGCTTATCCCCGGTTTCTGTACCGTGAAGCAACTAGGAGTTCAACTCCTCCTGGATGGGATGCTAGTCCATCGCTGGTTACCTTCCCAGTAATTTTTACTGGTACCCATTTATACTGCTGGGGGGACAGAAGCGCACTTGTGGTTAAGACCTTGTCCAGGGGTCTTAGCATGGTGGGGGTCTAATGGGGATCCGAACCCATGACCTCCTGATCATGAGCCCAGCACCCTAACTACTATGCCACCGGCCCCACTGACTCACTAAGGTACGAGTCATAAAATAAAAATCCATAGCAAGGTTCATATGAAAAAGAAAAGGGTGCCTAAGACTTTTACACAGTACTCAAACTGTTGCTACAATTGGATAAGATCTCTTGGCATGCTGTAGCATAACAATGAGCCTGTGCACAAAGCCATGAGGACCATGAAGACATGATCTGCCAATGAAGTGCAAGTACTCAAGTGACTTGATTCGAGCCATGAACTCAACACCACCAAATACTTTTACATAAAACCAGTCCCAGGTCAGATGGCATGGTGGCGTAGTGGTTAGCACGACCGCCTCATAGGAAGAAGGTCCTGGGTTCAATCGCTGACTTGGCGAGGGTGTTTCCATGTGGAGTTTGCATGTTTTCCATGTGCTTGCGTGGGTTTTATCTGGGTGCTCCGGTTTCCTCCCACAGTTCAAAGATATGCAAGTAGTCTAACTGGTTGTTCCAGATTAACCCTGGATGTGAGTGTGAATGGTTGTGTGTGTTGGCCCTGTGATGCACTGGCGAGCTGTTCAGGGTGTACCCTGTCTTCGCGCAGTGTTGGCTGAGATAGACTCCTGCCTAACTGCGACCGTAGTAGGATTAAGCGGTTTGGCAAATGAGTGAGTGAGAAAGTGAGTGGGCCCGGGTTGGGTAGCATGGTGGCATAGTCCGCCTCACAGCAAGAAGGTCCTGGGTTCGAGTCCTGGGCTAGGCAAGGGTGTTTCTGTGAGGAGGTTCCATGTTCTCCCTGTGCTTGTGTGGGTTTCCTCAAGGTACTCTTGTTTCCTCCCACAGTCCAAAGACATGCATATTAGGAAAACTGGCTGTTCCAAATTGACCCTAGGTGTGAGTGTGTATGCTTGCGTGTGTGTTGCCCTGCAATAAACTGACGAGCCATTCGGGGTGCAACCCACTTTCTCCCAAAGGTGGTTAAGATAGGCTCCAGCCTACCTGCAACCCTGATAGGATTAGGAATAGTAATAAATGAATGTTCCAGGTCTCCTCCACCTGACATCAGACCTGACCTCACTAATGCTCTTGTAGCCTCACCGCCACGCTCTAAAATCTACAGCAGGGGTGTCCGACTCATTTTCACTGAGGGCCACATCACTCAATTTCAAGATGATGGAGGGCCGAATAATCACTGAACGTCTATTCTAAAAGGGCAACCGTGAAATCTGCAATTTCAAAATGATTCGTTTAGGCATTTCCTTTATTCACTTGCATTTTCTGACAACGCTTAACAGCGACAAGCTAGCATGCAATCTTTCTTGAGTGATGAATGACTAGCTGTTTACTTGAAATGGGTTGCTGCCACCTAGTGGAAGGATGATGAATTACATTTCATGGGAAAGGTTGATGCATAGAATGTACAATAATCATGTTCTTTGAAAGCTGTTGAATCCCACATAAAATAAGTTGGCGGGCTGGATTTGGCCCGCAAGCCTTGAGTTTGACACCTGTGATCTAGAGGAAACAAAATTTTGGAATGGGAAGTTTAAAATGCACATATGGGTGTTATGAATGGGTGTCCACATTTTTTTTTAGCCATATAGCATTTGTAGACTTAATAGAAAGACTGACTCCTTCTGTATGCCTTCTGGGTTCTTGGCCTGCACAGGACTTTCACTTTTGGGAGTCAGAGACACTTTGCTGCTCTTCTCATTCAACTTGCTTGAGCTTTGATTTGCGGGAGGCTTCTTCCCTTTCTTTGGTTCCTTTTGTACCTCCTTCTTATTCTGAAAGTATGGGAAAGGACAACATACAGTAACATATAGCTGTTGTTATGTAACTCAACCAAGAAACCCCCCCCCAAAAAAACCAGGTATAAACACAAACAGATAGCTTATACATCCTGACAGATGACACAAATTTCAGCTTTTGCCCCAGGTGTCATCACTTTTTTAAATATCTGTAGCTCCTCTTTCTCTGACAGCAGCCGTACAGCCTTTGCCTTGATGACATCATCAGAAAGCGATGGGCTGAATGTAACTTGGACCAGACATCTCTGTGGACCAAATAAATAAATAAAAATTCCAAATGCTGCTACACATGAAAGGACACTAAACAGAAAGATCAGTACCTGTCCAGGCAGCACACGTCCTGTTGTGGGGGTCACTGTAACTTCAGAGTTTTCTGGAAGAGTAAATGTGAAGAATCTGGCACCTACAGGAGAGACAGGGCCCTTGCCAATGCATGGCAATGGGCGTGTAAAATCATTGAGGCTACTGTGGGAGTTCAGCACATGCAGCACTGCTGTGGACCGATCTCCTACTGCTGTGTTCCCAAACTGCACCAGTGAGCTCGAAAGCTCCAGCACAGGGCGTACACCAATCGCACGGCAGGGTAACAGAAAGTCTCTAAGTGGGAAAATAGAACAGACATTTATATGCAAATGGATTAAAACACATGACTACTGAATCAAGAATAATGTAATAAGGTAAAGAGAGATAAGACATAAGATAATGATACTGATATTATCTGATTATCTAATATTATCATAAAAGGTACATAGGGTTGAGAGTAATAACAGATTTAGGTACTGCTTAAGTGGAGCTCCTGATAGATGTCTCTATTGATGTATGTCTGAGCCTGGGTTTGCGTTTCAGTGTCCTTCCTTTCACTACCTGATTTCCACATTTATTTGTATCACCTGTCTTTGTAGTTTAATTGTCCGTTTAATGAGTTCATGTTCTGTCAAGCTTCTGATTTCAGTGTTTGTTTCATGAACATTTATTTACCTGCAAGTTTCTCTCACGGGTTAACAAAAATACCTGAGTTCGATTTTTTATTCTGTTCGAGTCTGAGCAGTGGTGTATGAATCTCTATGTTATGTATTTCAGTTTTGTTAAATAATAATAAATCTGTTTTTTAATTGCTGTCTGTCTTCATGCAATTAACATAACAGCCATCAAAAGCCATAATCAGCATCAAATCAGTGACCTGGCAGCATTACTGTGTTTCCTGTGGTGGGCTCACATGGACATGGGATGGACACGGGAAAACCATCCTAAATTATATAAATCTGTTGTGATGGACGCGCCACATTTCATAACTATGGTGCTCAAGGGCTCAGATAATATACAGTTTAAACCATTCACACTTCAATTCACACCTATGGGTATGAAACTAGAGGAAATCAGAGCACCAGAAGAAAACCAACACAGGCACAAGAAAACATGCAAACTCTACAAAGAAATGACCAAGTCAGCCAATAGGTTCAAACCAGAAACTTGTGCTGTGAGATGACAGTGCTAACCACTGAATCACCCTCGTATTAAACATCAAAATCAAAAAATGTTTATAACAGTTATGACCTGAAATACCTTCCAATTCCTGACTTGCAGGTGAGCTGAAAGTTGTATTCTCCCGCTTTTAAAGCACTGAAGATCAGATTGATTTCCAGCATCTGTTGTGGGAGCAGCGTGCCAAATCCATCATTAGGCTGGACATCAATGAACTACACAAATGAGAAACAATGTGGGCATTTATAAAATCACATGAGACATATGAATCTCTGTCTTTCAGGTTTGTTACTTATTTCAAACTTTTGAATATTTTAGAAAATACTGTATTCTCTGTAATAACACAACACAATTTATACGGACACAAACCATACAGACGCCATGCAACAATAAACCTTTTAAAGCACTGATCATTAAATTATACAGAAACCACATCAATTGCTTCGCCACTGAGCTACATGCGAATCGCCGCTAAAGAGTCATCAGCTCTTATGGTCAAGGTGACCCTCTCGCATGCTTCCCATTTAAAAATCTAAAAAAAAAGCTAATTTCCTACTGTAGATCCAGGAGAGCTTTAATTATCATCATATTATATTATTCTGTTTTATTTTAGCTCACATTATCATAATAAATAGTTTATTAATAGTTTATTATTATAGTTATTATTGTGTGGCAGATATCGAACAGAGACTCTGATGCTTCATGAACCCGGAAGAGTTAAACGTATATAAATATATACTCATGGGAAATGCCTAACAGAAAATCTCAGCAGAAAATGTTTTGGGGAAACTCAGTGTTTGGCACCATCTGTCAATCATTGGCATCTTTAAGCTCTGATTGGCTATCACTCAAATCGATTTAACCCTGTATCCGCCCATTTAGATTTTTTATTTTTTTTATTTTGATTTCGCTATATCGTAATAATTCCGCAAGGGAAATTATTGCTTCTGCATTTAACCCATCTAAACTGAGCACACACACGTAAACAGTGAGCACACACACTCGGAGCAGTGGACTGCCACACACTGAGGCGCCCGGAGAGCAGTCGAACCATCGATAGTCAGCTGTCTGCAACAAATGATGTTTGTCCATTTTATATCAGTACATTTTATATCAGTTATAATAATAATAAGTATTAATAAGTTGTGCATTTATACATCATATAAGTACTCTATTGTGTTTATAATATCTATATTGTGTATAAATTCATATCCATACAAATAATTTTTGAACATAATTAATAATTAGCAGATTTTAAGGTGAAGTAGCCTGATGCACATAACATGTGGTGACATTAATGGTATACTATCTATCCACAAAACTTGGCATCACATTTATGTGAAGAGATAAACCATTCCAGCCCATCTCTTAAAGTTTTCCTGATGCAGCCAATTTAGTAGCAGATGGATTCTTCCCCTTAGTGACCCCCTCTACACAGGGTGCCGGTACACAAGTGATAGTGGAAATTTTATGCTGAAGTGGACAGTTTTAGAAAAATAAATAAATAAAAATAACTCATGGGCACGTGCCATACTGGTGACCTTAACTCTGTGTTCTTGCTGAAGAAAAAGGTTGAATTGAAAGACTAATTGTCAGCCATTTTGTCTTGCTGCGATGACTCGTGTTTTCCTTTTGTGTCCCAGTTTTTACAAAATATGTCATCAGTGCACCATGCGGCTCGCAACACGATTACACGACTACCTGAAGAGACGTTGTAGTAGATGCCTCACTTAGCCATGATCATCTCATACAAAGGCTACATAAATAATTATGTGTGTGTGTGTGTGTGTGTGTGTGTGTGTGTGTTTGTTTTTTTTCGTGTGTGTTTGTTTAATCCTGCCTTTCAACAAAAAAAAAATCCATATGATTATTATTAGTTTTACTGGTTGAATCATCAATAAGAGCTACTCTTATTCACTAAGTGTGCTTTTCCTTTCAGAGCAGTGCCACCTTTAAACACATGAATACTTAAGAATTCACACTTCACACTGCTCTAACTTAAACAATGATCAGTTCATAAAGATTACTGGGTGAAGTGAAAGAAGAATGACACAGATTGTTCGGAAGACCAGGATGAGGCCTCATTTGGAGATCCACCAAACAGCAGAGCTGCCAAAGTTCATAGGCGTTCAGAGACAGGGGGTGTTTCAGTAACAGTCCCACCGCGACAAGCCTGAGGTATTTTTGGAGCTGAACTCAGCATACAAGTTTCTGTGATATGCTGCAGTGTATCATTTACGTACCGTGACCTTTCAGTCACAGTGAACTCCAATTTAAGGGGTACTTTAAGAGTAAAAGGCTGATGTGTTAAAGCTTGTACTACTTCCTGCACACATAGAAAAGCTACTGGGGAATTACAGGAATAAAAAACATATAAAAATGTTTAAACTCTCATACTGAGGAACATGTGGGTTCTGTGGCCTCAAAGTTCAGTGACAAATCCTCTTATCCGGGGGAGAAGAAGAAAAAACCCCCAAAAACAAACAAAAAAAAAACCCTACTGTCAGAATTAACTAAAGATGTGTCTGGAAAATTTATCAGTGGAAAGGCTTGGACAATGTTATTTTCATGTTTGGCTTGATTGCATGTACATTTGTAATCAGTTCCTTTTTAGATAACACGTTGTGTGGCTGTGAGTATTAAAATAAATGACACAACATGAATAACTGAGGTGTGCAGTAGTCAATTTACTGCACATTGTGCCATTTTCAACACAGAAAATGTGGAAAGGATGAGAGTAGGAGAGACACTGAACAAGTGCACAAGTCTGCTAGCACACAGATTAGATGCTTAGATTAATATCTTCTCTTCAAAATATCCTTTATGTGCTTGCAAAAGTCTCACATCACACTCAGGATTGAGGAACAAAAATAAGAGAGCATCTGGTAGAAGAATTTTTTCTCCATGCATGTTGATTTATTTGGAATGCCAGAGGAAGATGGTCTGGCGAGCTGTTCAGGGTGCATCACGCCTTCGCTCAGTGTTGGATGGGATAGGCTCCAGCCTCCCCGCGACCCTAGTAGTAAGTGGTTCGGAAAATGACTGAATGAGTGAGAGAAACACATCTACTGTCAAGGCATATTATTTTGTACCTGTTTGTGACACGAGCCTACACTAAATTACACTAATGGCATAACTGACTGCATCTATGTTCATTCATTTGTGCACTGTTCGTGGATCACCCGTAGAACTGATCACTCCCATGTCTTTTAAATTATGCCCTCGTGCTACTTTGTAATGTTTAGCAAATCTGGTCCAAAGATATATTTATATCTCATGATGCTTATAAATATTTGCTACTGCTTAATATCTGCATAGCTTCTTAAATTAATTAAATAGAGAGAGAGAGAGAGAGGGAGAGAGAGAGATAGAGACTAGAAGGCGGAACATGACAACACTGCTGTTTGTGAAAGATTGCAGTCTGATGAAACAGTACAGTATGCAAGATTTGCAAAACACACACACACACACACACACACACACACACACACACACACACACACACACAAAACTATTCCATAGCCATACTTCACAACTAATTGTTAAGCTTACAGGAAATTGTCAAGTTCTTCTTTCACTGTAATATTGGCCTATTTTTGTTTTGGCTCATGATTGCCTTCACCACCCATCTAGTTGGACTCGCTGCTGATATCAGTGCCAGAAATTAGCCCTTTTTTCACTTCTACCTAAAGAGAGTGATGCAACATAATTTTAGTCCTTTACTCTGTCCAGCTGCCTCACCTCCTCATCTGTACACATTGCTCAAACAAATCAGATTCCCGAGCTTAATTTTTCATGATGATCCCGCCATCAACACCATCACACTCGTTATTTCGGGTCACTCACTATCCGTGCCAAGTCTTTGTCCTAACACACTACATTCCGATACTTTGATTGTAACGGTTGCCATCTCCACTACTTCAACACTGCCTTTCTCCTTACTATGAGAAATTTGGGTGAGAAAAGATGATGCCAATCAGTACAGCACACAACTAACACATTCGTTTACTAAATTAATACCAGTATCAGTATACATGTCACGAATCTTTCTATATGAATAGAAATGCCAGCATGAGGTTTTCATGTAACAGGCCATAAAACAAACACACACACACAAACACACACACACACACACACACACACACACACACACACACACACACACAAAAACACGCACCTGTATGGTTGTAAACAACATCAGTAATGCAAAGCATGTTCCACTCGCTCTTCATCTTCTCCACCAGGTTTCCTACATCACTCCAGTCGTAGTTCCTGCCCGAAGGAGAGAACTCGGGGTTCAGCTCCAGCTGATCGGCCAGAGAATAGCAGGAGCGTGACTCACCCAGTGTCTGGAGTGGTGTGAAGTGGATCATGTTATAACCTGCAAAGATACAAACATTCCAGATTTCCATTGCTCCAAACTACAACAAGGAATATTGTTTAGGGAAATTTTAGAAGCCAAACATGAAGTTGTTCTTATTAAAATCACAATATATACTTTATTAAAATCCACCATGTATGCATGTGCCAAATATTAACACAATGCCATTTTGGGGAATCGATCCATTCCTACACCTACATCCTAGGACATTTTGAAGCAGCTTAACTGGGAGGCCTCTAGACAGATGCCTGAACCACCTCAATTGGTTCCTTTTGATGAGGAGGGAACAAAACAAACCAAGATACCTCGCTTTAAATAAGGATAACAGGACCGTGACCTGGAGTGAGGGGTTCATAGCTAGGTGCCTGGTGGTCAGACCTTTACCCAAGGGTCCTGGGCAGGCTCAGTCCTGTGTGCAGGAGGAGCCATAGAGGTTGATGCATTTTAAATCAAGAAGCAGCAAAAGATGGTTGGTGGTCTTGGGGATCTAATTCCTGGTTGCTGAAACTGGCCTTAGGGTGATGAATTCTCCACTCCCTTCAAATACAGTTTATTTTACCTTTTGCAGTTGAACAATTATGCTGAGGTATCCATCAAAATAATGGAAATTTATTTTAGCAAAAAATATTACCCAGTACTTCATATACTTGCTAAGTTATACAATGTTGTTCTTAGCTTATTTAAAAATAGCCCCTATTAAGTACATCCTCATCTGCATCAGTTTTAAATGTTCTCTACAATTCTGCTTTCAAACTTTGGGGCAGAGTTAAGCGCTCGACCTGCACTAATAAATTCTACAAGATGGATGACCTCACACCCTTACAGACTTTTAGACATTACACTGTCCTAATCCACACCAGCAAGTCTATGTAATGTTCCTGAGGAACTGGATGTGGTCAAAGACTAATATTTACAGACAATATTCTGGGTGAAAGAGACTTCCTTTAATTAATAGCTACATTAGCCTTGGAATGATAAAGAAACAATCAGACACTACATGCTTCAGCTAATTAACTATATTTGGGTTAAACTTAAATATATATTAATAAAAAAATAACATTTAAATGGTGAAACATGCCAAACTGTAGGAACGGCAGGTGGAGCTTTGTTCAGAGCATGCTTTTTCCATTGAACAAAAATAGTAAATACAATTGTAATAATTTTACAATGGGAGGCACCATGGCATAGCGGTTAGCACGTCTGTCGCGCAGCAAGAAAGTCCTGGGTTTAGATTACCAGGCTCAAGTGTTTCTGTGTGAAGTTTGCATGCTCTCCACATGCTTGAGTGGGTTTCATCTGGGTACTTTGGTTATCTCCCACAGTCCAAAGACATGCACATTAGGCTAACTGGCTGTTCTAAATTGACCCTAGGTGTGAGTATGAGTGTGAATGGTTGTGTGTGTTGGCCCTGCAATAGTCTGGCATTCAGTTTGGATTGTACCCTGCCTTTGCCCAGTGCTGTCTGAGATAGTAGGAGTAAGCTGTTCTGCAAATGAGTGAATGAGAATGACTAATTTTACAGATTACTATTTTGGAGAAAAACACCACATTTTAAGCTTTCATTACACCATTGGGTTTTTAATGGAATTATGGGAACACTTGGAGCAATAGCTGTTGAGCCTCAAAGAGAAAACTGTCTTAAAATTGTCCAGCATACTGAACTTTTGTGATTTTCAGGAACACATCATGATATGCTATGTATTTTTTTTAATTTTTAATTTTTTTATGTTTCACACAGATGAGCCAGCTATTCATTTATTTTCAGTGTTTTATACGTTCTGTAGTCAGTGGGTTGATGTAACCTGTGCTTATTATTGACGAGGTAGTCCAGTGACTCGGGGCAATCATTGATTTAAGTCTAGTTTCAAACAAACCAAAGAGTTAAGCAAAGGTTAAATGCAGCTGCAACTGAGATACCAATGGAAGAGCAGGTAAATTGACATGCACTGTGGTGGCAAAACATTCAAAGAAATAAAGACAAAGGAATAGAAATGTGATATTCAGGTTACACAAAGACTAGCTGTTACTAGTCGACAGGTAATTTAAAAAAGTATTGATTCCCTCTACTCTGGTCTTTTAGTATTGATTCAATCTACTCTTTGCTTTTCTCTTACCTGACTCTTTAGCCACCCTGAGCCGATCGAGCCATTCATCCAGAGGCCCGAGACATTTAGCCAGGTATGTCTGTATGCTGATGCAGTCTAAAGGTAAGATGTGATTATCAGCACCGACACGGAGGATTGGATCCACAACCATATACCCTCCTCCAACCTTTTCCTCATCCCTGTTAAAAAATAATAATAAGAAAAGAAGAAAAGCATGAAGCACTTAGAAACAAACGTCTGCTATTTTTAATATATACTACATGGGAATGGTGCGATCTGACTTGTTTGTCATCTCGAGATGATCAACATTTTTGATTCAATGCTTAAAGCCTCAATCACAGATTTTGAAATCCTAGAAATTCAACAAAATTCTGCACCAAAAAAATACAATGACAGCTATGAAATATGGCGTTAATTCTTTTAAAGGTTAAAAAAAAAAAAACTTTTTCTCAAACTTTGAGTTAGTTTAAATATTGCCGTAGTGGACCGCTCATGACTATTGTCAAGCTTTAAAATAAATAAAAAGAAACCATTTACATGCGTAAAAAAACATAATAATGATGGGGAAGCTAGAGCCATTCCCAGCTTACTTTGGGCAAAAGGCAGGGTACGCCATGAACATCGTTTACACCATTGCCAGTCTATTTCTGGGCTAACACAGACACAAACATTCATTCACACTCACATTCACGCCAATGGGCAATTCAGTATAGCTAGTTGACCTCATGTGCATGTCCTTTGACTGTGGAACAAAACTGGAGCACCTGGAGAAAACACCTGTACTTCTCTTGAAACATTTGCCATCATCATCATCATGTGAAACTCCTTTGTGATCTTTTCAAATTGATATTATTTCTCACAGCGGTGCAGTGGCTCAGTGGTTACACTGTTGCTTCATAACAAAAAGGTTCTGAGCTCAAATCTTGCAGGATTTGCTCCTTGCTTATTCTCCTTGCGCCTAT
Source organism: Tandanus tandanus (assembly GCA_039654325.1). NCBI lineage: Eukaryota > Metazoa > Chordata > Actinopteri > Siluriformes > Plotosidae > Tandanus > Tandanus tandanus. The sequence goes on along the minus strand of JBCNYH010000012.1, from coordinate 15,773,414 downwards.
GTGGTACTCTGATTTCCTCCCACACTCCAAAGACATGTAGATCAGGCTAACTGACTACTCTATATTGCTCATAGGTGTGAATGTGTGTGTGTGTGTGATCAGTTGTTTGTGTCTGCAATAGCCCTGAGAAGGACCTGCTCAGAGTGTACCCCACTTCTCGCCTCATGTGAGCTGGGATTGTCTCTGGTCGTCTCTGCAACACTGCTAGACAAGCAGTATAGATAATGGCAGGGTGGAAAGAAGGATGGGCATTGTTCCTAACCCGTGGCCGAAGTAATATTGGTAAGAGCCTGCAGTGTGTATCTCGAGGGAGCAGAACTTGTCCGAGTCGTCCTCTCTGCCAGTGGGATTCACCCACTCCAGGGTGCGGAATTTGTGGCGTTCAAAGCGCTCTCCCTTGGCCGGATAGTTGACATGAACATGTACCTGTTTCCCCTGAAGAGTTGGCCCCAGTCGAAACTGCAGCTCAAAACCTGGAGGTGAAGTACAGTGTTGGTTATTCAAGTCTAGATACCCTAATCAATCAGATAAACAGCAAAAAAGTTGCAGTCAGGTCACTTGCACAAAAGCAATGGGAAAGTTAGGAAAGATGGGACTATGTGCAAAATTGTTGAAAATAAAAGTTGATGCCTGTAGAGGCAGATTTTATAGAGATGACACCTGAGACATTTCCTTGAAGCCAGTAATACTGTATGACAAAATGTTCTACAGTACGTAGGAATGTCCTGACTGATTAGTGGCCAATAAGTGAATAATTTACATTCCAAATAAGTCACATTCAAAGCATTATGAATATCTCAGACCCATTGCACGGAACAGTTTATTTTGCTTCTTGAGATTTTAGAGCTGTGAAATTTAAAGGTAATCACTTGTTTTGACATTATCTTGAAGTACATACTTAGACATTATGGATTTCATTAGTTACCCTTTCAGCTGGTTGAATGAGAGCCACTGATACCTAAAATGAATGAAACCTTGTTTCAACTAAAGCTGTTCAGGGAAACTACTGTATTGGGTAATGGAAATCATAGCTGTAAAATGAATTCTTTGGTAAGTTTTACATCAATAAAACCCTAATAGGATTTTGGGGACCAAAAGCCTGAAATCACTGTGAAAACCTGGGTGTTATTTAGATTTTTGACCAAGACCTTAGTCCTTAGTTCTTAAGTCTCTGAATAAAGAAACAAGTTGCACATGATCTCTATTTTCCCATCTACTGAGTTGACTAACAATAAAATTAATTACAAATTCCTTGTGAAGATCCGAGCCTAAAAAGGAAGCAAAAGGGTTACTGGCACAGTGACTCTGTCGCTGTAAAGACATTCCCATAAAAACAAAACAAACAAACAAAAAAAGGCTAATACTTACCTTGCTCCAAGCGGAACAGGGTCCTGTCCAGTTTCTCCATGTCATTGAGGACTAGCACTCGTATGTGTTTAGCCTGGGACATCTTCATACTGCTTTATGCTGAAATGGCACCGTGAAATTCAGCAGAATGCTTTTTACTGAAAGGGGAGAACAAGAGCATGTAGTAAAGTGCCAAGTACAATTAAGTAAAATGATTGGGACACTGCTGGTGTTTGACAGTCAGTTTCTGAGCAGCTATTAGGATAACAGATGTACTGTATGTTTTAGATTGTTTACAGTTTTTGTATAAATTGTAAAAAATGAGATACAATTAAATTTTATAGAAATATAAAAACTAGAGCATGGGTAAGGAAACTGAGAAATGTTTGCAACTGTTTATTTTACTAGAAAACTAGTAAGATAGGAGGCACGGTGAAGCAGTGGTTAGCACGTCCGCCTCACAGCAAGAAGGCCTCGGTTCGATTCCCGAGCTCGGGCATTTCTGTGTGGAGCTTGCGGAGTTTGCATGTTCTCCCCCTGCTTGTGTGGGTTTCCTCTGGGTACTCTGGTTTCCTCCAACAGTCTAAAAGCATGCACAGTAGGCTAATTGGCTGTTCCAAATCGCCCCTAGGTGTGAGTGTGAATGGTTGTGTGTGTGCGTTGCCTTGCGATGGCCTGGCGAGCTGTTCAGGGTGTACCCTGCCCTTGCCCAGAGTCGGCTGAGATGGGCAGCAGCCTCCCCGCTACCCTAAGTAGGATGACGTGGATTAGAAAATGAATGAATGAACTGGTAAGATTTAGTTGGAAAAGGCTGTGTCAGGGTGTACTCTGCTTTCGCCTGTGTCGGTCGTGACCCTTGAAGGATTATGTGGTTTGGAAGTAAGTGGAAAAGTACACAACATAGTATATTTGTCTTACACTTGATATTGCCAGTGACTAATATCAATTGCAATATAATCTAGACTTAAAGCAACTTACAGTCTTACAATAACTCTTTATTCCATCAAATGTGCTTGCTTTTATTCAAGTTTTAAAAAACTTATTTAATATAGTATTTTTATCTCAAAGAACAAATATATTGGCAAGTGTTTAAAATGAATATTTTACAAAACAACTAAGCAATGAATCAAGCCTGATTTATCCTCAGCTGTTTGCCATTGTAGGTTTGCATTACAGATATAAAGCTAACACAGCAAGCAATGGAAGTTTATTTCACCCAAAAGCATTTGTGAAAACATCTGCCTTCGCCCTCATGCTGATGTGGCTTAAGATATGCTTTGCCTCAAATGATGCACTTGTGAGCATGCAATTCTCATCAATGAGATATATGGGGCTCTAGGTTGTCAAGTCTAAATTTGTGAGCTGTGTTAGAATAAAGTTTCAGTTTGTTCTTTCTCCCATGCTTTTTTCCCCCCCAGAAAAAACCTGTAGAAAACCTGATACGAAGAATTATAAGAGTAAGAGCAGGACATTACAGGTGATAGAGAGTGCAAAGGAAAGCAAAACAGTGACTGCTGGGCTACAGCCAGATTGTGTACATAGCATGGATCTGATCATCATGAGTTGTCCCAACGGTCACGGTCAAATGGCACTGAAAAAGAGAGGCAGCAATGTGGTAGCAGCTATTCACAACCAAACCATGATTAAAGTCATGGTATGACTTTAAAAAATAAAGTCAACTATAATGGCTAAAAACTATAATAAACTATTTTTGCATGTATTAACTAAGATAAATTAATTGGTAAAATCTAGTCATATATATATATATAAGAAGCATAATTTCAGAATTAGGGTAGCACAGTGGCATAGTGGTTAGTCGATTCACAGCAAGAAGGCCTTGGGTTCAATTCCTGGGTTCAGGCGTCCCTGTGCTTGTGTGGGTTTCTTCCAAGTACTCCGGTTTCCTCCCATGGTCCAAAGACATTGCACATTAAGTTAACTGGCTGTTCCAAATTGACCCTAGATGTGGATGTGAGTGTAAACGGTTGGGTGTATATCGTTATAGTCTGGCAAGCTGTACAGGGTGTACCTTGCCTTCGCCCGGTGTCGGCTGAGCTCGGCGCCAGCCTGTCCACAATCCTAGTAGAAGTAAATGGTTTGGCAAATGAGTGAGAGTGAATCAATTACAGAAATGGGGAAAAAACATTAATAAGATAACATATACAACAAAATTTACACGACAGCAATCCAAATTTACCCTGTTTCACAGAACAGCTTAACCTGTTTGCATTTTATACCCCCAGAGTGACCAAATTCAGCATTTTTTATTTTATTATAATTATTTTTGCTGCTGTATGCATCTAGTCTTACAGCTTCCATCACTTCCTTTCCTTGGTTAATCTGGGACCAGACCTTGCTAGATGACAGGTAGGGAGGGTTGTTTTGATTCACAGCTAGAATACACGGAGGTATTTACGGAAAACATTTGAGACAAGGACATTTCCCTCCTACTCATGCTCCAATGCAAAAGACAAGAATCTGATGTCAGTGGTGAAGCATCAGCTGCATTCTGGATGATAATGAACTGCATTAATCAGCAGGTTTGTTGGTTTGTTTGTTTTTGCTGCACAGATAATCGAACTGCTGTGATCTGCACCAAACTGAACCTTGTCGATTCCTACTGCAGCGTTTCCAAAAAGCGTAATAAACCTGATGTGCCAGAAAAGCTGAGATGAACGACCCAAAGCCGATATGATCTCTACACACAGAGCTCGAGGTCAAAAACAGAACCCCCGGCAGTTACTCAACCAACAAAACACTCCGACTAGCAAACTTATTCTTGGCTGTAAACACGTTTAGCGTCTTGGACCGCCAGTCACGTCTTCATTATAATTACTAGGCATTATTAATCCAACGCTAAAATCCAGAGAGAATAAACCCACCTCGGCAGGCCGTATTCCGCTGTCAGCTTAGGACGTTGCTCTCACTGCAGCTGCAGGGGGCGTGTCTTCAAGTGACCAATGGGCGTGCCCGAACGCACGCAGACACTGCCTGTACGTCATTGCGTCACTCCGAAGACGGAAGTAAATATTGACAAACAGATTTCACTTTAATTCTTTGTGAATGATCCTGGTTGTGTAGTTACATCATTAAAACTGCATGTACTTACGTTTTGAAAACCCGAAAAGGGTTATTTCTTAAAATATTTGTGCGTCGGTCTTGTTTGGACAAATCAGAGACCGTCTTCTCATCCGGGTATTTTTGCAAAAACCCCAGCCACATCAGATAAATAGAGTTATAGCCATAATTTTCTTAAGTGTGTGTGTTTAATAATAGTCCTTTTTAAAAACCAGGGGACATAATTACTTATTAGGGACGAGAAAATGTTCATACTGAAATTGAACATCATATCCAGACAGTAACATAGAATGGCCCTTAATGTAGTTATTTGGTGGCATAGTGTAATATGCATGTGCATGTGATAGTGGTGCCAGATTACACAGTGGACCAATTCAAAGCAAGTATAATTCTCTGGAGGAAAAATATTCCTCAGTCTGGAAGCGTGTGCATAGAACACCTCTAACCTCTACCAGATGCAATGGGTTCAAACATATGCTGGCATGCATGGGGGGTGGAATACTTACTGGTGTCCCCCAGGACTCTGAGATGTATACTTGTGTGGTGCATCTGACCTGCAGAAGAGCTGCGTAGCAGCTTAACTACCATACCATGATGCAGTATCTATAATGTGTAGCTCAGAAACCTGAATCTGAACATTTTATCTCCAGTGAGGAAGATGGGAGCATATTCATCATCCTGAGACCTTCCAAAGTTCACGATTATATACTTGGTCTTGGCTAAATTAAGGGACAGGCTCATCTCTGAGCACCAGTTCAACAGGGACAAAAATTCAAGATTCAGGTGCCCAACTAGGCCTCTCTGATGGAATATGGAGATCAATTTTTTCCATGAATGATAGGGACTGTAGTCTATAAATTGTATCTCTTGTATGTGCTCCATCTCTCCATATGAGTCTTTTTTGGATTATGCAATGTGCCAAGAGGATGAAGTCCTCTGTGTATCCGCTGCAAATTGGTACAGGTCCAGTGATGACCAATGTGGGAAAAGACCAATCTTTCAAACTATTACAGGAGACTCAATCTGATCGGTCGTGTATGTAGGACACGGACTCTGGGACTAGATAGTGGATAATAGGGATATCTTGGGATTACACCAAGTCAAAGAATCAACCACACAAAGTAGTTTTGTGTTTTGACTTTACTGCAAAACACTATTGTGATCGCTAAATGAAAAAAACTAAAACAAAACATGTTTTATGGTCAATCAAGACAAAAACAAACAAAAACTTTGTTTAAATTTTGCACCAGGCTTCAATGGAAACCCAGGTATTGACTGGACATTTCCGTGTTGTGAATTTTTTAGAGCTCAGGGGCCTCATGTACAAAGACTTGCGTGGGATTCTTACTGAAAAATGGCATACGCATAAATCCAGAAAACGTCGTACGCACAAAAAAATCCAGATGTATGAATCTGTGCGTACGCATCAATCCAAGCACATTT
>JBCNYH010000012.1:15669668-15679668 GCA_039654325.1 Tandanus tandanus | reverse complement strand
TCTGGGTACTCCGGTTTCCTCCGACAATGCAAAGACATGCACGTTAGGCTACCTGACTGTTCTGAATTGCCCCTTGTTGTGAGTGTGAGTGTGAATGGTTGTGTGTGTTGGTCCTGCGATGGATTTGCCACCTGTACTTTCGCTTGGGGTCCGCCGAGATAGGCTCCAGTCTTCCTGTGAACTCATGTGGATGACTATAAGATCTATTACTCCTGATCTTACTATGGATCGAGAACTGATTACAGCTTTCTTGCAGTCAACATTTGTATGACAGGAGGTCTCTCTCTCTCTCTCTCTCTCTCTCTCTCTCTCTCTCTCTCTAATTATGATAAGTGTAATATCATGATAAATACATATACATTAATGGTTTATATGCTCACATTCCTACTGTCAACTGACAACGCCCCACACATCACCTATTGATACCAGGTAGTACCACTCTCTCAATACATAGCTCAAGACAAGAGTGAGAGTAAGAGACAGGAGACCTCTTACAGCTCTTGTGGTTTGGTTAGTTGAAAGTGTAGATATTTTACAGCTCCAGGATGCCCAGTTTGATCCTGGCCTCAGGTTACAGCCCACATGACGTTATAAACGTACTCCCTGTGTTTGCGTGGGTTTCCTCTGGGTTCTCCAGCTTTCTCTGTCCTTCTAAAAACATGCCAGGAGGCAAACTGGGTTCAGTAAATTCACCTAGGTGTGTGCATGTGTGTGTGTGTGTGTGTGTGTGTGTGTGTGTGTGTGGGTGTGGGTGGGTGGGTGGGTGGGTTGCACTCTATTTTACACATTTTGTGTGAACACATCTGTTTAACACACAGTTATTTTTAGTTTTTAAATTTCACGTGACCTCTGAATTTGCTCACAGCATTCAACACAGTGTCTGTAGACTGATCTCCTTTACACAGCACATAAAGTATTAATATCACACACGACACATCCTTTTTAAGAGTGCGATACACTGACACTCCTGTGAGGGACTCATGATCCAGTACAAACCCAGACTTTAAATAAAGCTGTTACTGGCAATGAATTAATAGGTGTCACTCAGACATATTATTTAAATAAGGTTAAGAGTGTGCTGGAAATCCCAGATTGTGCAGCTGATTAGTATTTCAGATGCATATTTCAGATGCAGCTTTTATTTTAGATGCAGTGTTTCAGGCAACAGAAAGTGCAAGTGGAAATGCTGAGAAATGAGGGTTCATCAGGAAGTGTTCTTCCATAATTCAGAGGATATTTATAGATTCCTAGTTTACAAAAAAAGACTTGGATCCTTGGGGCAGTACGGTGGTGTAGTGGTTAGCACGTCTGCCTCCCAAGAAGGTCCATGGTTCGAGTCCTGGGCTCGGTGAGGGCGTTTCTGTGTAGAGTTTGCATGTTCTCTCTATGTTTGTGTAGGTTTCCTCTGGGTACTTGGGGTTCCTCCCCGAGTCCAAATTGCCCATAGGTGTGAGGGCAAGTGTGAATGGGCGTGTGTGTGTGTGTGTGTGTTTTGGCCCTGTGATGATATTGCAAGCTGTTCAAGGGATACCCCGCTTTCGCCCAGAGTTGGTTGAGGTAGGCTGTAGCCTTTCCGCAACCTTAGTAGGACAAAGCGGTTCGACTAACAAAATAAATTGTCAGGCGGATTTGCCACCGTACCCCCCGATACTATTGTCATTTTATTAAAAAAAAAGAAGAAGAAAAGCATTTTTAAGAATTTAGATTGCCGTTGAATTGTAATCTGTCACATCCCGGCCCCGCCCCTCGCCCCTCCTCCCCATGTCAGTCAGAGACACAAGAAAAGAGAGCAGTGGAACCTGGAAAATGCGCTCAGCATAGTTTTGGTTCATGGCCAGTGGTGGCTCAGTGGTTATGGCTATGGGTTTCTAATCAGAAGGTCAAAGGTTCAAGCCCCAGTACTGCCAAGCTGCCACTGTTGGGCCCTCAGTTGTATAAATGAGATAAAGATGTTAGTCGTTCTGGATAAGAGTGTCTGCCAAATGCAATAAACAAAATGTTTTTCGTATGTTAATAAGCCTGCGATGGCCTGGTGAGCTGTCCAGGGTGTACTCTGCCCTCGCCCGGAGTCGGCTGAGATGGGCGCCAGCCTCCCCGCGACCCTAATTAGGAATAAGCGGTTCAGAAAATGAATGAATGAATGTTAATAAGCACGCGTTAATTACAGCAATTAAAAGTGGTCAGGAAAATTATTGTGATTATTTGCAATAGTCATATGATGGGGTGATTTAATGCCTATCGCTACATTCTTAACCTAAATCCAAACAAACCAGAACACTGACAGCAGCACTTTCTTTGATTTTTTTTTTTTTTGATTTTGCTATACTGTATTAATCCCACAAGGGAAATTATTGCCTCTGCTTTTAACCTATCCAAATTGAGCACACACTCGGCGCAGTGGGCTGCCACACACATTGGGGTGCTTGGAGAGCAGTTGGGGTTAGGTGCCTTGCTCAAAGGCACTTCAGCCATGAAGGTGGAGGAAGGGAAGGTGCAGATCACCCCCCCACCACCACACATTTTTCCTGCTGGTTTGTGAATCTAACCAGTGACCTTTCAGTCCCAAAGCCGCTTTTCTAACCATTAGGCTATGCCCACGTTTTTTTTTTTCTCCCCTAATTTTAGTCGTATCCAGTTCCCACACATCAAGTGTTGCCCCCCTATCACATACGGCCATCACCAACCAGGGAGGGGCGTAAGAATGCACATGCCTCCTCCGAGACATGCGATGCTGTCACCCGCCTCTTTACGAACTGCTCCGCATGAGCATTTGGAGGTGGCCTAACACACTTGGAGGGAAATCGCTGTCCGCCCCTTTTGTACGAATGAGCTCATAGATGCCCATAGATTGGCTGGTGATTGCTGAGAGTGACATGGGAGCGTATGCCATCCCTCCCTTCCGTGAGATCCCTCAGCCAATTAGTTCCCATGGACTCCTGGTCACAGATCGTGGTCGAACTTGCAATCTACAGGTTGATAGTCACACACCTTGTCTTACCATCAAATACGTTATTCCCAAATTTAATTAATTAATTTATTTGTTTGTTTTTGTTTTTTTTATTATTTTAAGTTGAGTAGGTTCCACAAATTTCACCACCATTTTGTTTTATATATACTTTACACTCTCAAAGATGTTCCTTAACTTTTACTATTCCAATCCTGAAGGTCCCTGCAATGCATGCAAGCACCCAGTAATGCATGGAATATTAGTAAGTTAATAATTAGTTAGTAGTGAATATGATAAGGCACAAAAATGGTTGGGCAGTAAAAAGTACGCAATTGTCTCTCAAAAGGGTACTCCCCAGCAACAAGCATTTCTACTCCTTTAGGTACACACTGGTACCTCCATTTTTGAGAGTGTGTGCACATTCAGGGCAACACGGTGGCATAGTGGTTAGCATTTCTGTCTTACATCAAGAAGGTCCTAAGTCTGAGCCTCGTGCCCAGCGAGGGGGTTTCTGTGTGAAGTTTTCTGTGATGTTTTTCCAGTGCTTGCATGGGTTTTCTTTGGAAGCACCAGGTTCCTCCCACAGTCCGAAGACATGCACATTAGGGTAAATGGCTGTTCCACATTGGCCTTAGGTGTAAATGTGAGTGTGAATCATTGTGTTTGAATGTTGGCCTTGAGATGGACTGGTGAGCTGTTCAGGGTGATTCCTGCCTTTGACCCAGAGTGAGCTGGTATTGGCTACAGCTTCCTCGTGACCCTAAAACAGGATAAGCAGCATGGATAATGAATAAAGGCTGTGAAAACCTTACATATGGCTATTCTCCGTCAGGCCACGTTTAAACCATGTTGTACTTATTGTTATGTTCTATTCCATTCCAATTTCCTCCACTTATCTCTGGTCGGGTCACGTAGGCAGCAGGTCTAGGAGGAAAACCCAGGCATCCCTCTCCCCAGCGATACTTTCTAGCTCCTCCTGGGGGGGGTCTTACTGCATTCCCAGGTCAGATGGGATGTACATAATTCCTCCAGCGAGTTCTGGGTCTTCCCCGGGGCCTCCTCCCAGTTGGGCGTGCCCGGAAAACCTCTAAAACGAGGCGACCCGGATGCACCCTAATCAGATGCCCTTACTACCTCAGCTGACTCCTGTTGATGTGGAGGAGCAGCGGTTCTACCCCGATCTCCTCCAGATGTTTGAGGTTCTCACCGAATTTCCAAGGCCGAGTCCAGACACCCTCAGAATGCTGCTGTTATGTTTCTGAAATAATTTCTACTGTATTTTGCTGAAACTCTCTGCTCTCTATATTTGGATGTTTTAAATTAGGTCTATATGAATCACATAGAAAGCACCATTTTGTGGAAAATAGGCTTCGTGCTTTTTTATGCTGATCCTCTCACATTCTCAAGGGCAGTAGGTTCTGGTGAACTTGCAAATGATGCGTTAGTACGACATTTGGCAAGGGAAGGGATTGGAATAGAGTATTGCATTTTCTTTTAATGCATAGGGGAATGTAAGATCAATTAGTTATTATTCATTCATTAATCTCAGATGGGCAATACCTAGCATTTTTTTAATTCTTATTCTTATTCTTATATTTTTTTATTATTATATATTTTTTTTATTTAATAAAAAACAGTTGCAAACAAACACAACAAACATCACACATACTAAGATCTAACATCTGTGAGAAAAGAAAATAATAATAATAAATCAAAGGGGTGTGTGTGTGTGTGTGTGTGTGTGTGTGTGTGTGTGTGTGTGTGTGTGTGTGTAAACAAGCAAAGAAAACCGATATAACAGTGTAACAATAATTAATAATAATATCAACAACAACAACAACAACAATAATAATAATAATAATAATAATAACACCCCCAGTGCAGCTAACTGGGTTATCAAAGGCCAGCCATGTCTCTCACTGTCTGTGGTGAGAGGCATGTAAAAAAACCATTGCTGTCATTTGTAAAGAGTAGGCCATTGGTCAGCCTTCCTGCAACCCTAAATGGATTAAGCAGTTCAGAAAATGAATGGATGAATAATAATAATAATAATAATAATAATAATAATAATAATAATAAGGGAGGCACGGCGGCAGAGTGGTTAGCACATCTGCCTCACAGCAAGATGGTCTTGGGTTCGATTCCCGGGCACGGTTGTATCTGTGTGGAGATTGCATGTTCTTCCCGTTCTTGCGTGTGTTTCCCCCGGGTACTCTGGTTTCCTCCCACAGTCAAAAACATGCTCAGTAGTCTAATTGGCTGTTCCAAATCACCCCTAGGTGTGAGTGTGAGTGTGAATGGATGTGTGTGCGTGTGTGTGTGTGTGTGTGTGTGTGTGTGTGTGTGTGTGTTTTGGCCTTGTAATGGTCTGGCAAGCTATTCAGGGTGTACCCCGCCTTTGCCCAGAGTCGGTTGAAATGGGCGCCAGCCTCTTCGCGACCCTAATAGTAGGATTAAGTGGATTAGAAAATGAATACATGAATGAATAATAATAGGTCGTAGCATAGGTCAAACCCAGCCCAGGACAGTAATGCTGGAAGGGATGGTACAACGAGGGTCCCAAAGCCCCCAAGGCCATCCCTAGCATATTAATTCACTTTTCATTTTGGCTAAACAGGTTTGCAGTCATGGTGGCACGGTGGTGTAGTGGTTACCACGTCCACCTAACAGCAAGAAGGTCCTGGGTTCGAGTCCTGGGCTCAGTGAGGGAATTTCTGTATTGAGTTGGCACGTTCTTGCCGTTCTTGCGTGGGTTTCACCCAGGTACTCTGGTTTCCTCCCACAGCCCAAAAATATGCACATCAGGCCCTGCGTTGAACTGTCATGCTGTTCAGGGTGTACCCTGCCTTTGCCTAGTGTCGGCGGAGATAGGCTCTAGCCTCGTTGCTACCCTATTAAAATAAAGCTGATTGGAAAATGGATGAATAAAGGAAAGTATGCAGTTATTTGGATGTATCTGTTATACTGGGTTTTATATATATATTGAGAACAAGTGAGAACCCATGTGTTTTGCTCTTGTTTCATAAACTGCATCTTTCTTGACTCATTATATCAGTCACGCTGTTTTCCAGTGATTCATCCAACACATTTTACTCTGGCACTTTGAATTTCTCTATCCCCGTTCTCAGGAATGAGTGATTTATTTTTGGTGAGTGTTATAGTTTTTTTTTTTCTTTCTTTTTAATATACCCCCCTTATCCTCCTTCTCAGTCTTTTTTGTGCTGCACAATAGCAGTATGTGCCAGGAGAGTGTGAAAGCAGCTGGCGTTACCTTATCACCTTCTGTGAGCTACAGCTAACAGTTTTTCAATTAACCCTTTGGACTTGAAGGCCCCTTGATGCGTTAAAGGCATTTATAGCCGTGGAGCTTTTATGTGCACTTATACATGCACTGAGACACACACATGAACACAAATGCATTGCCCTATGAGCTTATGTAAGTTCCTTTTTTACATAAAGTCACATGATGTTTTTATGTAAATTCATCCTCCCTTCTCTGCTTCACTGATAAGCTGTCATGTTTATCAGATTTGCCTGGTGTTTATTAGCATTCACATCCATCCATCATCTATATCTGTTAGGGGTGTGGGGGAAGCCAAACCTACCTGACTTCAGGTAAGACACCAGGTACACCCTGGACAGGTAACCTATTATTGCAGGGTGTACACGAGGAAGGCGAACATGAAACATTTCCACAGAAAGGCATTTGACATCTGCGAGATTCGATCCCAGATCCCTCTTGCTGTGAGGAAACAGGGCTAACCACTGAGTCACCGCATCACACAGCATTCAAACCATTTGGAAGATAATAATTTAAAATCAGGACGACACAGTGGTGTAGTGGTTTGCATGTTCACCTCACAGCAAGAGGGATCTGGGATCGAGTCCCGGGACTTTTCTGTGTGGAGTTTGCATGTTCTTCCTGTGCTTGAGCAGGAAGGCTGGAGCCTATCTCAGCCCAAACCGGTTGAAAGCATGATATAGCCTGAACTGATTGCCAGACCATCGCAGAGCCAACACACACAAAACCATTCACACTCACATTTAGGGGCAACTTGGAACTGCCAATTAGCTGAGTGTGCATGTCTTTGGACTGTGGGAGGAAACCGGAGTACCCGGAGGAATCTCACACAAGCATGGGGTGAACTTGCAAACTCCACACAGAAACGCCTGAGCCCAAGACTCGAACCCAGGACCTTCTTGCTGTGAGATGGACATGCTAACCACTTCGCCACTGTGCCGCCCATGATCAAATCATGTTGGGTATATAAAAACTTTTCTTACTGTAACTGTAAGGTTTAATTCACATGTAATAGATTACATAAAGATTGCATTTAATTTAAGTAAATGTGATTAGTTTTTTTCCCCATTGTTCTTCATGTCATATCATTTAAAAGATTATAATAACAAGATGGCAATACTTAAGTATTCCCATTATTAATGCTTGTTTTAATAATGTTTTATTTTTTTCTAATGTGTTCAGGACTAGATTAATTTTTCACCTCGACAATGTTAACAGATTATTTTATTCCTGATGTACTGAATAATGCACCTCATTATCACACTGCCATTATACAGTCATGTAAAATAACAACTCCCATGGAAACTGTTGTTTCTTTTTCAAAACTGTTGGTTTTTTGAACAAGCAAATATTTCACCCTCTTTGAAACAGTGCTTACAGATAAATGTGATATTATACTCCAACAAATCTCACAGGAAATTTTACAATCTGTAGTCAACAACAACAACAAAAAAAGCTAAAACATTAAACCTGAAAAATATTAGTAAACCTACCTTCTAGGGTCTGGTGTTCATTTTTTAATGACTGGCAGTTTGTCCAGAACTGACCACTACAGCAAATGCAACGTTGAGGGATGGCCAAAAAGAATTCTCCAAGAACCACAAAATTTCATCACAGGATCTGCTGGTAACCCAAGAACTGTTGGTGTGAAAGTGCATTCATCTACAATCACACCAGGAAAAATGGCTTTGTTGTCCAAAAGGACTGCAGTTTTTATTTTCGTAAATAAAATAAACAAAGTTAAAGTTGTTTGGTTACAGTACCAATACACAGGTGAACAGAACAAGCGCTTCAAATGAAATATAAAGCATGCTGGTGTGAATTTCATGGTTTGTGCTTGTTTTGCTGCCTCAGGAACTGGATAGCTTACAGTCACTAATTCTATGAATTCTACATCATATCTAAGAGAGCATGAAGATATTGTGGAGCCATCTGAATAAAAGTTGAAGTTGAACCTGAGGTGGACCTTTCGACAGGATAATTATCCTAAGCACACTAGAAAATCCACCATGGTTGGGCACAGGAAGAGGAAGTGGAGTAATGGACTGGTCTAGTTCTAGCTCAGATTTGAACCCTGTTGAAATGTGGGGGATTTGAAAAGGGCAGTACATGAGGGAAATCCCTCAAATGTTCTGCATCTTAAATTTTCTTTAGTTATATCACCTTTATCTATAAGCACTGTATTAATGAGGGAGAAATGTTTGGCGGTTCAAATACATTGAAAAAAAACAACATTTTCCATGGGATGTACTCATTTTTTCCACATGAGTGTATTGCTAATACAACTGATGGGCCATATAATGTCAGTTTATGCATCATCACATGCAGTCAGTGCTCCCTGTCTTAACACTGCTAATAATGTATGTTCTGTCATGGTTGGCACTTCAGTAATGCAGGAGCCGACTGTGCGTGAATCTCAGCCACCTATGGGTGAAGGCGGATACACCCTGAACAGCTCACCTGACTACACAGGGTGGTTAGCACGCCAGCCTCACAGCAAGAAGGTCCTGGGTTTAAGTCGTTTCTGTGCAGAGTTCGCATGGTCTCCCCGTGCTTGCATTGGTTTTCTCTGGGTACTCCAGTTTCCTCAAATAGTCCAAAGACATGCACATTCGGCTACTTGGCTGTTCGAAAATGCCTCTCGGTGTAAGTGTAAATGGGTGTGTGTGTTAGCCCTGCAATGGTCTGGCGAGATGTTCAGGGTGTACCCCACCTTCCCCCTGTGTCGGCTGAGATAGGCTCCAGCCTCCCTGCGACCCAAGTAAAATTAAGCGGCTTGGCAAATGAGTAAGTAAGTGAGTTTAGATGTTGTGCATGTAATAGCAAGCATTCCATCTCTAGTTTGTTGTTTCTTAACTTTCTCACTGCACCATGTGTGCTATTAAGGCCTAGGTAAAGCCTGGAGGAGGCTGCATTAATGAAGAGAAATAAAAGAGCAAGAGCTTCGGAGATGGAGAGAAAATTAGCTCTTAACAGTTTCAAGGAAATGAGGTTGAGCTGTGAATCCAGCCATTTAGCAATACTCTTAAGGCAAGTCAAAGGGACAGCATAATTAATTTGTATATGTGGGGGGGGGGGGCTTGGCTTCTAGTGCTCTAAAATGTCATCACAACTTTAATTTTTAGTAATATTTTACATTTTCATGTTTCATTTTCATGTTTTAGTCCATCTTTCATGGTTTCTTGTGTAACTCTACCCTGTGGTGTGACTGTATTGGAACTTGTGTGATTATTTATGCTTAAATACAAATTTGGTGGTTAAAAATGAAATCTGCACATAATGCACGTCTAATTTGACGTAATACAAGCCATAGTACAGCATTACTTAGCTAACCGAATCCAAAATGGTGGATATTGGATTTTCAACCATATGAAATTATTAGTGGTAATTTTAGGCGATATATTTAAATTCAGCTCTATCAAAATATGTAAAATAACACTTTATGTTAAAGCTAAAGTCTCATTCAAGAATGCTACAAGCCGATTTTATTTATTTTGGGTGTAAATGGTTGGGTTAGGTACAGGGGGGTTACAGGGGACCTCAGTTTAAAAAAACAACAACAATTTTTTTCTCATTTTGGAAATATTTCTCCGAATTTTGCAGGTGTCCCCAAAGAAAAGTTGGATTATCTCTCCTCTTCCTCCATAAAATCTTATATATTATATAATTGTATAATTCATTCATCGTTCATTTTCTGAACCGCTTAATCCTAATTAGGGTCGCGGGGAGGCTGGCGCCCATCTCAGCCGACT
>JBCNYH010000012.1:15634325-15657937 GCA_039654325.1 Tandanus tandanus | reverse complement strand
TGAGCAAGGCACCTGACCCCCAACTGCTCTACGGCCACCGCAATGTGGCTGCCCACTG
Source organism: Tandanus tandanus (assembly GCA_039654325.1). Taxonomy (NCBI): domain Eukaryota; kingdom Metazoa; phylum Chordata; class Actinopteri; order Siluriformes; family Plotosidae; genus Tandanus; species Tandanus tandanus. The sequence continues at coordinate 15,657,879 of JBCNYH010000012.1, read as the reverse complement.
CTCCGAGTGTGTGTGCTCACCATTCACACTCACATTAACACCTAAGGGCAATTTGGAACAGCCAGTAAGCTCTAATGTGCATGTCTTTGGACTTTTGGAGGAAACCGGAGTACCCAGAGGAAACCCACGCAAGCACAGGGAGAACATGCAAACTCGCCCAAACAGCATTTACGGGTCAAAAAAGTGTAACAAGCATCATATCTTCTCTTTAAAACAACACTGTTCTCATCATCAGGATGAGATGTAATGATGTAATGAATCTTGGTCAGTTTTTAGAAGCAGTGTTAATAGCTGTGAACCCACCTCAAAACAATCTCCATATAAAGCAACATACCATATTCGTATTCATTTAGGTCAGTGAACTCTATGACTGCAGCAGTAGCCTATTGGTTAGTTCTTGCTGTGGCGAGCATGTCCAATGACTGTGGCCCAGAGTGTTACACAAGCTGAACCGATATCGAAAGAGCGACAGAAACATTGCCACCCAGAAACAATGCAGTATTTTTGTCCCTCTATATACACCTGTCCCAGATGTTATCGAGCAGTGGCTCAGCCTGGTTTATGTACTTCAGATCTGTTGATCTGGATTTTTCTCACACACACACACACACACACACACACACACACACACACACACACACACACACCTTTAGAGTTTACACACAATGGTGTGAAAGACAGAAAGAGGATTCAGTAATTGGCAGCTCTGTATAGAGATGGGTTGTATAGGATAAATCCATTCAAACATGCTGTTAAGGGCCACAACAAGAATTTCTCAGATTTAAGTAGCGTTTTCACTAGCGAATATCTGATGTGTTTTATCTTCTATTAAAAGTTAATTTTGGATGAATATAAATGTCTCCTGCTGAAACTACCCTAGCTCACAGGCTTAGTATCTCTTATTCACCTGTTCTACATCTTGTTTTGGTTCTGTATCTGTTTACAATAACAATAACAAGACCAAGGAAAGATGTTGCACATGTGGGATAATTTGGCAGCACAACACACGATTCATAGAAAGTGGAAAAGTCTGAGATCAAGTGTTACGAAACAGAAGAAGGGATATGATTTCAAGAGAAATAAAAAAGATGGTGATGTCTATTAATATCATGGCGTTTGGTACAGGGGTCATTAACACTCACGTACAGGAGATAGCAAATGGTTTCAAAAAGAGGTTGTGGATCCGATTCCATTTTATTTCTCAGAGATTTCACTGTATTTCATCTTTATTTTATATACCTGGGAACTGAATGGAGCCCATTTAAAGGGTACCTGTTGTGAATTTGTATTGCTGGGTCTTCTAAACAATCACGTGTGACATCAGCGGTTCCATCAGGCAATGTAGGTCCTTGCCTCTTGTTAAGAACATGCAAGTGCTGCCACACTACTACGGCTACTAGGCATGCATTGCAACATGTTGCCTTCTTCATTGGCTGTTCCAACCCTGGTAGTGTCGTGAATTCACTGTTTTGTCCTTTTGGCTGGGCTGCATGCAGCAGATACCAGTCCAAAATATAATATTATTGGCCAATGCTGAGCTGTGTCGCCAGGAAAATGGCGGAGTTCAAAGCATAAGGCTGCACAAACAAAAGTGCAATAATCGAGGAAAACATAACATCAGCACAGGCCATACTCTGAAAACGTTTCCTTTTGTACACAATTCAGTAGTCTGCGAAGACCACTTTAAGACAACCTGCTATTGAAAAAAACCGGGAAAAAATTACCCAGTATAGTGCTTTTTATGGTAGTTTATGTTAAAATAAGCTCTGTATTGCTGAAACAAATTATGCTGAAAAGTTGACCAATACCGGTGCTCTTTAAGGTTAATATATTTAAAATGGGGGGATTAAAGCTTGCAGACAGCTCATGTGTCCATTTATGAAAAGGCAGAACCAAGCAGTGTTAATATTTCAGGCTTAAAAAACCCCACATGTGCACTCATTAACATGGCTGTTAAGTGATTAGCGTGTTTAAGCATAACTACAGTGTCAAGTCTTTAGGGAGAATGAGTAGGAGGTAAATGTTACTTTGTCTTATGTTTCTTTTTAAAGGACCTCCAGTGAACGTTGCCATGGCTATTGAAGTAGCCAGCATTGACCATATCTCAGAAGCCAACATGGTATGGACTAAAAAAAGACATTCTTTCTTTATATGTGTAAAAATATTTTGCTTTGCCTGAGTTAAAGGGAAAATGTTGTTGCCTGTTTGTTGTTTGTAAATGTCACACACTTCAGTACTGAATGATGCTCTCAATTTTAAGATTCAAATTTCTATATAGATTTAAAAATATGACCTTGGGCCTTGGTCTGGCGAACTGTTCAGGGTGTACCTTGCCTTCACCCAGAGTCGGCTGGGATGGGCTCCAGTCTCCCTGCGACCCTAATACAAAATAAAGCGGCTCGAAAAATGAAATGAAATGACGCGTGATTAAAAAGCTCCGGGACTGTTCCTGTAGTGAATGAATGGAGCACAGAACAGTCATGTGCATGCCTGAGTCACAATGCCACGTGAATTTGTGCAGTCGGCGTGAGGACCTGTGTTAGCAGTGCTTTTGTTACACTGCTAACATACACATTCATATTCGCAATTTTACTATGGACCAGGGAACAAATATAAAATTCAGTAAAGTTTCAAACTCAAGAAATCTGTGGGCGAGACTCTTGAAATACTTCAGCAATGAGCTAGGTGATGTGTTTTGAGTTGCAGAACATTATTTTCCTTTGAATTTCCCTCTATGGGGGATGAATAAAGTATCTATCTCTCTCTCTCTCTCTCTCTCTCTCTCTCTCTCTCTCTCTCAGTGAGATTCTTGCCATTCTCATTGCTTCATAGCTGCCGGCTCACTCACTCACTCACTTACTTGCTAAATGGCTTAATGTTCACTGGTTGCGGGAAGGCTGGAGCCTATCTCAGCTGGTACACCCTAAACAGCTCACCAGACCATCACAAGGCCAACACACACACGCATGCGCACAACCATTCACACTCACACCTAGGGGCAATTTGGAACAGCCAAATAGACTAACCTGCATGTCTTTGGATTGTGGGACAAAACCGGAGTACCGTAGGAAACCCACACAAGGGAAAACATACAAACTCCACAAAGAAACACCCTTGCCAAGCCTGGAACTTGAACTCAGGATCTTCTTGGTGTGACGCGGACATTTTAACCGCTACACCACCGTCCTACCTATTGACACAGGCTCAGTGAAGAATTTCAAAGGTCTCTGCTGCCAATCGCAAATGCTTGTGGGCTGCAGAAATCACAACTGTGCAAGTCTCGATGCAAGTCCGTCATGTGACCTCGTGACTCACAAGAGTTAATGTGTGTGAAGGTCCCGCACTCCATTTATTTGATAATGTATCAGTCTGTATGGCAGGAACAACATCAATGAGGTGGGATTTTAATCATGAGCCACATGTGGCTTGAACTGGAAAATAATATAATGGGTATTTCAGGTTAGTGGGTCAGTTCAGTTTAAATCAAAGTACAATTTCTGCTCGTTTCTTGCTATGAATAATATTACACATTAACTCTTCACACTTTACATTAATTTACATCTGTTTAGCGTAATAGTTAGCATGAACCTAACATACCTCTGTATTAGCAGACAGTAGTACGGGTTAAGAAAGTGCTTAACACTAGTATTGCGGATTTTTCTTGGGACTGTTACAGCAGTCTCCGGTACTATGTTTGCTTTTTCGGAAAGTTTTCATTTCACTAAAATCTCAACACTAGTGTTAAACACAAGACTGATCAGTCAACCACTTTAATAAAGATACCCTATGTTGCATAAATCTATCAATTACACTGCCGGGCCAGAAATAGTCCTGCACTCTAATATTTTGTTGGAGCACCTTTAGCTTTGATTCCAGCGTGTAATCTTCATGGCATTGTTGCTCCAGTTAGTCCAGTTGAGGCTCAACTACAATAATGTGGCAATAAAATGAAGTTAGTTGATGACCTGAATGTACTGAATGACCAGGTTCTCACATCAATGGACTTTTTCTTCCATGTTGGTACAGATATAAAATAGTCTTAAATAGTGAAAGAGTGGTTCAGGGAACAGTATTTATTGGCACCCCAGAGTCCTGACATTAAAATGATCCCAACTCTGGATGGAAATAAATGTTGTGATGCCATTTAAGTTTGTAGAAACAATGCCATGGTGATTACACTTTGTAATCAAGGGTTAAGGTGGTCAAAGAAAATAAAAACATTACAGTGCAGGACTGTTTTTGGGCCGGACAGTGTATTAAACATTTATTAACGCTGTGGTTTGCATAGTTTTGTAATTAGTTGTTCTTTGGTTGACTTATTCAGAGTAAACAATGCATAGATAAATAATAGAATACATTTTCTTTAAAAAAAATCATTGGATATCTTTATTGTACAGGAAAGAAGTGACCTGAACCAAGAAGTGACCTTTTTTTAGTGCATATTAGATAACAGCTCCTGGGTAGGGCAGCAGATGGGAGTGTTAAGGCTGTGTTTGGCCTATTTCCATACTGTATATTTAGTTAGCCTTTTATCTCTATAACCTTTATAATTTAGAAGACTTTGTTATCCAACATTTCATTTATGACTTAGCAAACTGATAACCATTTTATTTTTGTATTAGATTTAGATTTATTGATTGAAATGAAGTATACAATGACCAATAATGGGCAGTGGTGGCTCAGTGGTTAAGACTCTGGGTTGCTGATCTGAAGGGTGGTGGTTCAAGCCCCAGTATCACCAAGTTACCCTTAACCTTCTTTTGCTTTATTGTATAAAAAAATGGAAGTCACTCTGGATAAGAGTGTCTGCTAAATGCTGTAAATGAAATGAAACATTAAACCCAAAACCTTCATGAACAAATCCAAACCAATCTGAAACATTTACACCTCAGGGTCAGAGTTCACTTTTCAATGCATATGTGTTTGATCTACACTTGCTTTATTAGCAGAAGTCAAATGATATGTTAACATTATTTATGCTTCATTAATGCAGTTCTTGGTTTTTTCATGTTAATTTTAATACAGACATTAGTCAATATTGTGTGTGTGTGTGTGTGTGTCTATGTGTGTGTGTGTGTGTGTGTGTGTTCTGGCAGGAATACACCATGACTGTGTTTCTGCGTCAGAGCTGGAGAGATGAACGCCTTTCTTACAACCACACAAACAAAACCCTGGGGCTGGACAGCCGTTTCGTAGATAAACTCTGGGTCCCAGACACGTTTATTGTCAATGCCAAATCAGCCTGGTTCCATGACGTCACCGTTGAAAACAAGCTCATACGGTTACAACCTGATGGTGTCATCCTCTACAGCAGCCGGTGTGTGTGTGTGTGTGTGTGTGTGTGTGTGTGTGTGTCTGTGTGTTGTTATCTATCATTCATAATATATAACTATAGCTTGAGTGAATTATTAATGAATAAATAAATACTAAACAGACCTATACATTTTTGATCAAAGTAAATTGCTCCAATTTCAGTTTTAATAACTTTTGCTGTGTTTAATGCTAATAGTACAGGGTGACCCAATAAAATCTCCCACATATCAGAGGTAAATATAATAAAAATGATAAAAAATAAACAAATTATTTTCACACATGAAACGTCATTCAATCCAGCTTTTATTCATCATGTTTTAAAGATGATCCTCCTCCAAATGGTGGCCACTATTGTCTATACACTCTTGGATGTGATTTCTGAAGGCTGTCATGGCTCGACGGGTTATGTTGGGTGGAACAGCGGTGATCTCCTTTTGAACAGCAACCTTAAGGGCTTCAAGAGTTTGGGGTGGATGAGTATACACTCGTGATTTAAGGTAACACCACTGAAAAAATTCACAAGGGGCGAGGTCAGGGGAACGGGCCGCCGCCGAACATCACCACGCGACGAGATCACCCAATCCGGAAACATCGAGTTCTTCAACAGCAAGGTGTTCAAGTTGGGGTTGGGTCACCAACAGACCCCAGCACTGCTTCTCCAGCATCACTAAGTTTCATGTGTAAAAATAATCATTTGATTCTTTTTAAACTGTTTTTATTTATTCACCTTTGAAATGTGAGAGGGTTTTTTTGGGTCACCACAATTTATGTACATTTATATTGTAGCCTGAAAATACGGTGTGAGATTTAATGGCTTATATTTAAATTATATTTTATTTTAAGGGCAAATCCTATGAAATCCTCAGCATTTCCATGAATACAGAATCCATAGTAATAGAAGCTGTAGTAATGGCATTTTAAATTCTCATTAAAACGGTTTCCTGAAACCCTGTGCAGTTAGTCACGCTTAGTGGTTTGGGTGTCTCTGTTTCTCTTTTCCAGAATCACATCCACGGTAGCCTGTGACATGGACCTCACCAAGTACCCAATGGACGAGCAGGAGTGCATGTTGGACCTTGAGAGCTGTATGTGGGAATAAATTTGGAAAGAAAGTGCGAGCGAGAGAATCAAAGATTTGCACATGATGCAACACAATGATTTCCCCAAAATGTTCAACACAGCAGGCAGTGGAACTGGCTTTAACCCCATATAAATATATTACTACTAAAAAATTTTATTCTTTCACTCATTCACTGGCTGAACTGTTTAATCCTACTTGGGTTGCCAGTTGGCAATTCTGGGCAAAGGTGGGGTACACCCTAAACAGCTTGTCAGTCCATTGCAAGACCAGTACAAATACACAACCATTCACACCCACGCTTGCACCTAAGGACATTTTGGAACAGCCAATAAGCCTAATGTGCATGTCTTTGGACTGTGGAAGGAAACCGGAGTTCCTGGAGGAAACCCACACAAGCAAAACCCAGGACATTCTTGCTGTAAGGCAAGTACACTACACAACCGTGCCACTCATATACATGTACACATATATGTAATAAATAATAAATTATTGCAAAATAGGGCGGCACGATGGTGTAGTGGTTAGCACTTCTGCCTCAAAGCAAGAAGGTCCTGGGTTTGAGTCCCAGGCTCGGGCATTTCTCTGTGAAGTTTGCATGTTCTCCCTGTGCTTGTGTGGGTTTCCTCCCATAGTCCAAAGATATGCACATTAGGATAATTGGCTGTTCCAAATTGCCTTTAGGTATGAGTGTGAATGTGAATGTGAATGTGTGTGTGTGTGTGTGTGTGTGTGTGTGTGTGTGTTGCCCTGCAAGGCTGTGCAGAGCTGTTCAGGGTGCATCCCACCTATGCCCAGTGTCAGCTGAGATAAGCTCCAGCGATTCGGCAAATGAGTCAGTAAAAGTATCAGTTGCATATTTTGGAGTAATAAGTTTTCACATGCATATTAAAAAAGAAATTACCCAGTTATAAATGTTAGGTAACTAGTCTGCTAATGTTATGAATGGCATGCCTGCAAGCTAAGTTACATTGCATTTATACACAGTACATTAGCCAGGTCACTATCTAGCATTCAATAGTAAATAATAGTCGGTTTTCTGATTTATATGTATATGGGAAATTTTATAGTAGATGGGAATTTTACAGTAGATGGCAATTTTACCATACATGGGAAATTTTACAGTAGATGGGAATTTTGCAGTATATGGTAATTTTATAGTAGATGAGAATTTTATAATAAATGGGAATGTTATAGTATATGGGAATTTTACAGTAGATGGTAATTTTATAGTAGATGGGAATTTTATAGAATATGGTAATTTTATAGTAGATGGGAATTTTACAGTAGATGGTAATTTTATAGTATATGGGAATTTTACAGTATATGGTAATTTTATAGTAGAGAATTTTATAATAAATAAGAATGTTATAGTATATGGGAATTTTACAGTAGATGGTAATTTTATAGTAGATGGGAATTTTATAGAATATGGTAATTTTATAGTAGATGGGAATTTTACAGTAGATGGTAATTTTATAGTATATGGGAATTTTACAGTAAATGGTAATTTTATAGTAGATGGGAATTTTACAGTAGATGGCAATTTTACCGTACATGGGAATTTTACAGTAGATGGGAATTTTGCAGTATATGGTAATTTTATAGTAGATGGGAATTTTACAATATATGGTAATTTTACAGTATATGGGAATTTTACAGTATATGGGAATTTTGTAGTATATGGTAATTTTATGGTAGATGGAAATTTTATAGTAGATGGGAATTTTACAGTATATGGGAATTTTATGGTAGATGGTAATTTTATAGTATATGGGAATTTTATAATAAATGGGAATTTTATAGTATATGGGGATTTTACAGTATATGGTAATTTTATAGTAGATGGGAATTTTACAATATATGGTAATTTTACAGTATATGGGAATTTTACAGTATATGGTAATTTTATAGTAGATTGGAATTTTACAGTAGATGGGAATTTTACAGTATATGGTAATTTTATAATAGATGGGAATTTTATAGTAAATGGGGATTTTACAGTATATGGTAATTTTATAGTAGATTGGAATTTTACAATATATGGTAATTGTACAGTATATGGGAATTTTACAGTATATGGCAATTTTATAGTACATGGTAATTTTATAGTAGATTGGAATTTTACAGTAGATGGCAATTTTACAGTATATGGTAATTTTATAGTAGATGGGAATTTTATAGTATATGGGAATTTTACAGTAGATGGCAATTTTACCGTACATGGGAATTTTACAGTAGATGGGAATTTTGCAGTATATGATAATTTTATAGTAGATGAGAATTTGATAATAAATTGGAATTTTATAGTATATGGGAATTTTACAGTATATGGTAATTTTATAGTAGATGGGAATTTTACAGAATATGGTAATTTTACAGTATATGGGAATTTTACAGTATATGGTAATTTTATAGTATATGGGAATTTTACAGTATATGGGAATTTTACAGTAGATGGGAATTTTGCAGTATATGGTAATTTTATAGTAGATGAGAATTTTATAATAAATGGGAATTTTATAGTATATGGGAATTTGACAGTATATGGTAATTTTATAGTAGATGGGAATTTTACAGAATATGGTAATTTTACAGTATATGGGAATTTTACAGTATATGGGAATTTTACAGTATATGGTAATTTTATGGTAGATGGAAATTTTATAGTATATGGGAATTTTACAGTATATGGGAATTTTATGGTAGATGGGAATTTTATGGTAGATGGGAATTTTATAATAAATGGGAATTTTATAGTATATGGGGATTTTACAGTATATGGTAATTTTAAAGTAGATGGGAATTTTACAATATATGGTAATTTTACAGTATATGGGAATTTTACAGTATATGGGAATTTTATAGTACATGGTAATTTTATACTAGATTGGAATTTTACAGTAGATGGGAATTTTACAGTATATGGTAATTTTATAGTAGATGGGAATTTTATAGTATATGGGGATTTTATAGTACATGGTAATTTTATAGTAGATTGGAATTTTACAGTAGAATTTTACAGTATATGGTAATTTTATAGTAGATGAGAATTTGATAATAAATTGGAATTTTATAGTATATGGGGATTTTACAGTATATGGTAATTTTATAGTAGATGGGAATTTTACAATATATGGTACTTTACAGTATATGGGAATTTTACAGTATATGGGAATTTTATAGTAAATGGTAATTTTATAGTAGATTGGAATTTTACAGTAGATGGGAATTTTACAGTATATGGTCATTTTATAGTAGATGGGAATTTTATAGTAAATGGGGATTTTACAGTACATGGTAATTTTATAGTAGATTGGAATTTTACAATATATGGTAATTTTACAGTATATGGGAATTTTACAGTATATGGCAATTTTATAGTACATGGTAATTTTATAGTAGATTGGAATTTTACAGTAGATGGGAATTTTACAGTATATGTGAATTTTATAGTAGATGGGAGTTTTACAGTATATAGTAATTTTATACAATATGGGAATTTTATAGTTTGGCCCTAGTTTTTGTTAGAGAACATGCCTAAAAAAATAGCATCACAAAGTCATAAAGATCGAAGAGCTATTAAAATCTACCAATTATAAAAACCAAGAAACTAAAGGTAACTCTGAACGAGCTGCAGAAATCTATAGCATCCTTGGCCTTCATGGTGCTGTTTGTTTAGGCGGCCTTCCAGGAGCAGATGTATTTATATTGAGATCACCTGACACAATGATTTATTTATGTTTATGTGTCTTATGTGTCTTATGATGGCAAATGAGGGAAACATTATGACATATAAATAAAATAAAAGAAATAACATCCAGTTCAGTTCCAGGTTGTAACACTACAAAATGTGGAAATGTTTACGTAGGGTAAACACTAAATCCATGTATCAGATAAAGATTACAGTGAAATTTTTTTATGTGCTAAATATCTGATTCAAGGTTACCACATTAGCACTTCTGTCTTATTACTCTGAATTTTTGGTTCTGCAGATGGCTACTCTTCAGAGGACATAATTTATTACTGGTCGGACAGTCAGAAACTTATTCATGGCCTGGACAAACTGGAGCTGTCCCAGTTCACTATCACAGACTACCGATTTATTACTGAGATGATGAACTTTAAATCAGGTGAGTCAGAATGAGGAATATATACTCACTCACTCACCCACTCATTTGCAGAACCACCTAAACTGATTAGGGTCACGCGGAGGCTGGAGCCTATCTCAGCTGACAGTGGACAATGGCAGGGTACATCCTGAACAGCTCGCCAGACCATCACAGGGCCAGCACACACACACACACACACACACACACACACACCATTCACACTCACACCTAGGGGCAATCTGGAACAATCACTCATTCACTCACTCATTTGCCGAACCGCTGAATCCTTTATTAAGGTCGTGGGGAGGCTGGAGCCTATCTTAGCCGACACTGGGCTAAAGAGGGGTACCCACTTTAGCCCACCCACAGCCAACACATACACACAACTATTTACATTCACACCTAGGGGTAATTTGGAACAGCCAATTAGCGTAATGTGCATATCTTTGCAATGCGGGAGGTTCCCGAGTACCCGGAGGAAACCCATGCAAGCACAGTGAGAACATGCAAACTCTGCACAGAAACACCCGAGCCTGGGACTCGAACCCAGGATCTTGTTGCTGTGAGGCAGACATACTAACCACTACAACACCCCTTATATAAGTGTATAATGTATGTCATTTAAATTTGAGTTATAGGAATAAATCCCTCTATAACAATTTCTGTAAGCACCTTTTAAGGACATTTCTTTTTTACAACCAAAGTTATGAATGAATTATGTGGTAACTCAAATGGGTTTGTTTTTTAACTGTTTCCTATTTAAAATAGCTGGGCGATTCCCTCGGCTCAGTTTGCACTTCCAGTTGAGACGGAATCGAGGAGTGTACATAATCCAGTCCTACATGCCCTCTATCCTGCTTGTTGCCATGTCCTGGGTGTCTTTCTGGATCAGCCAATCAGCTGTGCCGGCAAGAGTAACACTAGGTGTGTCACTAGATTTGACATATTGAGATTTATTACCAGATTTTACATGTAATTATCAGATTTGGCTCAGATATAGTAGACTACTCATGTGAAATCTTGCAGTAATGTTTTTTTTTTTACAAAAGTGTCCTATTATACAACAGCACTGTGGAATTTTGGTTGGTTGGGGGGGTGTTGATTATTATCAGTATTATGATCTGTGACAGTAGTGCAGCTTGAGTAATTTTAATGTGCTCTTTCAAGTGCATGTTTATTTCTATCGTAAAAGCTAATTGACTTGATCTAGGTCTAATAATAAATGGATAAAATAATGTGATGGTACTGAACAAGGAAAACTATATTGTTACCTCTGCCAGGAGGTTTTTTCACCCGTATTAGTTTGTCTGTTTGTTTGTTTGTGCGCAGTATAACTCAAAAAGTTATTCACGGATTTGGATGAAATTTTTTTTGTAGAGTAGGGTGTGGTAGAAGTAGCAAACCATTAAATTTTGGAGGTGCCACATCATAATTAAACAATATAATATAATGTAATGTAATGTTATGTTATGTTATTACTATATTATAATACATATTATTATAATATAACATGAGATAATAATAATAATGTACATTTTCATGTAAGGTATGTTAATATGTTAATGGTTGTACAGTATATTAACACAATTTGACCTTTGACCTCAGGAATCACGACCGTGTTGACCATGACGACGTTGATGGTGAGCGCCCGCTCCTCATTGCCTCGTGCTTCTGCCATAAAAGCCCTGGATGTATATTTCTGGATCTGCTATGTATTTGTGTTCGCTGCTCTGATTGAGTATGCCTTCGCTCACTATAACGCTGACTACAGCAAGAAAGAGAAAGCCAAGGTCAAAGTGAACAAGACTGCAGAGGTGAGATCAAGTTAACTTTCATGTAGATTGTCAAGTTGATTTCTTGGGCCTGAGCTAGAATAGAGTTTAATAATTGGACAGGACTTGTGTGAATAAAATTACGTTAATATTAAAATTTTTAATAGTGGATTTAGGGTGGTACAGTGGCGTAGTAGCACGTCCACCTCACAGCAAGAAGGTCCCGAGCTCGGGTGTTTCTGTGTGCAGTTTGCATGTTCTTCCTGTGCTTGCATGGGTTTCCTCTGGGTACTCCAGTTTCCTCCAAGAGTCTAAAGACATGCACATTAGGTTGATTGGCTGTTCCGAATTGCCCCTAGGTGTGAGTGTGAATAGTTGTATGTGATGTTGGCCCTGCAATGGTCTGGTGAGCTGTTCAGGGTGTACCCCGCCTTCCATATATTGATTATTTGATAAATATTCCATATTTGATGATTATTTACATTCCTAATGAGCAATCTAGAGGTGACACTGACAAGGAAGTCTTGAGATTACATGAGAAAGAGAGCAGACAGGAGTTAATTGGGATCTCATTTTCTGCTGAGCCCTATTGGATGGTGCAATTATGAACCCAACTGTATACTGTAATGTCAAGATCACTGAGAGTATTTAAAGGATCTTCAGTATCAACATCACTGTTATTTTTATCTTTGGGCAGCATGGCGGCGTAGAAGGTCTTGGGTTCAAGTCCCAGGCTCGGTGAGGGTGTGTCTGTGTGTGTGGACTTTGCATGTTCTCTCCATGCTTGCGTGGATTACCTCCGGATTCTCCGGTTTCCTTTCACAGTCCAAAGACATGCACATTAGGCTAACTGCCTGTTCCAGATTGCCCCTAGGTGTGTAAGTGAGTGCGAATGGTTGTGTGTATGTGTTGGCCCTGTGATGGTCTAGCAAGCTGTTGGAACAGCCATTTAGCCTAATGGGCATGTCTTTGGTCTGTGGGAGGAAACTGGAGTATCTAGAGGAAACCCTCGCAAGCCCAGGGAGAAATGAATACTCCACACAGTAACGCCCTTGCTGAGCCCGGACTCGAACCCAGGACCTTCTTGCTATGAGGCAGATATAGTAACCGCTACACCACCTTGCCACCCTTTTTGTGTGTTTATATGAAAGTAACATACAGGAATATTTTTTATGCTTATTTTGCAGTCCATGGTGAAGAATGGAAAGCAGGCCATGGTTCTCTTCTCACTGTCAGTGACAGGTATGAATCAAGGCCTTGTGCTTTCCAACCGGCAGAACCGAACCCAGCATCAAACTGAGACACCCGTAGAGCCTCTGGAAGAGGCAGAAACAGCTAAGCAGGAGAGCAATGAGGAGAGAAAGTGCTGCAAGTGCAAACCCATAGACGCTGACACAATCGACATCTACGCACGTGCAGTCTTCCCTTTCACTTTCGCTGTGGTCAACGTCATCTACTGGGTGGCATATACCATGTGACATAAAGATACTAAGTCACAGGAAATTGTAAGATTTTTATATTATGGGATGATCATGATTGTCAAACTAAGACTCAGATTGTTGAATCCTTATGATTCAACTCAGACTGCTTAGGTTATTGTGTGGCTCGACATCTGATAAAGCCAGATGTTTCCAGGTATTTGATAAGGAAGCTCTTTTCCTAAAGGGGATATGAGGAATATGAGGAATCCCTGTGAAGGCTGCTGATTGTCTCGCCTCTGCAACAATACATAGCCTTGGTTTCTCTTTATGTGTTACTATTTTAATATATTAGATATTATTTTGTGAAATTTAATTGCAGTTTTTCATCTGACACCTAGGATGAAACCATAGAACATAACTGCTGCTGATTTTCCCCCCAGTATTGATTGTTTTTTTTGTTTGTTTGTTTGTTTGTTTTTTCTGCCATGGTTTTAAAAATCTGGCCTTTTCTGGGCTTTGAAATATTTTAACATAGTAATTAATAAGGTAATTATTTAAGACAAATAACTAAAACTTTGGACAAGTCATGATAGTGGGGCTGCTCTATGTTCTGACAGCCCATTGGTCCAACAGCCCTACTCATATAAGATGGGCACCCTAAAGAAAAGGGGCAAAAGAGATCTTTATTGTCAGCTGTTGCATGAATGATGAAAATCAGCTTAGCTTAACACAAAAGACAACTAAGCTATATACACAAAGCTATATATGTACATACACATACACACACATACACACACACATAGAGACACATACATACATATATCCTATATATGCAAACACATACATACATACTACTCAGTTCATTTGGGTTAGGGTTGGGTTTAGGGTTAGGGTTAGGGCTAGGGCTAGGGCTGTTGGACCGGTGGGCTGTAGGAATATAGGGCTGTAACCGAATGAAGGAAGAGCATCATTTAAATAATTTCATTAAACTGTGACAATTTTATTCACAATGCCTACTTGCATGTTGATATATTTATAATGGGACTTTAGGTAGCTGAACTCTAGACTTATCACAAACCAAATGTATTTCTATATAAAAGTTTGGGTTTTAAAATGGCCACAAGATATTAAAAATAAACTACCGCCCTGAACAAGTAAAGGATGGAGAGGAATTTATTTCTAGCTTTATTCAATAATTCACTCATTTTTGTTTATAGATATTTTTCTTTTAAAGGCTACAAATAATTAAATGATAAGATTAAAGAGAAAATTGTATAGAGTTTATATAGAGGCGATGATTGCTGCAATAAATTGAGAGTGATAAAAGAAACCAAATGTGTGATTTACTTCAGCATGCCACAGATTTTACATTTACAGAATTTGGCAGATGTTTTTACCCAGAGCAACTTCTCAGCTAAACAACTGAGAGTGTGAGGGTTAATGGCTCCACAGTGGTAGCTTGGTAATAATGGGAATTGACCAGCTGAATTCAGATCAGTGACCCGGAGTTCAAGTGGTAAGAAGCAGAAGAAGGGGTACGATTTCAAGAGAAATAAAATAGATGGTGATGTTTACTAATATCATGGCGTCCGGTGCAGGAGGTCATTAACACTCACGTACAGGAGTAAACAAACGGTTTCAGAAAGACATTTTGGATCCAATTTTATTTTATTTCCCAGAGATACCACTGTATTTCATCTTTATTTAATGTACCTGGGAAGTGAATGGAGCCCCTTTAAATGATCTCTGCTAATCTTCAGTGATCGTATATGTCTACAGGGGAAATAGAAATCCAGCGTCTCTCAGCATGGAAGCCAAAGACTGGAATGCCTCAAGAAACCTCATCATGGCTACATGCAGCCTTCTGCAGTGACACTGTAGATGATGTTCTTGGGTCACAGAATTCATTCGTTCGTTCATTTTCTAAGCCACTTAATCCTAATCAGGGAGGCTGACATCCATCTCAGTCGACTCTGGGCGAGGGCGGGGTACACCGTGGACAGCTCGCCAGGCCATCGCAGTGCTTTTGGTCCTCAAAGTATAAGACAGTTATGGTTAATGATAGATAGGAAAGGGTTCGTGTATTATACCATCTCAGCAGACCAAAGAAAGCACAACTCACTCACTATAAGCTCTTGGGTATAGCGGTTGGCCTTATCTCTACAGAAAAGACATTATACTGCACCATGCCTCACTCACCTGGCCTGTGTACATCATAGCGCCTGAGGGTCAGGTGGCAAAGAGGTTGGAGGTCTTGCAGACCTATCGCTTCACAATCTGGCACTGCACAGGGTGTCTACATGCCAATGCCGATGCCCTGTTCCAGTGACTTTGTACTGAGGAAGCCTGCAAGTACTGTGAGCACTGGGACGCCAAAAAGGTCCAAACGTCAGAGACAGAGTGTGCGGTGACAACAGCAAAATAGATGGTGAGGCTGTGGAGATGGGGTCAGATAGGGTCTTTCGTCTATCAGAAGGTCTATGGAAGGGTGTTTGGTGTTTGAGTTGGTAAGGCTGTCAAGCGAATGTTAAGTTGTGATGTCATTTTTTTTAAATTATATATATACTCACTGTAAGTAATCGCCATGAACTCTTTAATTGGAATTAAAGTGCTAATTTCACAATCCCACTCAAAACAACAGAAAATGGGTGAGCCCCCTTGTGCTTGTCGCCATCATAAAAGCACCAACTGTGTTTTGACAAGACAAATAAAAAAATAGACCACAGGGGTCCATATGCTCCTGCAGGTAGGACGATTTGATAATATTTGTCAAAAGCTAGTTTTGCTAGTTCATAGCAAGTTACCTTCCTCTTAGTTTTTTGCTGGTACCCATTTATACTACTGTGTGGACAGAGGCACACTTGTGGTTAAGACCTTGCCCAGGGTCCTAACATGGTGGGGGTCTAACAGAAATTCAAACCCACAACCTTTTGATCATGACCCCGGCACCCTACCCATTACACCACCGGTCCCATGTATATGTAATGCATGAGGGTTATGCTGAAAAAGAAGGACAGCAAATTTAACATTTAACAATTCCAATATACAAAATGTGACCTTGAGACATTGAAACAAGGTCAAGGTGACCCATATACAATCCCACCCTATTTGCCCCTGAGGGGGACCCAAACACCAAATTCGGTAAATCTCCTTTCAAAGTTATCGCACTAATTTGGACGAATAGACAAACAGACAGACAGACGGAACCCATTTCTTCAGCAAAAGTTAACTTTTGTGACTGAAAAACCCACGTACACCTGGTGACCGAATGGTTGTATAACACTCACTCACTCATTTGCCGAACCACTTAATCTTCTACGGTTGTAGGGAGCCTGAAGCCTATTTCGTCCGACTCGTAGCGACGGCAGGGTATAGCCAGATTAGCTCACCACAATATCTCAAGGCAAACACACACACAACCATTCACACTGTAACCAGATGAAACCCACCCAAGCACAGTGAGAACATGCAAATTCCACTCAGAAACACCCTCGCCAATCCCAGGACTCGAACCCAGGGCCTTCTTGCTGTGAGGTGGACGTGCTAACCACTACGCCACTGTACCACCGATTGAACTAAACTATTGAACCCTGCGATGGTCTGGTGAACTGTTCAGGGTGTACCCTGCCTTTGCCCAGTGTCAGCTGGGATAGGCACCAGCCTACCCACAACCCTAGTAGAAATTAAACGGTTCAGCAAATGAGTGAGTGAGAGTAGGTGGTACTATAGAAAGGGTTCTGCCACCAAAAGGCTGTGAAATGGTGCCATCTACTGGATAGAAGGATGGATCAAGTTATGAGAAATGCAGAGTGATTAAGAACATACTTTCAATACTTTCCGAACCACTTAATCCTAATTAGGGTCTAAAGAGGCTGGTGCCCATCTCAGCCAACTCTGGGCAAGGACTGAGTACACCCTGGACAGCTCGCCAGGCCATCGCAGGGCTTATTCATTCATTCATTCATTCATTTCTTTATATTTAATGATGTCCAGTTAGTAATTCCCAGTGTTCCCAGTGTCAGTGGCACATGGTGGTAGAGGGGTGATGATTTGAGCTTGTTTTGCCCTTTTGCCTGATTTGCCCCTTTTTTTAGCCAAAGTTAATGATAAACTCCATTATTATTCCAACATAATCTTGAGCCAGAGTGGCACAGTTGTGTAGTGGTTAGCATGTCCGCCTCACAGCAAGAAGGTCCTGGGTTTGTGTACTGGGTTCGAGTTTTGGGCTCGGGCGTTTCTGTGTGGAGTTTGCATGTTCTCCCAATGCTTGCGTTGGTTTCCTCCAGGTACTCCGGTTTTCTCCCACAGTCCAAAAACATGTGCATTAGGCAAACCTGCTGTTCCAAATTGCCCCTAAGTGTGACTGTGAATGGGTGTGTGTGTTTGTGTTGGCCCTGCAATGGTCTGGAAACCTGTTTAGGGTGTACCCCAGGCTCCAGCCTCCCTGAGACCCTAGCAGGTTTAAGCAGTATAACGATTGAGTGGGTGATGAGTAATCTTGAAACAAATGTGAAGCCATCTGTCCAGCAGCTTAAGCCGGGGTGGAATTGGGTCATTCAGTAGGACCAAGTCAATCTGGCTAAAAAAGAAAAAAAATCAAGGTGTTGGAATACCCCAGTCAAAAAAGTCCATTTTGTGATGGGACGTTTAGAGAGTTGTGCATAAATAAAGTCCCTCAAACATCAGTCAACTTAAGTGCATTAAACAGTGTTTTAAACAAGAGTGGACAAAAAAGTTTCCAAAACAGTGTGAGGTACAGATAAACTCCTATAGGTTTGTGCTGAAAGTAGTTTTATATGGGCGGCACAGTGGTGTAGTAGTTAGTAAGTCCGCCTCACAGCAAGGAGGCCCTGGGTTCGAGTCCCGGGCTCGGCGAGAGTGTTTCTGTGTGCCGTTTTCATGTTCTTCCCAATGCTTGAGTGGATTTTCTGCAGAGTGGAATATTCCAGTTTCCTCCCACAGTCCAAAGACATGAACGTTAGGCTCATTGGCTGTTCCAGTGTGTGTAAGTGTGAATGGTTGTGTGTGTGATGCCCTGTGGTGGTCTGGTGAGCTGTTCAGCGTGCACCCCGTCTTCCCCCAGTGTCGGCTGAGATAGGCTCCAGCCTCTCTGTGACCATAGAGGATTAAGCGGTTCGGCAAATGAATGAAGAGTGATGAAATTTAATTAATTAGTTGATTGAGTAATTATGGGTCCAATTACTTTTTCACACAGGGGCCAACTGGTGTTAAATACAGTTAAATGTTTCACATATGAGCTGTTCATCACTTACATCAAATAACCAATAAAGTGTGGACATAATCCTTATCGCTTGACACGAGATTGGTGTCACGTGGAGAGTGTATTCCTGCCTAGTGCCCAGTGGCCCAGGGATAGGCTCCAGGTCCACTCTAACCCTACTAAAGCAGGTACTGAGGGTAAACGAATGAAGGAAGGAGGGAAGGAAGGAAGGAAGGAAGGAATAACCCAGTGGTCTGTATGAAAATATCATTTGTCCAGCAGATGGCAGTAATATTCTTTACAGTTATGAGGTAATCCAACACACATACTGCTTTGCCTTTGATATGGAAAATCATCCTAATCTGTCAATCATTCAGCCATCCATTATCGATACCATTTATCCATCAGGGGAGGCTGGAGCCAATCCCAGCTGATTTCAGGTGAGAGACGAAGTGGGCCTATATCCTGAAAAGGTCGCCAGTTAATTGTCGGGCTTCGTTATCCTTGATTTCTGACTTATTCCAATATTTCTTGCATTTAATTAAAAATAAAAAGGTATAACTAACCTTTCAACCTCACATCCATACAAATATACAGTCTACCTATTCGTCAACGTAAAACTATCACAGCATTTCATTAGAAAATAAATTATTATTATTAATTATTATCAATATTATTATTATTATATGGATTAATTGGGCGGCACAGTGGCGTAGTTGTTAGCACGTCCGCCTCACAGCAAGAAGGCCTGGGTTGGATTCCCGGGCTCTGTGTGGAGTTTGCATGTTCTCCCTGTGCTTGCGTGGGTTTCCTCCCACAGTCCAAAAACATGCACACTATACTAATTGGCAGTTCCAAATCACCCCTAGGTGTGGGTGTGAGTGTAAATGGTTGTGTGTGTTGGCGCTGCGATGGCCTGGCGAGCTGTCCAGGGTGTAACCTGCTCTTGCCCAAAGTCTGTTGAGATCGGCGCCAGCCTCCCTGCGACCCTGATTAGGAATAAGCGGCTTACAAAATGAATGAATGAATGAATGAATGTGGATTAATTAGCTGTTTTGTCATTTAACACAGATTGTACAAATTACCTAGCTACACATTAGAGAAAAATAAATAAATAATTGCATTACCCTATGTATAAGCCATTAAATTCTGATTACTGATTAAAATAAAAAAGAAACGTAAAGAACACTTCTGCCTCACAGCAAGAAGGTTTTGGTTTCGGGTCCTGGGCTTGACGAGGGCGTTTCTGTGTGAAGTTTGCATGTTCTCCCCGTGCTTGCATGGATTTCCTCCGACAGTACAAAGACATACACTTCCTCACTCATCACTCATTTCCCGAAACCTTTACTCTTAGTGTTGCAGGGAGAATGGAGCCTATCTCAACCAACACTGAGCTAAGGCGGGGTACACCAAGAATAGTCCGTCTTACCACTGCAGGGCAACACACACACATAACTATTCACACCTATTGGCAATTTGGAAAATCCCATTAGCCTAATGTGCATGGCTTTGAACTGTGGGAGGAAACCAGAGTGACTGGAGGAAACCCACACAGGCACATGGAGAATGTGCACACTCCTCACAGAAACACCCAAGCCCGGGAATTAAATCCAGAACCTTCTTGCTGTGAGGCGGTTGTGCTAACCACTACGCCACCGTGTCACCCCAAACACATGCACATTAGGCTAACTGGCTGTTCCAAATTGCCCCGAGGTGTGAATGTGATTGTGGATGATAGACCTGAGACCCTATTAGGATTAAGCGGTTCGGCAAATGAGAAGTGATGTTGAACTCATGTCACTTTAAGGACAAAATATGCATCATGGAGTAAATAAACTGTTGTAGGATAAATAATATTAAATCTAAATGTTTCCTTCTCAGAGAATCTCTTATTGACCAAAACCAGGAAATAAACTGGACACAGATACAACTGCAGAAAACCTGAACAAACAAGCAAATACATGAGTGGAAAAAAAATATTTTGTGAGGCCAAAATAAAAACATCTGGACCGTAACATGCATCCTGGTTTCTCATTGTGTTGGTCATGTGACGCGGCTGAGACAGGATATCCTGCTGCTGAAATAGCCAACACATCCCTACCCTGACCTGATGATCCACCCCTGAACCCTGTTCCCAGACCAGCTTTAACTGAGTTTATCCTGAGCTTTAAGTGAAAAAAAGGTCAACAACACTTATCTTAGATCAGTGTAGAGCAGAATTACACGTCCTGTCTACAACACTTCCTGCCTTACAACTCAGTCCAAATTACAGGTGGGCCAAAGCAGCTTAGTGTACAACCCACGCTTATATTTACAAAGAAACAGAAAAATAGTTTATTAAAAAAAGAGAACAAAATCATATGAATCAGTGCACAATTAAACAACTAAAGAAGAATAGAGTATATATTCTCAAAAGTATTATTTAATTTTAAATAGTATAGTATTATATAATAATGATATATAATAACATAGTATTGAGGGGCAGGTGTAGCCTAATGGTTAGAGAAGCGGCTTTGGGACCGACAGGTTTGATTCCCGAACCAGTAGGAAAAATGTGTGGCGGTGGGGAGTGAGCTGCACCCTCCCTTCCTCCACCTTCATGGCTGATGTGCCCTTGAGCAAGGCACCTAACCCCCATCTGCTCTCCGGGCACCGCAATGTGTGTGGCAGCCCACTGCTCCGAGTGTGTGTGCTCACTGTTTACGTGTGTGTTTGTGTGTGTGTGCTCAATTTGAATGGGTTAAATGCAGAGGCAATAATTTTCTTTGTGGGATTAATACAGTATAGAAATAATAATAATAATAATAATAATAATAATAATAATAATAATAATTAGAAATTAAACTAACAGTATTTGTGCATTGTCCAGATTTGTACAGCATTAAAACAAAAAGATGTGTCAGTACTTTACGCCCACTTATGCTTTAAAAGTCTTTTATAATCATTATTTAAACATCCTGATATAACCCACTAATATAAGATTAAGTGGTTGGGCTATTACCCACTCACTCATTTGCCCAGCTGCTTAATTCTCCTAGGGTCATGGGGAGGATGGAGCCTATCTCAGCCCACACTGGGGGAAGACAGGGTACACCCTGAACAGCATCCCTTTCACACCCACACAACCATTCACACTCAGGAGCAATTTGGAACACCCAGTTAGCCTGATGTGCATGTCTTTGGACTGTGGGAGGAAACTGGAGTACCCGGTGGAAACCCATGCAAGCACGGGGAGACATGAAAACTACACACAGAAACGCCCGAGCCTAGGACTCAAACCCAGGACCTTCTTGCTGTGAGGCAAATGTTCTAACACACTACGCTTACCGTGTCGTACATTATTTTTAATGTACAAATGAGTTTTACAGATCAATATGACAGTGATGTTTCAACTATGGTCATTTTAGCATTTTTGAAACTGACTTCGGTGGCATATGGTTTGGGTGCATTTCAATCTTTCCTTCCAATTAAAAAGTGATTTCTGCTCATGAAAAGACAGTCTGTATGTCTGTGAATTTGTCCTGAGGGCAAACACTTGAGCTATGAGAGGGCCATGGAGAATAGACCCCCATGACGTCTACTCAAAGGAAGGGTAATATGACTTGTGAGAGGCTGGCCTCATTATCTTCACTGTTATATATCTGCCCTTATTAACATAAATGATCATTCAGATGTCTGGGACCTTGATGGAGCTCCACTGG
Organism: Tandanus tandanus; assembly: GCA_039654325.1. Lineage (NCBI taxonomy): Eukaryota > Metazoa > Chordata > Actinopteri > Siluriformes > Plotosidae > Tandanus > Tandanus tandanus. Next base: position 15,635,261 of record JBCNYH010000012.1, on the reverse strand, counting down.
GTGTGTCATCAGTTAAAAAAAACACACACACACAAGGGCAAGTGCCATATGGAAAGATTACAGCTCGCTCACTCACTCTCACTCATTTGCTGAACCGCTTACTTCTATTAGGGTCACAGGGAGGCTGGAACCTATCTCTGCCTACTCTTGGTGAAGGTGGTGTACACCCTGAACAGCTCGCGCCAGACCATCACAGGGCCACCACACACACACAACAATTCACACTTACACCTAGGGGCAATCTGGAACAGCCAGTTAGCCTAATGTGCATGTCTTTGGAATGTGGGAGGAAACCGAAGTACCCAGAGGAAACCCACGCAAGCACAAAGATAACATGCAAACTCCACAAAGAAACGCCCTCGCCAAGCCCAGGACTCGAACCCAGGACCTTCTTGAGAATTACAATAGTGGGAAACCGAATCTATGTATTAATTGAATAGGATCGTTCTCCCACGCCTCTCATCTATCCGTCCCCTTCACCTTAGCACTTCCTCATTCTTTTTGTCAGCCTTTTCTGATAACGAGTTTACCCCCATGCGTTTGCATTTATGCTTTCTCTCATTTCCTCTCACCGAACTGTTTGTGTTCCTTTGCTGATGAGTCAAGTTTAAAGTTCACCTATAAATGTAAGCAGATAAAAAAAAGTCCCTGAAGCAGTTTTCTGCACTCCAGTCGTTCAGCTCTCAAGGACCTCATGAGATTCTGGCGCTCACGCTATACATCTGGTGTGTTTTGCATTATTTAGAAGGAGCTGTATATTTTCTAGCAATTGATTTCCCTAAGGTACATCAAGCATATGTTTGCACGATAGGACTGTATGAAGGACCACAATCCTTTTTAATATATATAGAATACATTATACACTGTGTGCACAATTATTAGGCAAGTGAGTACTTTGACCATATCATCATTTTTATGCATATTTCCCAACTCCAA
>JBCNYH010000012.1:15607243-15617288 GCA_039654325.1 Tandanus tandanus | reverse complement strand
CACACACACACACACACACACACACACACACACACACACACACACACACACACACACACACACACACACACCTATGTTGTTTTTCAATTTTGCATGGCCTTGAAAGGTGCTGTGTGTGTTTATAACTTGGGAAATCATTAACAGTTTTGTAAGACTGACTATTGCTGCTCTAATGTAGCAATCACGCTATACCCCATATAATCTCACATTTCCTAACCAAATTCACACACACACACACACACACAACCTTTTCTTTCTTTCGGGAATAAGTGTTGCTCTCTGTAAGTTTCATTGGTGCAGATTACAAACAGAAAGTCGCCAAGCGACAGCAATGACAAGAGTTCTGTGTTACAGTGTAACACCTGAGCTTGGGTGTGTATGTGTGTACGCTGGTTTTTGGAAGAGGGGGCTGAGATGTGACTCATTTTAGTTGATATCGTATCAAACCGAACCTGGGGAGTAACAATGTAGATAAACAGGGGACAAGACAGGCAGCAAACATTCCGTAAACATGCCGTGAAGCATTGGCGCCCCTCCTGATGTCAGGTGTGGGTTCACACATGGGGTATGAGAAAGAGGTCATGTGACTTGGTGGAATGTCAGTGTTGTTTGCGAGTCTAGATAACTGATCCCTGGTCCTTTTGAAAAGGGTGGTCTAGGGTTCTCCTCAGCCAAACCGTGGGAAAGAGTTGTTATGGTTATTGATGTGGAAACCAGACGTTTCGTAGAACTGGAACACTGTTATGTCTCACACCGGCCTTCAGCCTCCATCTGTAAAAATCTTCTTTGATCTGAGATCAGCTCCTCGTCCGTAGGTGTTCTTCAGTAACCCTGAGTAACTGCATTGCTGGTCCAATACAGTGTCAGTTTGCTTTTATCTACTAGAGACTGTAGCTTGTTGCCCAGCCGTGTCCACAAAACTCCACGGCTGGTGGTCCAACTTGGTCCACCACAGGGCCACCAATGTATGAAACCCTGTGTCTAGCCCTGCACAGTTCGGACGGATTACTCCTATGTGACTGGAAACTTGGGATTAAGACCTGGCCCATAAAAGAGTTATAATCAAGATGGAAAATACATTTAATGTTTGTTCAGAGGCATTGAGCCAGGAACATAAAGGATCACATCAAAAGGGCTCAATGAAATGAAAAATGTATCTCAGAGTTCAAAATGGCCTGTGATCAACCGATGTGTAGAAGCAGTGAGTGAGAGAGAGAGAGAGAGAGAGATAGAGAGAGAGAGAGAGAGAGAGAGAGAAAGAGAGAGATTTTGCTGACACTTTCCAGCAGTTGAAACAATGTGAACAATGTAAGTCTTGTTCTGATAATGGTTGTCATGAGACCTACTGTCCTGCGCTGTTTTTTTCCAGGAGAACTCTCTGGAGTTGCTCTGACTGCAAACACGGGTTGTCAAGGTGCACTAAGGATCAAAAGCCCCAGCAAATAAAAGCGTGACCATGTGGAAACAGATCAGTCTCAAAGGTTGTTCCTTGCAGGTGTTTCCTATTGTAAGAGCCAGTGGTGTGTGTGTATGTGTGTGTGTGTGTGTGTGAGCCAACTGAACGTATGACGAGGTGAACTGACCTCAAGTTGTTCATGTTTTGTGTTTTTTTTTCTTTGCCGTTTGTTAAAACGGCATTTGTTACATTTATAATGTTAGTGCTGTCACTGAGGTAGAAAAGCTCTACACACACCATCATACTGCACTCCATTTTCAAAGGGAAACCTTTACCGGACAGTACATTATCACACAAAGTGTGGACATTGTGCATCCCAGGGCCGTGACATGCCTTAAAATGTAAATAGGCTCTAACAAAAACAAGTCAATATGAAAACAAGGACTAGTGGACTGAAATCATGGGTCATGATTTTCGGGGGTAAATCAGAGCCACTCAGAGGCTGTATCACTGTCGATACAGTTGGTGTTTGGGAATACACAAAATAAAACTTTGATCTCTTTTCTCTATGTCAAAAAGAGTCGAGGGTGGCATGGTGGTGTAGTGGTTAGCATGTCCACTTCACTGCAAGAAGGTCCTGGGTTCAAGTCCCAGGCTTGTCGAGCGTTTCTCTGTGGAGTTTGCATGTTCTCTGCGTGCTTGCTTGGTTTCCTCTGGGTTCTCCGGGTTCCTCCCAGTCCAAAGACATGCACATTAGGCTAATTGGCTGCTCTGCATTGCTCCTAGGTGTGAATGGTTGTGTGTATGTTGGCCCTGCGATGGTCTGGCGAGGTGTGCCTCGCCTTGGCAAAGTGTCGGCTGACATAGGCTCCAGCCTCTCTAGTAGGATTAAGTGTTTCAGCAAACGAATGAGTAAAAAGATGCATTGCGTGAGAAGTGCCTTGGGTTGCTATTTTCAATTAATTAAAAATTCATCATTACAATAAAGGAAACATAATGAATGAATAATGAGTGTTCATTCAGACAGCTAGCAGCTTAATAGAGAAACAAAAGCTGTGCATTAGCTGCGCAAAAACTACAGGGATTGTGTGCTTTGAAGGCAATTCAGTTAGACAATTTAAATGGATGTGGATGTGGTTAACACCTACAATGGGCGTACAGTTAGTGAACTTCCGTAAGCCCAACCCACGAACAACATGAATGTGTGAAAGGGGATTTATGTATGGCTGACCTGCATGAAACAAACAAAAAAAAAGATTCAATATTAATAATGAAAGAGAAACCCATAAAATAGAGGCTCATACACCACCACTCAGACTCGCACAGAATAAAAACAGTCTAACTCAGGCAGGCAGATAAACTACATTCATTCGTTTGCCAAACCTGACTAGGGTCGCGGGAAGGCTGCAGCCTATCTCAGCCGACTCTGGGTGAATGCAGGGTACATCCTGAACTGCTTGCCAAAACATACAGGCCAACACACACAACTAATCACATTCACACTCACTCCTAGGGGCAATCTGGAACAGCCAGTTAGCCTAATATGCATGTTTTTAGACTGTGGGAAGAGACCGGAGTATCTGAAGAAAACCCATGCAGGAACATGTAAACTCCACACAGAAACCCCCTCGCTGAGCCCAGGAATCAAACCCAGGACCTTCTTGCTGCGCTAATCCTATGCCACCGTGCCACTGCAGACAAACTTGCAGGTAAATAAATGTTTGTGGAGAAAATGCAGAAATCAGAAACATGACAGAACATAAACCTGTTAATCGGATAATTAAACTAACAAGACAAATGAAAATGAAATACACATGAAAGCGGGAATCAGCGAATGAAAGGGAAAGGCAGTAAAGAAGCAAACCCAGGCTTGACAACTAATGACAGAGATATCTGTCGGGAGCGCCGAGTTTAGGCAGTGACTAATTCTATATATGATATTCGGAACAAAACAGCACACAGGCTATTCCTAATCAGCCCTATTTTTATTTTTAACTCCCTCTCTTCGGGAGCCATAGGAAAGGGTTTCGTCCGTCTGTCTGTCACACTTTAGTTTCCGGACGTTTACTTGCCGCGCACTGAAGCTGGGGCTTTCAACTTGGTATGCTGGCTCACTACTATAAGTGCTAGGATGAGCTTGTGTGTGAGTGACCTTGACCTACTTTTCAAGGTCACAGAGGCAAAACGGTATATTAGGTTTCTGGACATTTACTTGCCGCGTGCTGAAGCTGGGGCTTTCAAACGTGCTGTGCTTGTTCTATATTGGCATATTATGAAATGTCCTTTCGAACGGGAGCGTCTGGACCCCGTGGTCTATTTTTTTCATTAAAATGGCATCGATAGCAACTCCATTGTCAAATGTAGCTGTTTAGGTTAAATCTGTTGCAGCTCGTGATCTTAACAGCGACTCGACAGTTTACTATGTAAAACAATAGACTTAGACCAAACATGTACCAAAAAAACCCAACACTGGCTACTGAGGATCGAACTGACGTTAAAATATTTTCATACAGTATTAGGTTTCGAGTTCAAAAGTGGATGAGAAACCTTTGCTGGCAACTTTTGCTGGGGTTGAGCATAAAACTGACAAATCCATGGCTATTAATACTTTAAATTATTGCATTCACACTCATGTTCCACATGTTCCAGTCAGATCTGATAGAGAGAGAGAGAGAGAGAGAGAGAGAGAGAGAGAGAGAGAGATGAGACAGTGAAATATTGTCATGGACAAAGAGTTATTAGAGGGTACGAGTAACAAAGAGGGAGATAAGGGAAGGGATGTAGTGTGGTTACACCCCCTGTTGAGAGAAAAGGATGCCAGAAATTCCTGGGAAGTGAAGCCTCCGGGTTCGCCTCAGTGAACCAGACGCCCTCTTTCCACCCCCACCCCCTCCCCTTAAACCCCTGAGTCAGCACACTTTGTTCTACTTCTTCCTCTAATTTCTCACGTTGTACCTTGTAATCCCTTTCTGTGTCTCTTTCTCTATTCTGATTTCACTTTCTATACTGTATATCCCACAGCTACCTGTCCCCTCAGTGCTGAGGGTTTATAGTAGCTGCACATTCAGTCTGTGTGGAATTACGTCTGTACTCTCTGTGTCTTGTACAATATTGTAATTGATATTTGTCTATCTTGGGCACTCAACATCAATGGATTTAAAACATATGTGTATTTGATATACTGTGAGATGGTTTAACATTTTTGAATGGAGCCTTCAGTGACTATGTTTTTTTTTAAAGCTGATTTTACACGGGCAGCAGGAACGAGTTGCTCCTGGAGTTGTCCACTTTCTTACGTGTTTACACAAGCTGAAAGCTAGATTGACAGCACACAAGCACACCATCGGAGAAGAACTTCCATCTAATAACCCCGAAATTACCTATTAACCCTTTTAAGTACATGTAAACCCTCCTACTTGCCATCGATTGTGCTCAGGTGGCAAGTTGCACCCAGTACAAGTTGTTCTGGAACAAATGGTTTTCACAAAGGCAGTTGTGCAGGGGCAACTTGTTCTGCTGCAAGTGTCCATAGAAAAAGCAGTTTACCAGAGGTATAGCTGTAACTTTATTTTTACTGACACTAATCTATAGCTCTGGTATAAAGCTGCCTTTACACAGGCACCTGGATCAAGTTGCGCCCAGGACAGGTTGTGCTCACTTTCCTACATGTTTACGCGATCCCGCTCAAGTCAGTGGCAAACCAGAAGCGAGATGGAGAACAGGCATGCAAACCACTGGAGAAGAACCGCCCATCTGCTGTGAAAGCCCGCAAAATGACCTAATAACCTGGATGGATGCTTCTGCACACACCTAAACCATTTTACTTGAGAAAGATGTTCTGGAATAATTGCGCCACCTTGAAAAGTGTAGCAAGTTGTTCCCACCGGTGTCAGATGTTCTGGAACAGTTAATTTTTCCACAGGCAGTTGCGCTGGGACAGCTTTTTCCTGGTGCGTATTTTTGTTGTTGTAAAAACAAATGAAGAGAAACAAAACAAAGGGTGTGATTATTGCACCGCACGGTGGTGTAGTGGTCTGTCAAAGAAGAAAGAAGGGCAAGAAGGTCCTTGGTTCGACTCCCCAGCTCAGGCTTTTCTGTGTGGAATTTGTATGTGCTCCTCCCCTGCTTGCGTGGGTTTCTTCTGGGTACTCTCACAGTCCAAAGACATGCACGCTAGGCTAACTGGTTGTTCTGAATTGCCCCAGGTGTAAGTGTGAGTATGAATTGTGTGATTTTTCTGTCACTCAGTTCATAATATTATACACTAGCGCACTGAATATTAGCAGTCAAAGTCATTATGCATTATCATAATAAATTAGACATAATTTAATCTCCGTATAATTTTAGAAAGTGATGAGGATGAGAAGGTATAATTTTATCCAGATTATTTTGTCGAGCCTTCTCAGCCTTTTCTGGGTGAGGTACACACTGGACAGCTTGCCAGTCCATCGCAAGGCATGTATGGCAAGTAGCATACTACTACTACTACTACTACTACTACTACTACTACTATTATTATTATTATTATTCATTCATTCATTCATTCATTCATTCATTCATTCATTTTCTGAACCGCTTAATTCTAATTAGGGTCGTGGGGAGGCTGGTGCCCATCTCAGCCAAGGGAAGAGTACACCCTGGACAGCGCGTCAGGCCATCTCAAGGCAATTATTATTATTTTTTACACTAAAAATAAGTAGGTATGTGTAATTAGGTAGGTAGACTCAAGAACAGCTTTTACCCACAAGCTGTTAAAAGTACAACTCCACCACCACCACCGTCACACACACTGCCTGAATAACCATCATTCAGACCATCTTCCTGCAATATTACTCTTTAAGTGCAATACTCATGTTTACAGCAGGTCTCGAACATCATATAACATTTTATCATCATACACCTTATGATTAAAAGCTCTACCTCTCACCCTGTGTATACCACGCACCTTTGACATATCATGTACCCTTCTGTGTATGTGTGAATATGTGGATAGATGTATATGTTTTGCATATACAGGATGTATGTATATGTGTCTATATGTGTACATATGGGTAAATATACAGACAACGCAATCTAACCAGTAAACAATAAATAAGTAACAAACAGAAGTTTTCTTTGTTCATGCAACAGTTGACAATAAAGATCTCTTTGTCTTTATCTTTATTAGGTATGTAGGTATTATGTATATTTTATATTCTATATGCTACTTGGAATGCAATAAAAGCAATCTTTTTCAGTTTTCCACTTTATTTAATCCGCCAATCATGTGACAGGAGCACCGTGCAAAAAATCCTGCAGGTACACGTCAGTTAATGGCTTCCAGTAATGTTCACAGCTAACATGAGAATGAAAGAGTGATCTCAGTGACTTATAATATCTCGTCTCATTTGCCGAACCGCTTAATCTTACTATCAGGGTCACGGGGAGGCTGGACTCTATCTCAGCCAACACCTGAACAGCTCGCCAGTCCATCACAGGCCAACACACAAACACAACCATTCACGCTCACACCTAGGGGCAATTTGGAACAGCCAATTAGCCTAATGTCCATGTCTTTGGACTGTGGGAGGAAACCGGAGTACCCGGAGGGAACCCATGCAAGCACCGGGAGAACATACAAACTCCGAACAGAAACACCCTCGACGCGCCCAGAACTCAAACCCAGGGACATCTAGTCGAATGCGCTAACCAGTACGCCACCGTGCCGTCTGTATTATTACAGACGATATATTTTGATATTATTACAAATTTTTATAACTTGCATTCACTCTATGGTGAGGGGAAATCTAAATAATGTTTACACAGCAAAATTTAAGTGGTTTGGCCAGGAGTGAGTGTTTCTAGCTTATGAGGCTTGGAAGCGAGTGTGAGTCTACCGTTTTTAAAAAATTGTTCCTGGTGCAAACGTCTGTTTTGCCGTTTTAATAGATGGGAACAGGCAACGTTAAAAATTGCACTGCATCCAGCCGGCAGATCCTGTCCATCCTGTATATTGTGTATGAGTGGGTTATATTAAGGTGGAAATTGTGGAGGTGTAGTTTTTCTCTCCCACCATGTCACTATGTCTTTATCATAGACGTACAAAATATTATCCTGCTGTAGTTTCCTCTCAGGAATGTTGCTGTAAGCTCTGAGCCACTACACAGGAAGAACAGTTGGCTCATGTTTCCTTCGACACACTAACCCTGATATTTACTCAGATTACACCTACCAACTAAACATCTCACACGTTTAGTGTGAAACCTGCTCAGCCTTCTGTAGGGATCAAGGGGCAGTTATGTGTGTGTGTGTGTGTGTGTGTGTGTGTGTGTGTGTGTGTGTGTGTGTGTGTGTGTGTGTGTAAAGAGTGTGTCCACTCCCAGGTGTGTGATTTTAGGGAAAGAAAAGATTGCAGGTCTGCTTATGATAAGAGATTTTTTTCTTTTTCCTGGACATTGTGTCAGTATTGTTACACCCTGAGTGTGAGCTCATGTTAAAGAGGTGTAGGTTTCAGTTTGGTAGTGTGGTTTATCGCTGCACACAATGCACTTCAGAAGCAAGAAGTCGGACCGTGGTTTTGCATTCCAGCTACAAAGTGGGCAAAAAAACCATGGAAGAGTGTTCCTTATGCCTTATGATCGTCTAACGGAACTCACTTAAAGAACACTACTTAAGGGTAGTGCTTTTAGGGACATAACCATTCACGTGCACACTCACACCTAGGGGCAATTTGGAACAGCCAGTTAGCTCAATGTGCATGTCTTTGGACTGTGGGAGGAAACTGGAGTGCCCAGAGGAAACCCATGCAAGCACGGGGAGAACATGCGGACTCCTCACAGAAACACCCTTGCCGAGCCGGGACTCAAGCCCAGGACCTTCTTGCTGTAAGATGGATGTGCTAACCACTATGCCGCCGTGACAACCTAAAATAGAATGTAAACAGGATTAATTCTGCGGCACATTGAGTGTGTTCAAATATAGTATTATGAGCTCATTAAACTGTGTGTGTCTTGGTGTGTGTGTGTGTGTGTGTGTGTGTGTGTATGTGTGTGTGCAGTAAATAAGAAATGGAGGAAATGGGAAGGTGCCTAACATCATGCTTAGTTCAAATATATAAACACGAGTCATTGTTATTTTTTTGTTTGACCTTTTTATCCACATTTCCAAGAATTTCATTGCCGGTAGTGATGTTTCATCGTTACCTGTATACGACAAATAAACTTGAAACTCATGAAACTCACATTTTAAACCTTTAAGCATTTTTCTGATGTTTAGGGTTGGAAAGTGACCGAAAAACACCTGTATTCATGTAACCTGTATTCACTGAGCAAAAAACACATATTACATATCTATACATATTATTCTTGTTCTTATTCTTTATTTCTTGTCTGAATTGTGAATGCGTGAATTTTTTACTACATGTTTCACAAATAATCAACACATTTAATAGCAGAGCTCCCGACGTGAGCGGAGCGCCATAGCAATGAAATATGTTTTGGATAGATGTCCCGTGTCCATCCTGTGTCCGCACGTTGCTGTATAGAACTAACCCATCGACTTCATTTTGTATGGTGCGCCCGTGTCTCCGCATCATCCAAGTTGATGCTGTTTGTATCGCTGAGTTGGATGACGACGGTTGTCGAGGGCGCTGAAACCCATCTATTCATGACAATAAATAAACACAACTCTGCCTTATGGGGCGCTCCGCCTTCAGGCAGTTCTTAAATCAGTATATTGTATTGTGATGAGTACAGTGTTGTTTTGTACTCTGTAATGAGAGACAGCACAGAAAGAGTGAATGGGAGGAGAAGTCATTTAGGACCATTCATGCATAAAAGCAACACACGAGGGATTACAGCCATAGTATTTACATATTCCTTACAAATTGTAAAACATTTACAATCCATTCATTAACTGAACTGCTTAATCCTGAATGACCCTTTGACTCGAACCCAGGACCTTCTTGCTGTAAGGTGGACGTGCTAACCACTCCGCCACTGTGCCGCCCTTTTCAGTAGGTTGAAGTTTAGATTTCAGAAAGATGAACTGCATCCTTTGATGGGCGTAATTACCCTAGGAACTATTTCCTGGCTTCCTTGTTATTTTCGCAGAAATCCTCCTCAGTGTTATTTACCAGATTCCTTTAATTATACACCAGGAGGAATTCTGAGGTCTCGTCACTCATCAGCCTTCTGGTTTTCTTTTGCTTTCTGGAATGCTGACACACACACACTCTCTCTCTCTCTCTCTCTCTCTCTCTCTCAACAGGTGTGAGTTGTTACTCTGTTTCGAAGCATTGTTTTAGTATAAGGACATCTCAGAAAGGTACCAGGAGTGTTTTCAGTCTCGGAGGGAGTGTAGCTAGGAAGAATGACTCTCTGCAGGTTTGTGGCCCTTCTGGGATCTGAATTTGACACACTGCTTTAGTCAGGAGATTACTGTGTTGTATCAAGTAGCTACAGCATTGTTATTCTTCTGCACAACCGTATTATAGATTGTCCACTAACATGCACCGTCTGTTCTTTCAGACTGGAGAGGAGTAAAAATGCACTACCTTTATTATATTCTCTGTGTGTAATAATTACATAATTACTGCCTCGTGGGTGGGTGGTGGGGGGGGGGGGGGGGGGGGGGGGGGGGGGGGGGGGGGGGGGGGGGGGGGGGGGGGGG
>JBCNYH010000012.1:15492830-15516344 GCA_039654325.1 Tandanus tandanus | reverse complement strand
GTGTGTGTGTGTGTGTGTGTGTGTGTGTGTGTGTGTGTGTGTGTGTGTGTGTGTGTGTGTGTGTGTGGATGTGTGTGGGTTTGTGCGGCTTCTCTGTGTGTGCATGTGTGGCTTCTCTCTCTCTCTCTCTCTCTCTCTCTACTTTTTTCTTACTCTTTATCCTTCCTTCTCTCTTTCTATCTTTTTCTTTCTCTTTTTTTTCTTTCTCTCTTTCCCTCTCTTTCTTTCTCCCTCTGTCTGTCTCGCTCTTTCTTTCTCTCTCTCTCAATCTCTTTTTTTTCTCTCTCACTTTCTTTCTCTCTGTTTTTTTTTCTCTCTGTCTCTCTCTCCTACTCTCTCTTTCTCTCTCTTTCTCTTACTCCTTCTCTCTGTTTCTCTCTTTCTGTCTGTTTCTCTTTTTCTCTGTTTCTCTCTCACTCTGTTTCTCTCCTCTTTTTCTCTTTCTCGCTCTGTTTCTCTCTTTCTCTCTTTTTGTCTGTTTCTCTCTCTTTCTCTCTCGCTCTGTTTCTCTCCTTTTCTCTTTCTCTCTCTCTTTTTCTCTCTTGCTCGCTCTCTCTCTCTCTCTCTCTCTCTCTCTCTCTCTCTCTCTCACTCTCACTCTCACTTTGTGCGTTACTTAATCACAATCAGGAGATTTAAAATATTTGCCCAAAGCAACAGCAGCAGCACTCTCGTATTATCCTCATTTCCTTTTCCATCCTTGCATTAATCTTTACTTAAAGTATCTGAGGGTGATCCAACACATGTGAAATGAAATTATTTGATACGTTTTCAGATGTCGACTGCAGGAAGGAATAAATAAGCACAAATCTGTCAAAAGTCCTTCCACCGAGATCGAACAGAGGAACACAACCAAGTCTTTCCTTCGTTCCTTTACCATTTCATCCCACACATTGTTCTGGACTGTTCTCTTTCTCTTTTTGGCCTCTTCCCAGTTTCCTCTCTCTCTCTCTCTCTCTCTCTCTCTCTCTCTCTCTCTCTCTCTCTCTCTCTCTCTCTCTCGCACTCTCTTTCGCACTCTCTCTCGCACTCTCAAACCTTAAACATTCTTCCTTGATCCTATGTTTCCTAGGTAATTATTATGGAACTCCCAAGCCACCCAGCCAGCCTCGCTGTGGAACAGTGAGTACCCAGGATGCTTTGCGACACGTTCTTTCTGGCTCCTGGAATTCCACGCCCAAGCGCACAAAGTCCTACAATGATATACGACGTGCTCGTGTAGTGCCGGATGAGCAGACAGAAGATGCAGACTTCAGCACAGACATGAATAACGCGTTTACAGGTATGCACATGCCTGAGAGTGTGTACTGTATGAGTATAAATCAGGGATGAAACCCAGCATGAAAACTGTTTGAAATGAACAGGTTGTTTCTTTTCCAAACTGATACAAATACAGTTAGAAATAATAAGCACACACGTCAGTTTTTGTTTGTTTTTTAAAAGCATTTTTGGTGACACAGGGCACGGGGTCCTGGCTTGAGACTAGTGAGAGGACACAGCTAAAATAGTCATGCGTGCCGTGATCAGATAGAAAGACTTTGCATCGCTGCATGATGCTTTTATTCTCCATTGTAACTGCCTGGTCAGGGTTGTAGTGATTTAACCTAGACTATAAGTCTGTTTATATTTTGAGCGCTTATATAGGCGCTTCAAAATATTGTCGGCAGGTACACATAATAACTAGAGGGGCACTTTATTTGGCAGACCAAGGAGGAGGGACACCAGATCAAGATCAAGTTTAACTTTCAATATCTTCTTCATTTCATAGAGGACAGACTCCCAATATTTGTGCATAACGTTTTGACTTATCTTGCACACAAACAAACAACCTAACTAATAATCCAACACCGGTGAAAACATAACCTCCAACTGGAGGTAATAATCAGGATTATTTTTTAAAAGGAACATTTCATTCAGTAAAAATCACTACATGATTGTTCTTCTCCTGTCAAACTAATGAAAGGTTCTCTCAGGAAACTCTTCTACCCCGTTATAGCGCCGGTTGTCATCTTTTCACTGTTTATGCAGCAAAAGAATTCTGAATCCGTTGCGACTTTGTCGTTCACATCAATTCGTACTCTGTGCCATTTTTAAAGGTTTCAGCATCCCATAATACTGCATCTGCGTGCACGCATCATTTTCTTGTGTACACAGAACACATAACTTTTCATTTGTTTGTGTGCAGTGGGATTTGAAGCTTTCTTTGCACCATCATGGTGAGACGACTTTATACTTCACAGCATTAAAAGATGGGAAAACGAGGATCATTTAATCTAAGATGTTTATGTTAGATTTTGTTCAAAAAACTTTTTTTGCCCAGTTTCATCTGTGCACAGGCTAAAATACCTCAAGCGTGTGTCCAAGCTGTGTTGGCTTCCGGCCGTACAGCTCCGTGCTGAGGTCTTGCAGCGACACGGTCTCATCAGGATGGCCGCCAGCTAGGCTTTAAAAGTGAAACAGTAGATGCACGATTAAGTGGGGATTTTTTTTGTTTGTTTTTTGTTTTTAGATTTGTGATTCAGTCGTGCTCCGAGTGTGTTTAGTTCCTTATACCGCTTCTGATTCAGTGTAGTTGTCCACGACACCAAACCTCGTCCATCTTGGAAGTGTGAAACATCAGAATTATACACTTAACATAAAGTGGTGCAGTAGGTTGTGCATTAACTCACTCGTTCACTCATTTCCCGAACCGCTTAATCCTTGGGTCACGTGGACGCTGGTGCAGGCAGGGTACATCCTGAACAACTTGCCAAACTGTCGCAGGGTCAACACACACACAGCCATTCACACCTAGGGGCATTTCGTAACAACCAGATAGCCTAACGTACATGTCTTTTGACTATGGGAGGAAACCAGAGTACCCTGAAGAAACCGACGCAGGCACAAGGAAAACATGCAAACTCCACACAGTAATGCCCTTGCCAAGCTCGGGACTCAAACCCAGGACCTTCTTTCTGTAAAGTGGATGTGCTAACCACTACACCACCATGTCGCCCTGCGTTAACATAAAGCAGTTAAAAAAGTTTTTAAAAAGTTAAAAAAACCTTTGTGTGTTTGTTTTCTAGAGTTTTCCATAATTTCCAGAAGTGAAGTGGTTTTAGCCACACCCACTTCAGATTCAAATCTGGATACCAATATATACATTTGGAGTACTAAATAAATACAGATAAAAATGCATTGTGTTACACCCATAGTGTGTGTGTGTGTGTGTGTGTGTGTGTGTGTGTGTGTGTGTGTGTGTGTGTGTGTGTGTGTGTCAAAGAGAAGGGGTGTGGTTACTGTAAATGTGATTGCTGCCGTGATGTGTGTGTGTGTGTGTGTGTGTGTCTGTGTGTGTGTGTGTCAAAGAGAAGGGGTGTGGTTACTGTAAATGTGATTTCTGCCGTTATGTGAGTAAAGGGCACATCCACCTGGCGTGTGTGTGTGTGTGTGTGTGTGTGTGTGTGTGTGTGTGTAGAGGGGTGTTTGTGTGTGAATAATTGAATCACATTCAAAGATTGGGGGCCTCTACTTGGTCTGTGTGTGTGAGTGTGTGAAAAAAGTAACAGAGAATATTCCTCAAGCAGGAAATTATTTCTTTTTTTGTTTCAGAAACTCACCCCAAGCGTACTGTGTCTGTGGATTGCAGGAAATAATTTGAGATGGTGCGGATAGAATTTGAGTGAAACTACGTGTCATCCAACATGCAGGAGTTTAAATATTATTTGATTCTCTGGTCCCATATAATAATAATAATAATAATAATAATTATTATTATTATTATTATTATTATTATTATTATTATTCAACACAATGGCGTAGTGGTTAGCATGTCCGCCTCACAGAAAGAAGGTAATGGCTTCGAGTCCCGAGGGCATGGAGTTTGCATGTTCTCCCTATGCTTGTGTGGGTTTCCTCGGGGAACTCTGGTTTCCTCCCACAGTCCAAAAACATACACATGAGGCTAATTAGTTTTTCCAAATTGCCCCTAGGTGTTGGCCCTGTGATGGACTGGCAAGCTGTTAAAGGTATCCCATGCCTTGGCCAATAGTTGGCTGAAAAGGCTCCAGCCTCCCCATGACCCTAGTAGGATTAAGCAATTCGGGAAATGAATGAATGAATTATGAATGTTATTTTGACACAAACCATTCACACTCACATCTATGTGCTTGTCTTTGAACTGTGGAAGAAATTGAACCAGATTACATAGAGGAAACCAATGCAAGCAATGCAACTCCACACAGAAATGCCCTTGCCAAGTCTGGGACTCGAACCCAGGACCTTCTTGCTTTGACGCGAATGTGCTAACCACTACACCACCATGCCGCCCTAGACTGCTAATCACTCAAAGCATAAAGTGTCAGAGGAAAGTGTGAGAAATTAAACATTCCTTTTCCTGAGTCAAATAATAAACTACTTATTAACCTTGTTTGCTCGGTCTGTACAGAGAAATCCCAGCATTCACCTTCAGCTCTGTACTAAAGATTTTGTGCTGAGACCTCACACTCGGTTAATAATAGTTTATATTTACTGTTCAGTTTCTTGCTCTAGCCTCAGATTCCTCTTCGTACCTCATAGGAGTGGAACCTGACGTAGTCCTCTGCTGTTGTGGCCCATTTTAAACTCCCGCCCACAAAGTGACTAGGGAGCTATAGGAACGGGTTCTGTTCGTCTGTCTGTGCATCTATCCGTTCATCTGTCCGTCAAACTTTAGTTTCCGGACATTTACTTGCCGCATGCTGAAGCTGGGGCTTTCAAGCCTGGTATGCTGGCTCATTACTATAAGTGCTAGGATGGGTTTGTGAGTGAGTGACCTTGACCTACTTTTCAAGGTCACAGAGGCAAAACTGTATATTAGGTTTCCAGACATTTACTTGCCGTGCGCTGAAGCTGGGGCTTTCAAACTTGCTGTGCTTGTTCTATATTGGCATATTACGAAATGGTCCTTTCGGCGGGAGCGTCTGGACAACTGTGGTCTATTTTCTTTCTGAGATGCTTTTCTGCTCTTCGTGGCTGTAAAGAATTGCTGTAGACTTCCTGTTAGCTCAAACCAGGATAGCTGTTCTCCTCTGACCTCTCGCATCCCCATGCTGTTTCCATCCAAAGAGCTTCCTCTTACTGGCTGTTTATTTCCCCCTACACCACATTCAAACCCCAGAAGATCAGCTTCTGATCACTCTTCAGTTTATATTCAAACTAGCCAGTCTGGCACCACCACCCCTCCCACCGGTGAACGTTAACTGACGCTCTTGACCTCTTGATGGTTTTTGTGCATGATTTTATGCATTGCCACATGATTGGCTGATTGGATAATTGCATGAATTAGTGGGTGTATAGTACAGGCGGTCCTGGTGAAGTAGCTGGTGAGGATATTTTAAGCGTTTTGGCTCCTGCTGAATAAATCACTGACAATGTGTCTGGTCTGTGTTAGCCAGTTAACTATTATGGATTGTAGGAAGACATGGAGGCGTTTTATGCTCATTTATATATTCTGGCATGTGTTATTAGACTTCCTATATGTTCCTATATGTTTCCTATATGTTCCTACTGTAGTTTATTTTACTAGTTTCTGTAGTTATGTGAAGTAGGAAACATGGATGTAGGTCATTTTAATGCATCAACTCTCGTTCAGACTCTTTAATAAGTCTGATTAGATTGACATGAATAAGTACCCGTGCTGTGAGTATACTGGTTTGTATGTCGGTGTGTATATATTAGCATTCTCCTTGAGGACCTTGTGTGGGCACTGGGCCAAAAGAAAGTGATCTGTGGTCTGACTTCCTGGTGTGTGTGTGTTTTCATTTCTGTGTACGTGTTATATTTGCATGCAACTATAAACCTTCTTTTTTGTGTCCCCTCCTACCTTTTTTTCCTGTGTCACCTTAGCACGTAGTCTTTTCCCCTCTCCATTGTTGTTTACAGGAGACTCCAGCCGGCAGGAAGTTCACGCCCCTTCCAGCGCGCTCAACAACGTGGCTGCGTCTCCCGCGGCGACCATGGCCAGCTCCCATCATTCTCAGTTGCCCTTGGAGGAAGACCCCCTCGGGCCGTTGCCAGACAACTGGGAGATGGCCTACACTGAGAACGGAGAGGTCTACTTTATAGAGTGAGCGCATTTACATTACATGATGCAATACCAAAGACAGAAGGGCAACCTAATTATCACCATTAGGACACCATTAAGAGGGGGAACTTTATCGAATCTGCGATGCATTTCAAAGCTGGACTGCGAAGTTGTGCGGGCTATGATGATGAGATATTTTATTTCAGTTTGAAGTGAGTTTTGTTTTCCCAGCACTGTTATCATCTATATCTGGGTAATGATCAGGACCTGTACGAAACGCCAATTTAACAGAAAACAAACTGACTCTTGATTAAAGGTGCAGTGTCTTGGCTTTAAAAGAAAAAAGTAGCCTCAATAAAATGAATGGTGTCAAACAAAACATAGCCATTTATATAAATAAAAATTTGGTTTATAAAGGCTAACCCTGGGTTTACACTGGGGCCACAATGTCCATGATCTCCACGATTCAAAAAGGCATAGAGCTCCAGGATTTATGACCACACTTGGAGCATGATTGGGGTACAAAAAGGAGGCGGGGTGCATCTAAGAGATCGTGTTTCCAAGTTCATCAAGATCCCCTACGAAGGCACGTCAAGGTCTGTTACGCTCTGTGAAGATAATCATGATAGAATGATCCCACATTCTATCATGATTGACATCAAACTGTAAACAGTCAAAAATTTTGTCACAATCTTCACGATTTCACCAAGTTTTTGTAACATTAAGTCCTTAATGGAAGTCCTTCATTCGAAGTGCTGCAGTTCGAATTTCTGAGATTTTGCAGCCTGTGCGGTCTGGGATGAAGCAATGGCATACTCTGTCTATCTTGTCAGTATACCGAATAGATCAGGTAGTGCTTTCTTCAGTGTGTGACACTACATGAGCAGCAAAAAGATGGCATCACGTGTCTCAGCGGAAGCACTGGCTGGTTCTCACTCGGTCTGATCGTTAGCTGTCATATGAAAAGTGAGAGCTGTCTGGTAAATGAACCTCAAAAAGTTTTAAATGTAGTCTGTCCAGTTCGCCCCGCAGTATACTGGCAGCGACCTGTTCAGGGTGTACCTCAGCTCTCGCTTAAAGTCAACTGGAATTGGCTCCAGCATCCCCTCCATGTCCCTGATGGATAAATGCTACAGATAATGAATAGACAGATGGAGGGTGTGTCCAGGTTATACCTACCAGATGTGGTGCAGTTGTTATAACATGCTGCCGCAGCACTACCAGGGTTGTAATGACTATACTTTTCAACTATGAACCGCTTGTTTGTTTCCTCTAGCCACAACACAAAAACAACCTCATGGATGGACCCTCGCTGTCAGGACAAACAGCAGAAGCCTTTAGAAGAGTGTGAAGATGATGGTAAGGACCAGAAACACAATCATTGTGTCAAAACCAGTCATGCTCTTCAGAACAGCATCACACTGCACTGTACATGAACTGTACTATCTACCTGCTCTGTGTAACCGGACACGAGTGTCTTTGTGTTGGTCCTGTACATATGCTTTTGATCAACAGATTTAATTAAGCCTGCTAGTGAGAGGTTGATATTTGATATGCTTTCTCTATTTTTATTAACCCTCAGCCCAATGGACGTGAGGGGTATTGTCGTCACTCGCGATGTCCGTCTGTCCAAAAAACGACATCACCGATCAGCTCCATTTTTGGTGTGGATGTTGGGACTGTGTAACTACACAAGCCTATCAATTTCCGTCGCGGTTCGATATCCAATATGGCCGCCACAGCTGCCATCTTGACGTTGCATTCAGCGCACTATCTTGAAAACACCGCCACCATATCTTTTATAATGGGGGGCATGGGCTGAGGGTTACTGCGTGATTTGCGGGGCTATTATTTAGTAAAAGCACGCTCAGCTCACTGGATCCTGTCTTATACAAGACACATTTTAGTTTCACAACTGATAAACACGAACTAATTCAGATCTTCTAAAAGTAAATAGGAGTTTGCATGTTCTCTCCGTGCTTGCATGGGTTTCTTCCTGGTACTCTGGTTTCTTTGCACAGTCCAACGAATGCACATTAGGTTAATTGTATTCCAAATTGCCCCTTGGTGTGAGGGTGATTGTGAATGGTTGTGTGTGTTGCCCTGCGATGGACTGGTGAGCTGTTTAAGGTGTACCCAACCCAACCCAAACGACTCCAGCCCCCCATTAGGAGGAGCATTTCAGTTTAATCACTTCATTATGTTTATATCATTTTAACCTGTAGAATTTATGGGCAGCACAGTGATGTAGTGATTAGCACATCCACCTCACAGCAAGAAGGTCCTGGGTTTGTGTCCCGGGCTTGGCGAGGGCATTTCTGTCTGGAGTTTGCATGTTCTCCCCCATGCCTGTGTGGGTTTTATCCAGGTACTCTGGTTTCCTCCCACAGTCCAAAGACATGCACAAAGGTGTGAGTGTGAATGGTTGTGTGTGTGTCGGCCCTGCAATAGGTTGGCAAGCTGTTCAAGGTGTACCCCGCCTTTGCCCAGAGTCGGCTGAGATAGGCTCCAGCCTTCCCGCAACCCTAGGAGGATAAATTGGTTCAGAAAATGTATGGATATAGAATTTATACGCAGGCTTATTAAAGAGATGAAGCTTGTGAAACGCTGTTAAAAACACACTTGAGGTCATTTCAGATGATGTGCAGTTCATCTTGTACATAATAAGATATGTGATGTGGCATTCTAGGTGCTTATGTACTGAACTTAAACCCTTCCAGTGATCATGGTGCTGATTATATGATGTGTCTCTGGTTTTTAAACACTCCATTCCAGAATATAGGAAATAGTGCCACCTGGTGGACATTTGTATAACATCCATACAAAATAGTAGTAATAATGTGTGACCGGTTTAAATGATTGGATATTTTAGAAATAATTATTATCTTACAGTCTGAAATCAATAATCTGTCTCTCTTTTTTTCCTCCCTCACTTTTAAACTTCTTTTCCCTTTGTCCTCTGGAGAAGAAGGCATAAACACTGAGGAGACAGAACTTGATAGGAACTTGATTGAACTTGGTAGGTTTTCTTCTTTCTTCTGTATCTTCCTTCTGTGTTCTTTACTCATGCCTCTCACGAGTCTCTCTTTTACTCTTCTGATTTTATTATTAGTAGGCTTTAAGCCAGGCTTACAGCGTAGTGTGAGAGAAATCTTGTCATCTAACTACTGCTCACACTGCATGAAGGTGATACTCATGTACGAAAAATGATACTCATGCTGCCTATAATATCTTCTCTCTGACAGTAATATTGAATTTAAATTTGTGAAACTAACTGCTGAAAAAAGTGTAATGAGTAATCCAGAACATCCAGATGTTACATAATGTAAATATAGCCATTTTTGCATTTGAGTGGCATGACCCCATTGCAGGTGCATTTGAATCAGGAGTTCACGTCAGTTAAGGACCCGGGAAGACATTTTCTTGTTTCTGGCTGATTCTTTGAAGCTGATATTAATATTATGATAAAGAGTGTGAATAGTTTGAAGAATCCAATTTAAATGTGAATTTTTACTGTTAGTACTTTTATTCATGTGCTTTGTTTCCGTTTACAGTCCAAAGACATTCACATTAGGCTAATTGGCTGTTCCAAATTGCCCCTAGAAGTGAGTGTGAATGGTTGTGTGTGTTTTGCCTCTGCGATAGTCTGCCAAGCTGTTCTGGGTATACCCCGCCTTCACCCAGTGTCGGCTGAGACAGGCTCCAGCCTTCCCCTGTGACCCTTTTAGGATTAAGCTGTTCAGCAAATGAGTGAGAGAGTGAGTGAGTCAGTGAGTATATGGTTTATGTACATCATTGTGTGTAGCGTAATATAGTGTACTATTACAAAACAAAACAAAAAAACCCATTTAACAGAATAGTGGCGGCGGCATGGTGGTATAGTGGTTAGCATGTCTGCCTCACAGTAAGAAGGGCCTGGGTTTGAGTCCCAGGCTTGATGAGAGCATTTCTGTGTAGAGTTTGTAGGTTCTCCCCGTGCTTGCCTGGGTTTCCTTCTTGTACTCCGGTTTCCTTCTACAGTTTAAAGACATGCACATTAGGAAATTGACCCTCGGTGTGAGCATGAATGGTTGTGTGTGTGTTGGTCCCGCGATGCTTTGGCGGGTTGTTAAGGGCGTACTCCACCTTCGCCCTGTGTCGGCTGAGATAGGCTTCAGCCTCCCCACGACCCTATTAGGATTAAGCGTATCAGCAAATGAGATAGTGAGATGAGAATAGTGATGCTGTTGGGACGTCTGGAATGCTTACACCATATGGACAGCTGAGAATGAGCTTGAAGGACAAATCCATCCGTATTGCTTATCTGTCCAAGTAGACTGAATTAGAGAGTAATGTGTGAAACAGGAGGAAGAGTCGGATTAGAGTGAAGCACTTAGTGCGAGTATGGATTGTGTAATGTAGTCTGGTGCGCCGTGTTCAGCAATTAAGCTGTTAATGAGTCCATGTGAAACCCAGTACAGTCTACTGCGCAAGTGCTAATGACACTCTATTAGACAAATAGCTGCGAATGTAGCCGAGTGAGTCTGTGTGGAAGGAGTGGAAGGACTCAGAGTAGCTGTTTAAAGCGCAGGGTTTTCATATCTGTGTGTGGGTATGTGTGTGTGTGTGTGTGTGTAGGTATTTGTGTAGTGTAGTGGTTAGCATGTCACAGCAAGAAGGTCCTGGGTTCAAGTCCTGGGCTCAGTGTTTTCGTGTGGAAGTTGCATGTTCTCCATGTACTTGGTTTTCTGTCATAGTCCAAAGACTTTGCCCCTAGGTGTGAGTGTGATTGTGTTTGTGAACGGTTGTGTGGGTGTTGCCCTGAGATGGTCTGGCAAAGCCGTTCAGGGTGTCCCCCGCCTTCACCCAGTGTTAGCTGAGATAGGCTCCAGCCTCCCTGCAACCCTATTAGAATGCACAGGTATTCACACCCCAAACAACAAACAGTGGAATAGTTCAAGGGGGTGAATACTTATGTACGTCGTTGCATGTATTCATGGTGGACTGTCAGAAATCAATGGATTTTTCTATTCATTTGTTTCTTTTGTTCCCTCCACAACAGAATTACCTCCAGGTTGGGAGAAGATAGACGACCCAGTGTACGGTGTATATTATGTAGAGTAAGTCTCATGTTTCTCCATCATAACACACACAAGCAAACCGCTCCAAGCTGGATTCTGTTTCCTCCAGCTTTACATGCTGGGAATTTGTACGTGTCTGTGCTCCAGATCTCCTCACGAGCACAGTCATTTTTTTCAGACACTAACCCCCCCCCTTTTTTTTCTTTATCTGTGTGTCTCTCCTTCAGTCACATAAATAGAAAGACACAGTATGAAAACCCAGTGTTGGAGGCTAGACGTAAAAAGCAGGTCGATATCCAGCAGCCACCTGAAGGTGAGCGCTACGTCAGAGGTTCGTTCCACTTTTTTCTCTCTCTCTCTCTCTCTCTCTCTCTCTCTCTCACTCTATATATCATCGCCACTTTCACAGTGCTGCATGCCTTTATTTGTTGAGACAGTAAGACATTTATTTAAGAGGTGTTGGTTGGACACGGCTTATTTTTTTTTCAGATGAATGGTTCGTTAGGAAGTGGTGATCTAGCATGACACAATAGGCTGCCCCACACTGGCCCTAATTCATTATCGACCACGTTTGATTTTAAAAGGAATGTTTTCATTCTAAATGCTAATGTAGCTTATTCGATCTTAAGATAAATGTTTTTAAAGAAGTATTTTTCAAGCTGTGAAGTATTTGAGGCTCTTACTAATTTTCAGTTCCCCTTCTTTTGATATATTTGTGTGGGTTGCCTGAGTCTTAAACATTTAAAACTATTTTTTTTTAAAGAGCAGTAACATTATCAGACTAGAAACTTTTTCCAAACCCAATTTAGCTGCAACTGTCACCATGTCAAACTTATTTAGCACAAGTTTGGGGAAGGAAAAAAAAAACAACCGGATGCTACAGTCTAAATTATTTATTTTATTTATTATTTATAAGAATGTTATGTAGATGCATTTAATTTATTTGTTTATAGGTATTTTGTTCATTTGGTTGACAGGAGGCAACACATGCAGGACTGTGCAAAAAATTTAGGCACCCTATTTAGTGCAGAGTCATTAAAGTGGGTTCTGTCCGTCCGTCTGTTTGTCTGACTTGTTAGTGTAATACCTACAACCAAATTTGGTGTATGGGTCCCCCTCAGGGCCGATAGGGTGGGATTGTGTATGGCTCACCTTGACCTTGTTTTAAAGTCTCAAGGTCACTTTTTGTATATTCAGCTTGTCAAGGCTTGTTAGTGTGATAACTTTTTAAGGCAATGACATAGGATCACCAAATTTGGTGAATGTGGTCCCTCCAAGAAGGTCTCAGTCACCTTGATGTTATTTAAAGGCCAAAAGGTCACTTTTTCCTCAGTTTGGCTTGTCAAGGTTGTTAGTGTAATAACTTAACCAAATTTTGTGTCTGGCTCCCCCTTTGGGGCAAAAAGGGTGGGATTGTATATGGGTCACCTTGAAATGAATGTCACTTTTCCTATATTTGGCTTGTCAGGGCTTGTTAGTGTGAAAACTTTGGAAGCAAATGGCTTAGGATCACCAAATTTGGTGAATGGGTTCTCCTCAGGAAGGTCTCAGTTGGGATTGTATATGGGTCACCTTGACCTTTATTCAAGGTCATAGCAGTAAACTTAGTAAATTTTCTATATTGGCATAATATGAAATGGTCCTTTTGCTGGGAGCATCTGGACACCTGTGGTCTATTTTTTACTTAGTGTCTTCTGCATTATCAAGTCAGTACAAACACAACATTTTAAATTGGCAAACATTACATTTCCAGCAGAAAATGTAGCGTGATGGGAAAATGTTAGTAAAGAAAGCACGTGAGGCATAAAACACAAAAAAACACCACTTTTTATACAAAAACATAATGAAGGCTGCTGGGCTTTGATGCAAAAATAAGAAACAAGTGCAACAGTCCAAGTGTCCAGGAGAGCAGTGACTGGTTCGGCAAGATGCTCAGTAAAACCAACAGCGAATAAGCTTATAAACAGCTTATATTACTCCATAGATGCTTCCTGATACTATTTTTCTTAAACAAAGCAAAGGTCATCGCACCAAATACTGACTCTGTTTCATTTATTACTGTTTGTTGTTGTTTAAATCTTTCCTGGTTGGTAGAAACATTTAATTTCATTATTTTTGAAGGCATCTTTGCGCTACAATATTTCTTTAAGGGTGCCTAAAACTTTTTACCACAACACCATACATACAGTAGCCCAATCCCTGTAAAAAACATTTTATTAAATATTCCGTTAAACATTTTGGTCATAAATCCAAAGGTATGCTTTGTGAAAATATGTAGCATATCACAAAAGAACACCATACTGACAGTGAAGCAGGGGGGCAGCATAATGCTTTGGGGCTGCTTTCTTCAACTGGAACTGAGGCCTTAATCAATGTGGACAGCTCCAAACACCAATAGATTCTGGGACAAAACCTTCATGCGTGTGTCAGTGCGCCAAAGCACCCACCCAAGTTAAGAAAGGAACGGCTTCACCAAGAATAGCTCACAAATGTGTGTTGGCCCAGTAAAGTCCAGACTGGCATTCAGTTGAATATTTGAAGGGAGATCTGAAGAGGACTTGTAATTTTTAAGGATATAGACACTTTTTGCAAGGAATAGTGGGAAAATATTGGCACGTTTCAACATGTGCATCACCCATCTTATAGCCCGTTATAAGACTCTTCTGATTAAAAAAAAGAAAAAAGTTTTTTAAGTTTAAGTTTTCAAAGGTTGCAATTTCACATTAACAGTCAAAACGTTCGACCGTCAGTGATTTAGGTTTTATTTTTACATCATAAGAATCTAACAGCATGCCAGTCCATCAGGGCCAACACCCACACAACCATTCACACTCACACCTAGGGGCAATTTGGAACAGCCAATCAGCCTCATGTGCATCTCCTTGGACTGTTGGATGAAACCACATTACCTGGAGAAAAGCCATTCAAGCACTGTTATAACATGCAACTCCACACAGAAGTATGTACCAAGCTCACCAAGCCTGGGACTCGAACCCAGGACGTTCATGCTATGAAGCAGATGTGCTAACCTCTACACCACCGTGCTCCCAGAAAGGGAATTGATTCACATATGTAGATGATGGGCAGTGCAATTTTTGTTGCGCACCCAAAAGTTAATGAATTTCTTAATTGCACTTTTTTGTATGCTGTGACTTTTGTTGTTTGTGCCGTGTTCCTAACATTATAATAATGGGTTTAATGCATTGCTTTCAATTATTTTTATATTGTACTGCACAAAGTTTTAGGCACATGCAAAGATATATATTTACATAGAAAATGTATGAAAAACATTTTTTAAACAGTAATAAATCAAATAACGTGAATATTTGGTGTGATGACCCTTTGCGTTAAAATGATAGTGTGTCAGGTAGAGTTTGTGCAGGTTTATAAGGTCAGAACCAGACATGGTTGACGGTCACACCTGCATCTTTATTTGCCTGTAAAACCCAACAGCCTTCATTATGTTTTTGTCTGGAAACTGAACTCCTATGTAATATACTGCTTTCTTGTGCATATAGTGGAAAACTAACATTGGAAATCTGAAAATAAAAGTCTATAGAAAAGTTTGTACTAAAAAGGTTGTCTAAGACTTTTGCACAGTACTGTATATAACAAAAGCCGGATTTATACGTCAAGACTTGATTGTTCACAGGGGTAATTCCTTATGCAAGACACAATCATAATTACACCATGTTACTTACTATTTTATTGATATAATCAATACTGCACAGTTTCTTTATGTACAGTGCCTTGCAAAAGTATTCACCCCCTTGGCATTTTTCATATTTTGTTGCCTCACAACCTGGAATTAAAATGCATTTCACTTGCAGAACATACCTACAACTTTGAAGATGTGATTTTTTTTATTTTTTATTGTGAAGCAAACAACAAGTAGGACAAAATAACAGAAAACCTCAGCGTGCTTAACTATTCACCCCCCTAAAGTCGGTACTTTGTAGAGCCACCTTTTGCATCAATTACAGCTGCAAGTCTCTTTGGATAAGTCTCTATGAGCTTGCCACATCTTGCCACTGGGATTTTTGCCCATTCCTCAAGGCAAACCTGCTCCAGCTCCTTCATGTTGGATGGATTCTGCCTGCGAACAGCATCTTCAAGTCTGACCACAGATTCTCAATTGGATCGAGGTCTGGACTTTGACTAGGCCATTCCAACACATTTAAATGTTTCCCCTTAAACCAATCGAGTGTTGCTTTAGCAGTATGCTTCGGGTCATTGTCCTGCTGGGAGGTGAACCTTTGTCCCAGTCTCAAATCACAGGCAGACTGAAACAGGTTTTGCTCAAGAATATCCCTGTATTTAACACCATCCATCTTTCCCTCGACTCGGATCAGTTTCCCAGTCCCTGTTGCTGAAAAACATCCCCACAGCATGATGCTGCCACCACAATGTTTCATTGAGGGGATGGTGTTCTTGGGGTGATGGGATGTGTTGGGTTTGCGCCATACATAGCGTTTTCCTTGGTGGCCGAAAAGTTAAACTTTAGTCTCATTTGACCAGAACACCTTCCTCCATACATTTGGGGAGTCGCCCACATGCCTTTTTGCAAACTTAAAAAGTGTCTTATTTTTAACACTAAGTAAAGGCTTTTTTCTGGCCACTCTTCCATAAAGCCCAGCTCTATGGATTGTACGGCTTATTGTGGGCCCATGCACAGATACACCAGTCTCTGCTGTGAAACCCTGCAGGTCCTTCAGGGTTACCTTTTGTCTCTGTGCTGCCTGTCTGATTAATGCCCTCCTTGCCCGGTCTGTGAGTTTTGGTGGGTGGCCCTCTCTTGGCAGGTTTGTTGTGGTACCATGTTCTTTTCATTTAAAGATGATGGATTTGATGGTGCTCCGGGTGTGCAGATCCATCACATAAAATTCAGATTAAAAAACATTTAAATTACAGGTTGTAACAAAATAGGTAAAAAGCCAAGTGGAGCTGAATACTTATCTGCTGGTCCTATATGAGGTCATCTTCCTCTTCCTCTGTACAGAATGGATAGAGGAGCACTCGTCTGCTGGCGCTCCGATCACTGCATACATTCCAAATCATTTGGAGACGTATCGAGAGCCTCAGAGTGGCCCACAGCTCCCGCCAGTCCCAGCATGCAAGCGTGAGCATCAGTCTACTGCTGTTAACAATAAAAAATTATCACAGGGTGTCAGTTTAGGGTTAAATCTAGACACTTAATCCTAAAATGCTTTTTATTAGAAACTCCTGTCTGGACATGAAAATACCTTTATGTAATGATTCAGTTCTTATTATACGTACATCTTCATTGCTTCACTTATTTGGTTTTAGTGTGGGGTCTTTAAATATTGAAAACCCCTTCAAAGTGTATGTGTCTGTGTGTGTGTGTGTGTGTGTGTGTGTGTGTGTGTGTGTGTGTGTGTGCGTAGGAGGGAAGCCGTTCTTCACAAGAAACCCGGCAGAACTCAAGGGCACTTTTATAAGCACCAAGCTGCTGAAAAGTAGGCGGGGTTTTGGCTTCACTGTGGTGGGAGGAGACGAGCCAGACGAGTTCTTACAGATCAAGAGTCTCATATTAGACGGACCAGCAGCCTTGGATGGCAAGATGGAGACCGGTAGGCAAACACATTCATGCTTTCATTATCCATGCTCTCAGGAAGGCATGAGCAGTCGTACATGTCAATCACAGTGACACTTGGTAATTGTGAGTGTTTGAGTAGATAGGGGTGTCCGCCGAGTGTGTTACACTGCCCTATGTGCAAATGTGGTTGGCTGATTTCCCACCGTCTTCCTGGTAGCAGTGATCTGATGAGTGGGACTTGGTAGGTGACCAAATTGTGGTGCACGTGTGTATTTTCCCAAAGACGGACTTGATTTCACACATGTATACATCTGTGTATGTCCAGCACACATTTCTTTTATATACCAAGCTGAAATACACTCATGCCTGTCTGTTCTCCAGGTGACGTCATCGTCAGTGTCAATGACACCATTGTTCTGGGCTACACACATGCTCAGGTGGTCAAGATCTTCCAGTCCATCCCTATCGGCTCAGCCGTGCAGCTGGAACTGTGCCGTGGCTACCCGCTGCCCTTTGACCCTGATGACCCTAACACCAGCCTGGTGACCTCAGTGGCCATCCTTGACAAAGAGCCCATCATCGTGAATGGCCAGGAGGCCTTTGAGCCGCCACCGTTGGGCCCATGTCAGTCAGGAGTGGGCACATTAGGCATGGAGCCACGCCCCTACAGCCCCACGGCAGAGGGGATGATGATGCCAGAGAGCTACGGTAGTGACGTGGTAACCCTGGCATCATCCATCGCCACGCAGCCTGAGCTCATCACCGTGCACATGGAGAAAGGTGACAAGGGCTTTGGCTTCACTATTGCTGACTGTGGTGGCATCGGCAGTACCATTGGGGGCGGGCAGAAGGTCAAGCAAATTGTAGACTACCCGCGCTGTCGTGGCTTGAAAGAGGGTGACATTCTGGTGGAGGTGAATAAGAGGAACGTCCAGAACATGAGCCACAACCAGGTGGTGGAGCTGCTCAGCAAGTGTCCTAAAGGCACTGAGGTCACCATGCTGGTACAGAGAGGTGAGCGTTTTGTAATCATGTGTGTGGCGAGCTTATCATCACGAACTTCTCAGTGGGATTGTTCCAACATTAAACATAGGATCCACTTTTTAAACCCTAAAAACTGAAGCAAAAGAAATAAAAAGCTCAAATGATATCACAAAAGAGATTCATTGACATGCTCCGCCTCTTGTGACATTAAAGAGTATGTAAATATGCTAACCTTTGCATTTATGCTGTTTTAATCGATTTATTTTCATAACTAAGAATGCCTGAGATGGACTTTAATACCACAGTGCTTTAGAGGCTGGGGAGAGGAGATATGATGGGATATGAAAGGGTGAAAACGGAGAGATTGGAGAATAGATGTGAGGCGGGAGTTGAGGAAGTCCTGATCAGCATATATATGAAACTGATGTCTGGCACAGTGTCACACACTCACAGATTGCTAGATGAGGGTGGGAGGTCGGTCGGCCATTTCTGGGTGTTAACATTACACATGAAGACAAAGTCAACTTTTTTTTTCAATTTTGCTATAATGTATTAATCCCGCAAGGGAAATTATTGCCTCTGCATTTAACCCATCCAAAGTGAGCACACACACACTCGGAGCAGTGGGCTGAGACACATTGGGGCGCCCGGAGAGCAGTTGGGGGTTAGGTGCCTTGCTCCATGAAGGTGGAGGAAGGGAAGGTGCAGCTCACTCCCTCATTGCCACACATTTTCCCTGCTGGTTCAGGAATCGAACCAGCGACCTTTCGGTTCCAAAGCTGCTTCTCTAGCCATAAGGCTACGGATTGTCAAATTGTCAAAAAATTATTTCCAAATCTGCCTTTTATACAGAACATAGTCAGGACTGAAGTGCTGTTCATTAATAAACAGGGGAAAAAAATAGTGTAAACAGGATAAAACACTTTAAATAATCAACTTCTGGGTACTAGCACCTGGGATTGATATAGAGAGGGATTGGAAGCCTGCAGTGGTCTGACCAGACAGACCTGATGATGTTCCTCGCTCTTGTATTCAGGTCACGTTGCATTCTGGTTGATAGAGAGATGGGAGGTAGATGCCTCTCAGTATGTCTGTAAACTCGTGCCTGTGCACGGAAGTTGTGACTTTGACTTTGCACGCTTTCATCTGTTAAAACTGGAACAGGTATAGAGATGATGTACTTTTCCAGTTCAAAATGAAACATAACCCCGACTTTATAGACTGGAAGGAGCTGAATTTGAACAATATTTTGGGCGAGTACACAGACGTTGCTAGTGAGTTTGATAGTTGTGTTAGAGATACAAACACTGGGTCTGTTGAGGATTTGTAACTCGCCCATCAAATACAAGTATGCCATTGTTTATATCTGTTCAGCGCTTCATGATGGTGCTGTACTTGTTAGAGCTATTATATTATATTACAGTGTCGGGACATTGATTTAAGGTAGGTGGGCATTTATCAACACTTGTCCCAAAAACTGACTGAGTTTCATTCTCATTATGTGTGGGTGGGAGTGGTCAGCTTACCTGAGTCACAGCAAGAAGGCCCTGGGTTCGAGTCCCGGGCTCAGTGTTTCTCTGTGGAGTTTGCATCTTCTCCCTGTTCTTGCATGGGCTTCCTTGTTTTTTTTTTCACCTCTGGTTTCCTCCCACAGTTCAAAAACATTCACATCCGGCTAATTGGCTGTTCCAAATTGCACCTAGGAATGAGTGTGAATGGTTGTGTGTGTGTGTTGGTCCTGTGTGTGTTGCCCTGGCGAGCTGTTCAGGGTGTGCCTCGCCTTCACCCAGTGTCAGCTGAGATAGGCTTCAGCCTCCCCACGACGCTAATAAGATTAATTGGTTCAGTAAATGAGTGAACTTCCTGCTGCTCAAAATCCCGTGCTGTCTTGTCAGTGAACCTGAGTTTGAGACATGAGTGAGATTTCATGCAGGTTGCCAATCCCTTTCTACATTAATCCCATCTCGCACTAACTCCGCTTCTCACTGGCTGTCATCACACCACCCTGTCAGTGATTATTTTCCTGTGACCGCACACCCTGTCATGTTTTATTCCTTACAGATTCTATTACTAATTACTCTGTTAGGTAATTACTGTCAGATTTAATTGTCAGGTTGTTGCGCTCTCTGCAGAATATTGACAGGACTGGATGCCATGTGCTTATATAATCAGACCTACTGCTTTGAAGCTCTGCTGCAGATTTAATGATCTGGTTTCTTAGAGGTTGTATTTGCTGTGAATGTAGAACTGTTATTTGACCTTGGAATGAATGTGGACCCAGAATGAGTGTGTGCTCATTGTTAGATATGTGCACATGTAGAGAGGAGCATGACTGGATATGTAGGCTTTTAGTGGATGTCAGTGTAAGTTTGGATTAGAGTGAGTATCTCAGGTCCTTTCAACACATAACATTTAATTTCAAGTATTATACGTGTATTTATAATGAAACGTAATAATCAATGAGGTCCTCCTACATTTGTTTTGTTCCTTTTACTATCAACCCTTCCCCCTTTTTTAGTTAATTAAACATCCATATTTGGTAATTATTCAGAGGCCAGTGCTAGCATTTCTGCAGGGGTGGCTGAATTCAGGATTTGCATAGATGTTGCTGATTCTACATCAGCACTATAGGACAGTACTCTGGCACTTCACTAATGTATTGATTTGGCGGTGGACTCAGCGGCACTCAGACTGCTGGTATAAAGCCAGGTAGTTGAACTGGAAGGAATAAAATTAGGCTTATCACTCATCGTTAGTGACTCACATCCTTGTTACTGTGACAGTTCCAATAGCACGCAGCCACGCATAGATACACCAAGGTGAATCAGGAAAAACACATAAATGTACAGAGAGAGAGAGAGAGAAAGAGAGAACACACCCTGTTGCCATAGCAATAACCCACACACATCCCAAGGCCTTTCTTTCTGCCCATGTGTGTAGGAAATGTGCACTGTATTGCACTTGGGCTCAAACCTTACTGAATTATTTTCATTAAATGTCTCATGACTTTATTTTTTTGCAGAACCACTCAAATAAATGAAAGGAGTACACTTAATAATCCTCTAGATTCAAGTCCTCGGTGGTTGTAATAAAGATAATAAAAATGTAAATATTGGAGCGATTCGCAGCTGAGTGCGAAGAGGCCAGGATGAGAATCAGCACCTCCAAGTCCGAGGCCATGCTTCTCAGCCCGGAAAAGGGTGGAATGCACCCTCCAGGTCTGGAATGTGGTCCTGCCCCAAGTGGAGGAGTTTAAGTATCTCGGGGTCTTGTTCACGAGTGAGGGAAGGATGGAGCGGGAGATCGACAGGCGGATCGGTGCAGCTGTAAAGCAGAACTTATACCGGTCCGTCGTGGTGAAGAGGGAGCTGAGCCGGAAGACAAAGCTCTCAATTTACCAGTCGATTTACGTTCCTACCCTCACCTATGGTCACAACCTTTGGGTAGTGAACGAAAGAACGAGATCGCGAATACAAGCGGCTGAAATGAGCTTCCTTCGCAGGGTGGCAGGTCTCTCCCTTAGAGATAGGGTGAGAAGTTCTGTCAGCTCGGAGTAGAACCGCTGCTCCTACGCATTGAGAGGAGCCAGTTGAGGTGGCTCGGGCATCTGATTTGAATGCCTCCCGAACTCCTCCAACTGGGAAGAGACCCTGGGGTCAACCCAGAACACGCTGGAGGGACTACGTCTCTTGGCTGGTCTGGGAACGCCTCGGTGTCCCCCCCCCGGAACAGCTGGAGGAAGTGGCTGGGGAGAGGGATGTTTGGACCTCACTGCTTAGGTTGCTGCCCCCGCGACCTGACCCCGGAACAAGCAGAAGAAGATGAATAAATGAATAAAAAGATGTAAATGATGTCTCACAGCAAGAAAGTCCTGGTTTCGAGTCCTGGGCTCGGTGAAGGTGTTTCTGTGTGGAGTTTACATGCTCTCCCCGTGCTTGTGTGGGTTTCCTCCAGGTACTCCGGTTTCCTCCCACAGTCCAAAGACATGCACATTAGGCTAATTGGCTTTTCCAGATTGCCCCAGGTGTGAGTGTGAGGGTCAGCAACATGCAGATACTGGAATTTCTACTGGAATCCCAGTAGTAGGCAGAGAGGGTCAGAGGGTAAGTCACACGTTTAGTAGCATCTGTAACCATTTACTCACTTAATCCTATTAGGGTCACAGGGAGGCTGGAGCCTATCTCAGCCGACTCTGGGTGAAGGGGGTGTACACCCTAAACAGCTCACCAGTCCATCGCAGGGCCAACACAAACACAAACATTCACACTCACACCTAGGGGCAATTTGGAACAGCCAGTTAGCCTAATGTGCATGTCTTTGGACTGTGGGAGGAAACCAGAGTACAAATTGTGATGTCTGTGGCATTGTAATGTGGCAAATTTAAATGATTTGGGGTGATCATTTTATTGTCACCAACATAAGATGTGTGTAGTGATGATACTGTTCAGGCAGTGATTCAGCTGGATACATGTGTTTGTTGGGTGGATTATCTTGCACGGGAGTCTTTACTGAGCAAAATAGAAACAAATGATTTTGTCCATTTCAAACCCACCAAACAATGTATGTCTATGCAGAAATAGAAATGAAACCGAACATTTCAATTAAAAAAATTGTTACAATTACATTTAAGCAACAACAAGCAAAAATAGAAATCACTAGAATAAGCAAAAATGAAATAACTACATGTAAGGTGTACATCTGTACCATTGGTCCTATTAGTGTGACGGGGAAGCTGGAGTCAATCACAGCTGACTTCACATGAGAAATGGGGTACATCCTGAACAGGTCACCAGTCAGTTGCAGGGCAAACACAGACCCGGACAGCCATTCACACTCACATTCACACCTACGGAATATTTAGAGTAGCCAGTTGCCCTGATGTGCATGTCTTTAGACCTTGAGAAAAAAACACAGTACCTGAAGGAAACCCACACAGCTACAGGGAGACCATGCGAACTCCACCCAGGAACGCCGTCACTGAGCCCGGGACCCAAATCCAAAAACTCCTTGCTGTGAGACGAGTGTGCTAACCACTACACCACCCTGCTGCCAGCATTGTGATGTTCTAAAAACTCAAAACGGAGTGTTTTTAGCTAATCGCTACAGCATTATTGCTTTAGCTGGTCAGGTCGATTATTAGCATTTCTTTCTTTTCCACACAATAAACTTAAATGTGGATTTTACAGTTTGGTGTTGTTGCACCATAGTTGCTTATGGATGGTGGATTTTTTTCAACCACCACCTAATTAGTGAAGATCTTAATGCTAGTCGCTTACAGACGGTGGAAAAATTGCACTAATTCATTTATGAGGTAAAAAAAATAAAATTCTTTAAAATAAATATAACAATTGCACAAAATGATCTAGTGCAATGTAATGCAAAAACAAATCAAACACCAAATATGGACCTGTTCTACCTCCACAGTTCTCTCAATATGATTAGAGTTGTTCAGGCTGTGTTACTGTACATGGTCTGTGTAAAGCAACCGAAGGTGTTTGGTTATTAGAGAGCTAAACTCTTTACACATTGTTGCTTCCAGTGTGGTTTAACTCATGTGCTAATTAAGCCTTTGCGAGCAGAAGCCAGCGTGCAGTAACAGCAAAACGTCCACGCATGGCGATTGTCGGAATTTGCAGAATCCGGATACTGAAGGATTAGACTTTGTGACAGTCTGACAGGAAGAAGTGACGAGATGGAGAGTTGTAGTGGATTAGGAGCTTGTGTTTGTGAGTGTGAGGAAAGAGGAAGAGAAGGGGATGTTCATAGGGGATAATTTTCTCATGGAAGAGATTGACACACACGCACACACACACACACACACACACACACACACACACACACACACACACACACACACACACACACACACA
>JBCNYH010000012.1:15472578-15483872 GCA_039654325.1 Tandanus tandanus | reverse complement strand
ATATATGAGTATGCATAGAAAATATGTTTTGACATGATATAACACAGCGGTGTTGTATACACTGTAGCAATTTGTAGGAATACAACTTATTATTCTATTCTAGGTCACTACACTGTAAAATATTTGCTGTAAAAATTACAGCAGTAATTTACTCTCAACAGTAGTTTTCAGTAAATTACCGTAAATTTTATGGTAAGAAATTCTTTATCGTAAATATATGCTACAGTAAATCACTGTAATTTTCGCAGTAAGAAACAGCTTACTGTAAATAATGCAACAATAAATTACTGTATTTTTAACAGCACCGGATATCTTACTGCAAACATTTACATTTACAGCATTTGGCAGACGCTCTTACCGAGATTTATTAATTCATATATGATCAGAAATCATGGAATAAATGTTAAATATCTGAAGTGAAGAACCATTAGATAGATTTGTTGTCCTTGTCATCACAGACAGATTAGTTTAAGGTCAGGGAGGAAAGAGTTCCTGTATAATCACAGCACTACACTTAAACAATGACAGACATCAGGATAGGAAACACAGTGAGAACAGAGAGTCAGTATATATAATATAGACACCACATTTAACTTCTGCACAACAAACTGTGTTTTTTTCATGGGGTGGGGGGGTCTATTGGGGGACACTGGTCATGAATCTAATCAACCTGTCCCAAATAATCATAGACTTCTCCCAAATGCTGATGCAGTTATCTATATAATCTAACATGAGGATACGGTCACTGTGGGTGCTGGTTGTGTTGCCTTGTTTGTAGGGATAAAGACATGACTATTTGATTTTGTAATGCTGCTATACTGACACTCCTACATGAAGATAAATATAGATGAGTAGATGCTTAGATTCATGGTTAGGTTTTATCACGTCTGTGTTAAGCTACATCATGACCCATGACATGTTGGGGGTATCTGTCATGCAATGTACTCTGGCTATGAAAAGTGAGAAAGAGAAAAAGAAGAGAAAAAGTGGGGAAGAGATACATGATCAAGACCTAAGGACTTTAATTTCGCTCTCTCTCTCTCATTCTCGCTCTATGTGTACATGTGTGCCTGCCTGCCTGAAAGTGTGTGTGTGTATGTGTGCGTGCGTGCATGTGCGTGTGTGTGTATGTGCCTGCCTGCTTGAGAGCCAGAGAGTGTGTGCACACACGCGTGCTCTTTTGGAGACAGATGGCCAGGACATCATTCCAAGAATGTACGAAATGCAGAAATCACCCACACAATTACACACACACACACACACACACACACACACACACACACACACACACACACACATCCTCACAAATTCAGAAGCATGACCAGATTATCAGAAACGTTTGCTTCTATACATATATTTGATCACACGCACACGCACGCACGCACGCACACACACACACACACACACACACACACATGCTTTCTGGTTTCTTGTCCACCTCCTCATATTGAACGCTCATAAGAATATACAGAACATGCCCTGCATATCCGCTTCCATCCACGACATCCAGAACATTCACAGTAAAGAAAGCAGCAGAGTAAGACAGTCTGATTAATACAGCAGCACTAGCATGTAATGTAGTAACAGCAACCGACAGTAGCTCGTTTAATTAACGTGTGTTTATTTATGCGTGTGAGGAAACCAGTGGTATTATGGTAGTTGTGGAAGGATGTGCATGGAAGCACTGATCTGTAAGGAATCACACCACAGCGTGTACTGCTACGGACAAATAAACAACAATGTCAAGTAGAATTACTGTAACAAGCAGAAGTCAGATATAAACTATTTATTAACCGGGCGTGAGGTCTGTACAGAAAAATCTCAGCCCAAGGTCTCTAGAACAGACGGAGCCGAAGGTGAGGGGTGGGATTTCTCTGTACAGACCGAGCAAGCGAGGTTAATAAGTACTTCTTATATGCCATTTTAACATGATACTCTTTCCTTAAGGAACTGTTACTTTTTCTTTGTGCTTTCTGCTCACTGTACGCTTCTGAACAATCCATCTTCATCTGTGCCTGTGAGGGCTTTGGTAGCTTTCGGCTTGTTTTCCTTCCCGTTTTCCTTCATGACATTTTTTTTTAAATATATACTGGTGGTACGTGAATAATGAAAGAGTGGTTCACGGAGCATGAGGAATCATTTTCACATATGTATTGGAACTCTAGAGTCCTGATCTTAACCCTGTTGAAAGTCTTTGGGATGTGCTGGAGAAGACTTTATCGAGTGGTTCAGTTTTCCTGCGTCAACCCAAGATGTGGGTGAAAAATTAAACCCACTCTGGATGGAAATAAATGTTGTGATGTTGCTTAAGTTTGTTAAAACAATACTGTGGTGATTATGTGCTGTAATCAAGGCTAAAGGGCGGACCAACAAAATATTAGTGTATATGGAGATATCATTGTGCCAGCCAGAACTTTTGTAAATGTTCCAGCAGTGCCAAAGGTCACAGCAAGGTCAAATGGCCAAATTAGTTTTTCCCTATGTAGCTTCCTTCCTGTTTTTTATATAAAGATGTTCAATACACATTCATGGTCTGGAATTCAAGGCTCGTTTTTAATCACCATCTGCAACTTTGCCATCTGTCTGTCTTTCGGTCTGCCTGTACATGTGTTTGTTATTCTTGTTAGCGCAATATGTCAAGAACAAGTGGTTGAAGGTTTATGATTTATATGGAATTATTGTTATTGATAATTAGAAAAGGGTGGCACGGTGGTGTATTGGTTGGCATGCCCATCACACAGCAAGAAGACCCTGGCTTTGTGCCCCGGGCTTGGTGAGGGTGTTTCTGTGTGGAGTTTTTCCTCTCCTTGCTTGTGTGGGTTCCCTCCTAGTACTCCAGTTTCCTCCCACAGTCCAAAGACCACTTAAGGCACCATGACCTCAGTGATCCAAAACCTGACTGTTACTCTCATTTCATTCCACCACTTATTTTATTTATTTATTTTTTTTAAAGAAAGTACTTGTAGGTTAACAGGCAAACATCTTAATTCCAGTTCAGTGAAAGTTACACAGTGTCTGACACTCGAACTCCTTATACTCATGCACATGCCTGTGACTTAGGGGCGAGGGAAATTGATGTGAATGCTCTCCAGGTGTGGAAATGAACACTAGTCCACTGGCCCGTGGCGAGTCAAAAATCTGTAGGGCGAGTGAAATTAGCTAGCAAGTCATCCTGCTGGCGACCCGACAAATCCAATAGGCAAAGAAGATACAGTGTTCCTGACCAGTAAACATGAAGGACGACTAGTAGTTTCATAATTTCACTAGTCCTGTTGGCCAGTAGCTTA
The DNA here is from genome assembly GCA_039654325.1 of Tandanus tandanus. NCBI lineage: Eukaryota > Metazoa > Chordata > Actinopteri > Siluriformes > Plotosidae > Tandanus > Tandanus tandanus. The sequence continues at coordinate 15,480,585 of JBCNYH010000012.1, read as the reverse complement.
GTTTTGCTAAGTTCCACCCCTGCTCTCTCTCTTGTGGTTGTTGGCCATATTTGTTTACTGTTATGGGTCATGAACACAATATTCATTATGCACACTTGCTTATGTCTCTGTAAGTTCTATATAATTGTAACCCCTGCAAAGCATAATGGATACTATGTTTTCAGGGGCTGTCCACATGCGCCACCGCCGCCAGCTCTTCTTGTTAACACTGTAGCAGTACCTGTTCTTTATGGATTTATTACATTAAATTATATTATATTATATATTTATGTTGAATGGTCCCTATGGCACGCCCTACCAGCCTATGGAAACTGGGCAACCTTGACCTATTTTTCAAGTTCACAGAGGTCAATTTATCAAAAATGCCTGTTAACACTCTAGTGGCTGCAGTTAACCACACTTGGGATACACCTAGTGTTCTGTGAAAAGAATGCATTTCTAGTTTAATATAATTGAATAATATTCACATATTATCATGAATAGTATTATATTGCACACCCCAATAGCAAATGCACTCACTTTTTTTTTTTTTTTTTTAATCTTGCCCTGATTTATCTTTACTGTGTTTAATTAATATTTTTGGCTTGATAAAGTGAATCTCTGGGGACTGGAAAGAATGAGAGAGGACGTGGTTTGTTGATTTCTGGCACTGTTGTTGATTTCCCTTGGGAAAATCACCTTCGCAATCATTGGGATCATTTCAAAGGTTATTAAATACATGACATTTTGACAGGCATCATGTATACTAAAGTGTACTTGATGTACTGAACTTACCTTTTTTGATTTGTTTTTTAAATCTTGATATACTGTATTAATCTCGCCAGAAAAATTTGGTTTTGCGTTTAACCCATCCAAAGTGAGTACACACACAAGCACACGCACACGCACACACTCAGAGCAGGGGGCTGCCACACACAGTGTGGCGCTCAAAGAGCAGATGGGGGTTAGGTGCTTTAGGTGCTCAAGGGCACTAGAGTTATGAAGGTGAAGGAAGGGAAGGTGCAGCTCACTCCCCCCACTGCCACACATTTTTCCTGCTGGCTCGGGAATAGAACCAGCGACCTTTAGGGCCCAAACCTTATTTAGGTCTCAAACTCTCTAACCATTAGGCCACGGCTGCACCCTAGAAGACACTGCAGTCTGATGCAATATCACACTTTACTATTAGACACTTAAGCTGTTAGTTCAGTTTAATAACTAATTAGAAACTTAATAAACTTGGGGAACTAATAGATGTTTATACGTTGGTTAAAAGCAAAGTGCTGAAAGGGTTAAACATTTCCAATGGCTGTGAGAAATCAGTACTGAAGTGTAGCTGGGGAGCTTCTGTTCATGTTGCAGGCCTCATCACTCTATTCTGATTTTTTTTTTTTTTTTTTTTGCTTCCCACCATCCTTAGCATTTCTCATTCATGCGCCACATTTATATCTGCTGGTTTATTTGATCTGAAGGTCAGTTGACAGCTCAGCAGCTGTCCATGATTAGTGTGATGTATTACGTGTTTTTATTGTGGTAGGCTTCCACCTGAACTTGGATACCTGATCAGAGTGAATTTGATAGATGATTGGAATTTCTTTAATTTGACATTGAAATGTCATTTATACATAAATATATACTATATACAGTATATTCATTCATTCATTTTCTGAACCGCTTAATCCTAATTAGGGTCACGGGGAGGCTGGCGCCCATCTCAGCCGACTCTGGGCGAGGTCAGAGTACACCCTGAACAGCTCACCAGGCCATCACAAGGCATATACAGTATACAAAACCCCAATTCCAAAAATACTGGATCTCTGTGTAAAATGCAAGGACAAACAGGCTGCAGTGGACCTCATACAAGAACATGTAAGCATTCCTCACTCAGTCATTTGCTGAATCACTTAATCCTATCAGGTACACTCTGAACAGCTCACCAGACCATCGCAGGGCAACATACACAACCATTCACACTCACATCCACACCTAGGGACAATTTGGAACAGCCAATTAGCATATCCTTGGATTGTGGGAGGAAACTGGAGTACCTGGAGAAAACCGACGCAGGCACAGGGAGTACATGCAAACTTCACACAGAAATGCCTGGGACTTGAACCCAGGACCTACATGCTGTGAGGTAGACGTGCCAACCACTACACCACCATGCCTCCCACTCATCAGATGAGCCGATTATTCTTAGTAGGGTCATGAGGAGGCTGGAGCCTATCAGGGTACACCCTGAACACCTCGCCAGACAATCGCAGGGCCAAAACACACTCAAACCATTCACACTCACATACATGCATTAGTATTTGTAAAACCCTTGTACTTTTTTAGTAATCCGTGTCAGTACGAATGAGCCTCAACAGATTCACACGTATGTTCTATAAAATTGTTTAAACAGCCTCCATAAGAATGATAATTTGCACCTGTGTGTTAGTGTCTTCATGAGAACCGAAGATTTGCATAACTCACACCCTGCTACTACCATATAAGGCTACACTTTATATAGTATCTGACGGGAAGTTTTATTCAGAAGGATGGCATCGAAGTTGAAGAAAAAACTTTACAAGCTCTGGAATTAAAGTTGTTTTGTCAGAGCTCCAGAGAGGAAAAGGATCGTTTTAAGTCGTGTGAACAGCGGAATTAAAGGACCTGCTAAAATGAAAGAGTGGAAACATATAACTGAAGCTTTAAATGCAGTATCACCTGTAGTCACAGATCTGCATAAGTACATGCCACGGTAATCTAAACCGCGACAGCTAACAATTCACCTGTCTCTGCAAATAAATCCACACGCTTTTGGAAAACACGTTCACTTCCCAGGGCCAGACGCGCTAACGCTTCCAAAAGTAGCAAGTCAGCCATGACGAACCTGCAAGAGCACACCACACTCGGACCTTATTTAAACAAGATACTGTATATAAAGAAGACCAATTGACCTGATTAAGACAGCATATATGGTGTAGTGGTTAGCACGTCCGCCTCACAGTCAGAAGATCCTGGGTTTGAGTCCCAGGCTCGGCCGTTTCTATGTTTGCATGTTCTCCGCATGCCTGTGTGGGTTTCCTCCGTGTAGTCGGTTTCCTCCTACAGTCCAAAGTCATTCATAGGCTAATTGGCTGTTCCAAATGTCCCCTAGGTGTAAGTGTGGATGGGTGTGTGCGTGCGTGTGTGTGTGTGTGTGTGTGTGTTGACCCTGCGATGATATAGTGAGCTGTTCAGGGTGTATCCCACCTTTGCCCAGTGTCAGCGGAGAGAGAGGACACCTACATAAATACATTTAGAATGAAATATAACGTGAATCCAAGTTTATAAGATCATGTCAAGTAATATGTTCAGATGAATGTAGAGTCTTTTAGTAAATTTAAGTTAGAATTACAGCAAAATCATCACTTTGTTAGTACCTGTAGGAATATTCTAAATATCAGTGAATGCTATAAATTCACATAAATTGTTCGTACGTGATGTATAGTGCATGTGGATCTTTCCCACTGATTGCAAATCTCATTCATCCATTCATTCATTTTCTGAACCGCTTAATCCTAATTAGGGTGCCGGGGAGGCTGGCGCCCATCTCAGCTGACTCTGGGCGAGGGTGGGGTACACCCTGGACAGCTCACCAGGCCATCGCAGTGCAAATCTCATGAACCCATTTTTTCCAGAGGTGTTCCTGAGCCCATGCAGTGAGTTCCATGACAGAATCGTGCGTTGGTGTAGATTCTCAATCATCCAGGTCATGGTAATCTTAAAAAGCTTGAGTCGAGGCAACTGGACTTCTTTTTGTGGTTTTTGAAGACGTTTCTCTTTTAATTCAAAAAGCTTTGTTTGTTTCGGTCGTGTTTTTAATGCAGTGCCGCCTGAGAGTCCGAAGCTAGAAGGTTACGAGTGTCTGATATTGATTTTCCAGCCTCGTCCCGTGCGCACAGAGATTTCTCCAGATTCCCAAAACCTTTTGATGATATTATGTTCTGTAGATGATGAGATGTTAAGGAACATTATTGTAGACACATTTTTATTGAGGATTGGTGAGCCTCAGACCAGATGTTCTTTTTATACCCAATCATGTTGCTGATCTGTTGCCAGGTAACCAAATTAGTCACAAAATGTTCCTCCTGCTGTTTCTTTTTAGTACCACTTACTTTTCTTGACTTTTGTTGTCCCCTCTTTTTTGTGACATGTTGCTGCCGTCAAATGCAAAATGAGCAAAATTTTTTTATGAATGTCTCACTTTCAAACTTTGATATCGTTTCTATTTTCAACTGAGTCACATATGTGTTTATATTATATATTAATTTATTCATTCATTCATTCATTTGCCGAATCATTTGATCCAATTAAACGTTGTACACCCTGAACACCTCTTCAGTCCGTTGCAGGGTCACCACATACACAACCATTTACTCTCACGTTCATACCTAAGGGCAATCTGAAACAGTTACTTAGCCAACTCGTGAGAAAACCCACAAGAAACATGCAAACTCCACACAGCCCTCACTCACCAAGCCCGGACGCGAACCAAGGGCCTTATGACGATGCCGTGTTGCCCAATATGGGTTTATGAGAAATCATTGCATTCTGTTTTTAGTTACATTTTACACAGCGTCCCAACTTTTTGGGGAATTGGAGGTTGTGTATAGAGATGGACGGAAATAGATCTTTTGTACTCCACTTTGGCTTTGTCATGCCAGTGTAGCCTGAAAGTCTGCAAGAGCGTAAAATGGGAAGTGAGCCAGAAGAAAGGAGCGGAAGAGAGAGCGAGAGAGAGAGAGACAGAGAGAGCGAGAGAGAAACAGAGAGAGTGAGAGAGAGAGAGAGAGAGAGAACACTTTTAACATTTAATGATTTGGGTAAAGAGTGATTCAGAGCTGTATAGTTTAGGCAGAAATGCGACTCCATGTGAATGTTTTGAATAGTTTTAGCGCAGGATTACGTTTTTCCCCTCTGAACCTCTGAAGTGTCCCAGGAGTGAGAAGTACATAAAGAATGAATGCGTGTCTTGCCATGAATATGAAACCGAATATTCATAAAGACGCTAGCTGGGGTGTATATTATGTAAGCAAAGAAGAAAGTGGCATCACACACTCGCTCACATATATGCTAATTTATGGTTTTGAATTCAGGAGGCTGTAATAGTGCAGGGATGGCGAGGAGATGGAGTGATGATGCCGGTTAACCTGTGAATGAGTTTATTAGATGTCTTTTACAGAACCATTCCAGAGTGATGAGAGACGAGTGTGTACATGTATAGGTTGATTAGAATGAAAGGTGGGATATTAAAGTGTGTGTGTTTTAGGTGAGGAAGCGAAAGAGTGAGAAGGGGCGGGGGTGACTATTACCATGAGGGGTGGTGAGTGAAAAAAACAGAGAGAGAAGGGAATAGAATGAAAGTGTCTTGCGCTCAAACAGTGGTGGAGATCTAATGGTCTCACACACACACGCGCACACATACACACACACACACACACACAGGCAGTCAGCTCTCCAGGACGTCGCAGCATCCACAGATATCCACATTCCTTTGCTCGTTCTCCTCTCACCTCCATCCCTCCCTCCCTCCATCCATCCTTTGCTCCCTCAGTGAGAATCAGTGATTGGTGGAGAGGCGTACCAGCGTCACAACCGTGCCTCCTCTTCATACATGCTCCCAAAGCACAAGGAGAGAAAGAGAGAGAGAGAGAAAGAGGCATGGAAAGAGAGCAAGCATTCAGGTCCTAGGGTTTCCGAGGCTGCACACTTGTTTGTCATTATTTCTCTCTTTTTTTTTGGGTGGAGGGCAGGACCGGAAAGAGAGGTATTAATGCTTTCTCTTTCTCTGTGCCGCTGTTTGACAGGGGTGGTGCAGGCCAAGAGGAGTCCCAAAGTGTTGGTGAGTACCACCTCTCAATCTTCCATTTTCCTTCTCTTTATCCTTCCTCATCCCAGTTCTGTCCTGTTCATCATCTTTTTAATGAGTGGTATTGATTTAATGATGTAATGATGTGATGATGTAATGATGTGATGATGATGTGATGACGATGTGATATGATGACAATGTGATGTGATGATGATGATGTGATGTGGTGATGTGATGTGATACTAATGAGATAAACCTGAAGATCAAAATAACATCAATTAAAAACAAAAGATTAAAACATTAAACATTAACAAAATTTTATAAATTCAGTATATTATATATAAAATACAGAGGACTTCTCCTCTCCTCTCCTCTCTTCTCTTCTCTCCTCCTCTCTTCTCCTCTCTTCTCTTCTCTCCTCTCCTCTCTTCTCTCTTCTCCGCTCTTCTCTTTTCTTCTCTTCTCTCTTCTCTTCTCCTCTCCTCTCCTCTCCTCTCTTCTCCTCTTCTCTCCTCTCTTCTCTTTTCTTCTCTCTTCTCCTCTCCTCTCTTCTCTTCTCTCCTCCTTTCTTCTCCTCTCTTCTCCTCTCCTCTCTTCTCTTCTCTCTTCTCCTCTTCTCTCTTCTCCTCTCTTCTGTTCTCTTCTCTCTTCTCCTCTCTTCTCTTCTCTCCTCCTCTCTTCTCCTCTCTTCTCTTCTCTCTTCTCCTCTCCTCTCTTCTCTCTTCTCCTCTCTTCTCTTTTCTTCTCTTCTCTCTTCTCCTCTCTTCTCCTCTCCTCTCTTCTCCTCTCCTCTCTTCTCTCCTCTCTTCTCTTCTCTTCTCTCTTCTCCTCTCTTCTCTTCTCTTCTCTCTTCTCCTCTCCTCTCTTCTCCTCTCTTCTCTTCTCTCCTCCTCTCTTCTCCTCTCCTCTCTTCTCTTCTCCTCTCTTCTCCTCTCTTCTCATCTCCTCTCATCTCTTCTCTCTTTTCTCTTCTCCTCTCTTCTCTTCTCTTCTCCTCTCTACTCTTCTCCTCTCCTCTCTTCTCTTCTCCTCTCTTCTCCTCTCTTCTCTCCTCTCTTTTCTCTTCTCTTCTCCTCTCTTCTCCTCTCTTCTCTTCTCTTTTCTCTTCTCCACTCTTCTCTTCTCCTCTCTTCTCTTCTCTCTTTTCTCTTCTCTCCTCTCTTCTCTTCTCTTCTCCTCTCTTTTTTCTTCTCCTCTCTTTTTTCTTCTCTTCTCTCTTCTCTTCTCTTCTCCTCTCTTCTCTTTTCTTCACCTCTCTTCTTTTCTGCTCTCTTCTCCTCTCTTCTTTGCCCTTATTTTCTTCTCTCTTTTTATATTTTCAGAGCTACTGTTGCTTTTTGAACTGCAAATGTTTCAAGGAGACTCCTCCTCATCTGTGCCACTTTCACTGTCATTACTCCACACGTTTCTTCCTCTCCCTTCTCTTTACTCTGATATGTGCACCGCAGTGTAAGAGTGGGATTTTGAGGAGTGAAACCTAGAGAGAAAAAGAGAGTCCATTGTTTAATCATTGAGGAAAAATGACCATAGAAATGCATGTTGTGATGGAAGAGGAAGTGTTCCGGGTTTGTTTGTTTGTCATTGTTTGTCTGTCTCAGCCCTCAGAGACCAGGATATGTTCCTTAACATGTCACTTCTGTCTACAAAGACATGAGTGTTTATTATCTCTGTTTTCCACCTTCACCTGTGCAAATGCACGACTGCATCATATTACAGCTTCAAAGGAAACAAGGGGGTCGAGAGCATTGGGATTGGATTTGAGGAGTATTTTACATAATTGGTGAGGGGTTTGATCACCTGGGTGAAGATGATTAGAAACTTAGGGATGAAACTGATGAATGAAACTCCTTAAGAGTTCAGGAGATACAGACCTACAGCTGAATATCATATACAGTGTAATACAGTGTTAAAGTTTAATGAATGGATATGTTTTGATTTGAAGTCTTTGTAACGAGTGATTACTCTGTAAGTCGTGGATTAACCTGAGAGACAGAGAGAAAGAGTGAACGAAAGACAGAAGTGGACGGTGAGGTAGTGTAGTGCTTTTAGTTTCTGAGCAGAGAGATTGCTAAAGGGTCGATTACTTGTGTTTTAGGATCTTAGTTTAAGTGCCTCAGCCTTGTGTGTGTGTGTGTGTGTGTGTGTGTGTGTGTGTGTGTGTGTGTGTGTGTGTGTGTGTGTGTGTGTGTGTG
>JBCNYH010000012.1:15426634-15451640 GCA_039654325.1 Tandanus tandanus | reverse complement strand
GTAAAGCTGCTTTGTGACAATGTCAATTGTAAAAAGCGCTATACAAATAAAACTGAATTGAATTGAATTGAATTTTAACAGAGAGATCCCTTTTGAGATCCCCATGGAGGCTCCATGCAGACCAAGGCTTTTTCTGTAACACATTAGTGTCAAACTCAAGCCAAACTCATTTTATTTGGCCCGCAAGAGCTTTTAAAGAATATGATTATCGTACGTTCTTTGCATCAACAATTACCATGAAATGTAATTCATCATCCTTCCACTATGTGGCAGCAACCTTTTTTTAAATAAACAGCAAGTCATTCATGACGCAAGAAAGACTGTGTGTTGCCAGAAAAGGAAAGTGAAAAAAGAGAACAAATAGCTGAACTAATCATTTTGCCAGAATGATTTTGCTAGAAACTGTGCAATGTGGCCCTCAGTGAAAATGAGTTGGACACCCCTGCTGTAACATGCAACTATGTGCTAATGCAACCACATTATTCATATTTTTCCCTTAAAAGGTTTCAGTTTGGGGATTTTTTTTTTTTTTTAATTTTAGGTTACATTAACGGTGGAAAAAAGGAATTTTTTTTCTTGTTTTAAACTATGTAACATTAAAAAAAATAGATCTGTATACTTCTTATATCCACTGTATGTATAAACAAAATTACTGATTCACTTACTCAAGCATTCATTAAATCTGACCTTTAATCCTGCACTAAAACTAAACAGTTTCAAAAAAATTTAAACTAAACTAAAAAATTCAAAATCTAAAAAATAAGGAATGAGTTATATGTTTGTCTTCTTTAACAGTGGTAATTTTGTAAAAATATATTTTTACAATGTTACTTCTAAATATTTTGCCTGCAGTGCAAATATAATTAAAGTGTTCTGCTTGTGTTGTTATTTTAATTTAAGAGAACAGTGTTTGTGTTGTGTTAGAGGTGTGCATTGGACTGTTTTTTTTATTGCAGTTATTTTTGTAAATTATACACTGCAGTGTAGCATCAGAATTCAAACAAAATCTCAGAACCATTGTTACAGTACTTCTGCTGTGGCACTCAGGTGTTGTATCTGCAACCTTAAAGCTGCTTTATGACAGACAGACACACACACACACACACACACACACACACACACACACACACACACACACACACACACACCACGGAGGATTAAAAGAAAGCCCCTTGATGGCACATTAGAGCCAAAACATGTTTGTCTCATTTTCGAGTCCCATTTCAACGTTTAAAGTGAAATGAAAGGCAAGCCTTCCAAACTCTCCTGTTGCACGTGAACATATCTATATTTTCATTATCAGGTGGTTTTTACTTACATTTTCGAAGTTGTAATCAGCTAGAATCTGTTTGATAGTGTGCATTAGCCTATTTAATACTGCTGTTTCACTCTCGCGAGTGTGCGAAATCATAAGAATAGGACGTGTATCAGTCAGTTCATATAAGGCAAGTTAATGTCAAAAATAACAGTATACAGATATTAAACTAACAAATGAGACATAAACTAGTGAACTTCTGAATTATATAAAATTAGGCACATTTGCACATAATGCGAGCTTCCGTTTACATACATCACACAAACAAGGTATACTGGCGAATGGTATAACCCACCATTACCTTTATGCAAATTACTTCCATATTTACCGTCGCAAATCATGTACGACTTTTCGCAATACAATATTGCCCCCCTGTGTGCAGATTTACTACTTCCTTTTTTACTTCCCGAAGAAGCCCGTAATAACAATAGTACGTTTTTAAATGCAAACATGTAAACGATGTGTGCAATCTTTTATTAAGTTTGGGTTTAATTTTCATTTAATGATTTAATGAACAAACATACCAATAATCAGGAAAATCCGAAAGATTGCTTACCAAGTCTACTCTAGCCTTTAGTTGGTTCTATTTTCCAAAAAATAGTTAAACGAGTAATTTAAATCACTAATTAAAGGGGTCCTGTGGTGAATCAGTGTTACTAGCTATTTAAAACTCTCACATATAACGTCAGCAGTTCCAACGTCAGTCCATGCCTGATTTTAAAGTGCAAGTGCTACGACACTGGGCATGCTCAGAGACATGTTGCCATTCTGATTAGCTGTTCCAGCCTGGTAGTGGTGCAAACTCTCTGGATTAAAGCATACCCCGGGGTCATACACATTATCAGCCAATGCTGAGCTGCACGAACAACAAGTGCTGAAATCACAGAAAACATTTCTTTTTTTGTTCCTAAACCAACTGGTGACAGGAAAGCTGAGTAAAAATGACAGAAAAGACAACAGGAAAAAGAAAAAGACGACAGGAAAGCTGGCAAAACGTTAGCTGCATAAGCCATTTGGGATTTATCGTCATGCACATCTCTGGCAGCATTCTTATCCTCAGAGTCACTAGAATGTGACATCTCACTGTCTCCACAAGACTCCTCCCTTTCTGGTTCAAAGAGGTAACCAGTTACACCCATTTTCTCGAAATTGCTAGCCACAGTTGCTTCCTGAACACATTTTTTTTATCACCTAAAATAGTGCTCGCTGAATAGATCTGCTTGTTTACTCGCGTTGGACAAAATGAACCAACGAGTTCACGCCGCTTCCAGGAAAAAAAACGAATGCTAACCATTGGTTCAGTCCCTGCTAGTAATCCACAGGATAAAATTGCCCAGTTTTGTGATTTTTATGGTCATTTCTGTTAAAATAAGTGTTACATACTACATATTACATACGCACAAATTATGCTGTAAGGATGACCAATACAGGTACCTTTAATAAAGCCCAATGTACATTACACAAATGAAGTGATACGGAATGAACCACATCTAATACACTCCTATGTTAATCAACATGACCTTTCTTTCTCCCTTAAGCTTCATATCCAACCTCCTCCTGCTTTTTCTTTCCTAGTCCCAATGCACACCTGGTGTAACTCATAAAGTCAAAATGAAACAACTGTCTGTTTCCTTTGTCTTTACTAAAGAGCTAAAGGTCTCTTCTCTATCTTTTCTTCTTTGTGTATCTCTGCTCTTTCTCATTTTTGCCGGGCTCTTTGTCTCTCTCTTTCTCTCTCTCTCTCTCTGCCTCAGCGATGATGGCTCCCCATCTCGCTTCATGTCTAAGGAATGATAAACTAGGAGAGCCCTGCTTCTACCTAATGGGCCAAAACCAGACCACGGTTTGTAGTGTGCCGTTTTTTTTTTTTGTGAATCCTCCCTGTCATGCTCAGTAAAGCCTGTGGATTTTGCTTACATCATCCCAGCCTCTCACCACACCACAGCACCCCCACCTTTGCTGCACTTTCATCTTGCCACCATGTTATTTTACCCATAATACACTGCACTGACTGCTGACCCATTGCTGGAATCCATAACGCAGTATGGATTCATGCTGTTGCAGTTAGCATTTCAGCTCACAGGTGCATGTCAGTGTAATGCTTGTGAAGATGATGTTGATGTTGATGTTTGTGTCAGTTTGTCGCTGCACTTATCCTACCTGTAGTTAGGTCACCTGTCACAAGATTTACCAAATGTGTAGCAAGTATGTAAATACTGAATGTGACAACACAAACAATTTGCATATTTTTATAATCCTGTTGTCTGCACATATTAGCTTGCACGTTAATACTTCAATAAGTATCAAAACCACATTTTATGTATTTATGAAGCATCTTTAAGAGAAAATGCTCTTTTTAAGAACAGCTTTATGACTTGAGGGGATGTTTGTGGATCCAGCCCAGGCATTAGAAACTACAAGCAAGTTAATTTATAACAACATTTAGGGGTAACACCTTAAATTATTAGGCTGCAATGCATTAACAGAAACTTAATTTTCATTCACTCATTTGCCAAACGATTGCCGGGAGGCTGGAGCCTATCTCAGCTGACACTGGGCGAAGGCATGGTACACCCTAAACAGCTCACCAGTCCATCGCACGGCTAAAACACACCCAACCATTCACACTCACACCTAGGAGCAAATTGAAACAGCCACTTAGCCTAATGTGCATGTCTTTGTACCGTGGGAGAAAACTGGAGTACACCGGAAGAAACCCATGCAAGTACAGGAAGAGCATGCAAACTCCATACAGAAACACCCTCACTGAGCCCGGGACTCGAACCCAGGACCTTCTTGCTATGAAGCGGACGTGCTAATCACTACACTACGATACCCCCCAAAAAGAAAGCAGTGTGTTCCAAATTCTCTTTGACATGTATATCATTGCAGACTGTAATGAACACCTATTCCTGTGTTTTCAGACCTGTAAAACTTTCTAAAGAAAGTTGATACCAGGGCAGTTTAGGGCTAGTGACAAAGTATTATTATATATTTAAAAGTATTTTTAAAGTATTATATAATTAATTATTATTATTTTTTAATATATTTACTGTATTAATTCCGCAAGGGAAATTATTGCCTCTTAACCCATCCAAAGTGAGCACACACACACACACACACACACACACACACACATTAACAGTGAGCACACACTCAGAGCAGTGGGCTGCCACACACTGGGGTGCCCAGAGAGCAGTTGGGGGGGTAGGTGCCTTGCTCAAGGGCACTTCAGCCATGAATCTGGAGGAAGGGAAGGTGCAGCTCACTTTCCCTCAGATGGGACTCTATCAAGAACTGTCATTCATTTATAGCTGATATATCTACACAGACTCGGGATTACTCTGCGAATTCTTTTTTAATCACGTCAGTATGGAGTTACATTTACACTGTGTCTGGAAGTGCCATCGACTTCTCGGCTCTGAGACACCTGGGATGGACCGTCAAATCAGTATGTCAGGTTTTTTTTTTGCACACCATGTGCTCCAAATCAATAACAAAAAGACCATCCAGAATGTTACCAGTAACAAATCTGAAAGCCGAAGCTTGTTATGGTATGTGGTTGTGTCTGTACTCCGGTACCTTATACTTCTGTGGTGCAACAATAATGCAGCAAAGCACATTAAAATTTTTGGAGCAGCATGTTTTCCAAGGTCCTTCATACATATTTCAACAATACAATACGAAACTACATTCTGAGCACAAAAGGCATGGCTGCGGAAGAAGAGAGTGCCGATGCTGGGCTGCAGTCCTGACGTGTTCCCAGTAGAGAATGTGTGGTGAATATTTAAAGGGGAAAATACAACAGTGACAACGACACCTTAAGACCATGTATGCAGAAAGGATGAGAAAAAATAACACTTGAAATGCTCATTCGTTTATATCTTCAGGTCCTTAGAAGATATGTTACCTGTTGCATAGGTTTCCTCCGGGTACTGCCTGCAACCCTAATTAGGATTAAGCAGTTCAGAAAATGAATGAATGAGTCCAAAGACATGCACGTTAGGTTAATTGGCTGTTCCAAATTGCCCCTAGGTGTGAGGGTGAGTGAATGGTTGTGTGTGTTGGTCCTGCAATGGACTGGTCAGCTGTTTAGGGTGTACCCCGCCTTCGCATAGAGTCAGCTGAGATAGGTTCCAGCCTTCCCGCGACCCTAATAAAGGATAAAGCGGGCCAGCAAAAGGATGGATGGATATAAAATATAAAAGGTTTATTTATTTATTCAATAGGGTTTAGGTTTATTCAATAGGGTTAAGGTCAGGACTCTGGGGTGCCAATACATATGTGAAAATAATTCCTCATGCTCCCTGAACCCCTCTTTCATTATTTGAGTCCCCATTTTATATCCGTGCCATCAGGGAAGAAAAAGTCCATTGATGGGATAACCTGATCATTCAGTACATTCAGGTCATCAGCCTCAACCGGACCAACTGGAGCAACAATGCCACGGAGATTGCATGCTGTGATCAAGGCTAAATACACACCATGAAAATATTAGTGTTCTACTTTTTTTTTTTGGTCGGGCATTGTATATTGGGAGTAGCTGCGATTGTTAAATGTAGGTATAGGGTATCTGGGATAAGATTCTACATGACAGTTGTAGCAGGTTTGCTTGTCATTCCTCTGTGTATCTATAGCCCATGTATAAGGTTGAATATTAAAAAGAGAATGCTTTGCACAGTGTGTGTTCCCACATTGCATGAATGTTCTGTTATTCGTCTGTGAAGGATCTGTGTTGTCAGAATGTATTCTTTTTAAGAATAACATCACTTGGTTCTTGAAGCACTAGTTCTAACTGCCTGTGTGCTATCGAGTGCATTAAACACATTAGAAATCAGGCAGCACCAGCATTAACATATACTGAATAAAAATATAACTTCTAATCTTGTTTTAAGCATGTATGATCAGTTAGACATTGTTTGTTTGTTTTTATTATTAATTTGAGATTTGATCGAATTTGGACATTGGATTTAAACCCAATTATAATTAAGGATAATCAACAGATAAAACAATTCATGTTTGGAATATTCTTCCAACATTATCTGTGCTTAAAACACGAGATGTAAATATGTTTTGTGATCCACTATGATTTAAATGGTTTAATTTAAATGTATCATGCTCTATTGCAGACGGGCCCAATGACGGGTACCCTGCCCCACCCGGGCCACAAAATATTCCGGAAGTGAGAACACTGCTGCCCAATGGCCGCTTTGACCTCCCATTGGAGAAAAGCTACACATCAGAACACCACACAAACCCCTGGTCCCAGGAGCAGTGTCAGAGAGGTAGAGGGCATGAACGAGAGAAGGATCCGGTTAGGGAGGAGTACAGAGATCACACCCATCACCGAAAACACCCTCAGAACCACACCTGGAGCAACAATCGTGCTAATACCCGAGGTGTCCGATCACCCTTTCATTCCCCTTCACGTTCCCCTGAAAAGTACAAGAAGAACTCTGGCCACAAAGTCAAGAAATCCGAGTCAGAAAGCGGCATTGCCAGGCTCTTCAAGACACTGAAGAAAGATGGTGGCTTCGGCAAGAAGCCTGCTGACCGGGAGGTTCGAGGCCGCCATCGCTCACCTGAGAGAAGGAAAGGCACAAATACACGCCGTGGTTCTTTGGATCGCTCCCCAACACGAAAAAATGGCTCCTCTCCAGATCGGCGTAGGGCAAAATCCATGGACCGGAGGGCAGAACGTTCGCAACGTGATTATTCTCCAGAACAAGTCTCTCGTGGTTCCAGTCACACTTACACCCCACAGATTGGAACGCCGGAAAGGCATTACCAACCTCAGCAGAAATGGCAGCCTCAGACACCCAGCCAGAGCTACCAAGAAGAGGGCTACCTCACCTCCACTCCAGAGAGACCCAATAATAGCCTGAAGAATGGGCGTTCTTCCTCTGAGCGGGAGGAGAGGTTTTGGAGCAATGGCACACCGCAGAGACGCTACCGGAGGGAATCAGACAGCAGCAGCAATAGCAGTTACCTTGAGGAGGCGGCCGCTCCCAGGCTGAAGGATTACTACAACACCATGAAAGCCAACAGCACCATCTCAATTCCGCAGTCCAAGAGACGGCTTTATAAAGAAAACCAAGCCGACCTCAGCATCTGAGCACGGGAAACCCCCATACCCATAAATAAACACACGCACACACACACGCACAAACACACACACACACTCCGCTGGATAGCTGATAATATCACAGTGGTTTTAAGCATATATTCAATGAGGTGACTGATTGATTTTTTTTGGAACGAATGGTAAATGGAGTGACGGATTCTGTGATTGGTTGATCTATTAATCGGTTAATTGATTGCACAGTTGACTTATTTTATGTCTGCACATTTTAGCCCAGGACAAGACAAATCTGCAGACCAGCCACAAACAGCAACAACACATCCTAATGTCGACTTTATTCATTTTGTTTGTTTGTTTGTTTGTTTGTTTGTTTGTTTGTCTCATATCTCTACAGTGTTGTGTTGATCAGAGAGTAAGGTTTTTGTGCAAATCTGTGTCGGATCAGTCAAGAGAGCACGTTTTGTCCCATCTGTTTAACTTTCAGTTTATTTTTAAAAGTCATTTAAATTTTATTATTTTTTTAATGCTGTATGTCCTATATATTCCTCATAACTGCAATTTTAGCAGATCAGAGCACAAGAGTGTTTGTACATTGTATGGAAGAATACCTGTCATACATATACATATACATATGTACGTGATCATCTGAAGTGAAGGTAAATTTTAGAAGAATATATACGAACTATGATGCTACTGTCTAATGAAGTAATATATTTAAAGTTTATTTATTTTTTCTAATTGGCACATAAATGAAGTAAGTAAGACGACTTCTCCTTCCTCAGTGAAATTTGTTGCTTGATCTACTGCGCGTGATCTGACTCAAGTTCTCTTTTTCGATTGTTGTGGAGTGCTGCTCTACCCATAATTCCCTTATCACCTAAACAAGCCAAGTTATGGAATCCATCATGTTATTTAAAAGGGTCTCAGACTGGCCATTATTCATCTGCAAAAGTGTCAAGTAACAATAATGATAAGAATGTGTTCAGTGTCTACCCTAAAGCCAGTCTCTGGGGGGGGAGTGATTCAGCTACAGATTTGACCCTAGTGGATCTTTTTTTATTTTATTTTATTTTAATAAATATATATAGGTTTTCAGGGCTTAGCAAAGATATCTTAGCATCTGTAGTCACCTTTCTCAGCCTATAGGAACCTAAACCATAGGAAAGTCCTGACCAAGGCAAATGTGGTAGAGTCTGTCCACCTGAGCCATTCCATGTCTTTGCACTGGAGTATGATAAACGCCGAGCTATGCGTGTCTGTATGAATGCATTTTTTTGTGCCTGTGTATATAACATTTCAGATTTGACAAGCCAACATGAAGTCTCTAAACATGACGACGGGGTGGGGGGATACTGCAAGTTGCATCGCTGCCATCTTCATAGTACTGTACGGAACCACTAACCTGTCAGCCACCGTCGCGTGTACAGACTTTTACTACTGTATGTAAGTAATAGCAACCTCTTGAAAAGATGAGACCGTTGCCTTTTCTTGTACAAAAGAGAATTTATGAGAACCCTCCATCTTGAGGAAGATGATATGGTATGTTTATACTCCTCAAGCAGAGGCGGTGAGTCATAGATAATATGTGTAATTTATACTCTAAATCAGGCATGTTTCAAAAATCCAGAGACGACCGACCGGCGATCTGTTTTTGTTGTTTTTCCCGGGGGTGGGGAAACTTTTAGGGTTGATCAGGCATTATTTGAGAATGAGATGGGGTCCGACTATCTCTCGTGATGCATAGCCTGCCTTTTTATTGTATAGCACTTGTATACTGTCTGTGGTCTCTCTGCAATGTTCTCTGGACTTCAATGCTTTTTTTTGTGTGTAAATGAAAGCAGTACATGTATATGGGCCAATCTTTTTTTATCAAACACTATGCATATATAGATACTACATTGTCCATAGCTTTATTTGACTCATGAAGTTATACATAACGTTAGTCTAAGTACAAGTAGATGTTGACCTATCCAGTAAAGCTTTTTCTTTCCTCCTTCAAATGGATCGCAATGTATATGTAGCTATCAAAAAGAAGTCTGTGAATGCTATTTTTATTATCAAATAAAGTTTTCCATACAAATTCATACAATTTCTCTCTTTTATATATAACCCATGGTGTTTAATGTAAACATGGATGTGATGTAGTGCACTGTATGTTTGCTACAGTACGTAATAATAAGTATAATACAGGGTGACCCAATAAAACCTCCCATATTTTAAAGGTAAATATAATAAAAATTGTTAAAGAGAATCAAATTATTATTTTCACACATGAAACTTCATTCAGTACAGTTTTTATTCATCATGTTATAAAAATGATCCTCCTCCAAATGGTGGCTGTCATTGTCTATACACTCTTGGACATGATTTCTGAAGGCTGTCAAGACTCGACGGGTCATGTCAGGTGGAACAGCGGCGATCTCCTGCGGAATAGCAACCTTAAGGGCTTATGAGTTTGGAATAGATGAGAATACACCCGTGATTGAAGGTAGCGCCACAGAAAAAAAATCAAAAGGGGTGAGGTGAGAGGAACGGGCTGCCACCCGACATCCCCAATTTTAGAAACAGTTTCCTCAGCACTTCCAATGATCTTGGAGCTGTGTATGCATTGTTGGTGATTTCATCATCAACAATGGCCGCATAGCACACAAATGTTTTCTTGCTCGTGTGCTGGCATGTTCTGGAGATGCTTATGCACCCGAAACCATGTCCACAGACGTATACTTCCACACTTTCTCTTTCACTCAAATTACAGATATACTGTGAATTAAAAACGAGTTTTCCTACAATTTACTGTCACATACTTCATTAGATCACTAAGAAGTGCCCCTCCCCTCTCTTTTTCTCTCTCTCTTTCTTTCTCTCTCTCCCTCTCTCTCTCTCCCTCTTTGTCTCTCTCTGTCTCCTCTCTGTCTCTTTCTCTCTCTGTCTCTCTATTTCTCTCTCTCTCTCTCTCTCTCTCTCTCTGTATATTTGTGTGTCACCCAGTTAATCACACTGCCGTCTGTGTGCATGACATCGTTATCCAAACTCCCATGAGTGACTGATGCGGCCAACTGACCTTGATGAGTGGTTGCTATGGAGACTAGGTGTGATGTTTTTTTAAGCCCTGTGGAATGGGAAAGAAGGCAGGGTTATGGAAAAATAACATTCATGTGCATTTATGAGATGCTGTGTTATAATAGATGGGTCATTAGGCTTCATTTAAAATATAAATCTCCATGACAATGTCGACTGATACAGGTCTAATATAAAACAAACTAAGTTGATGTGTCTTTATTATTTTTCTTATTCTTTCATTAATTCATTTTCCAAACACTATCCTATCAGGGTCATGGGGCGGCTGGAGCCTATTTTACCCAACTCCAGGCAAAGGTGGGATACATCCTGAACAGCTCACCAGTCCATTGCAGGGTGACACAATCATGATTATTCACACTTACTCCTAGGGGCAATTTGGAACAGATAATTAGCCTAATGTGCATGCCTTAGGACAGTCGGAGGAAACCGGAGAACCTGAAGGAAACCCATGAACGCACAGGGGGAACATGCAAACTCCACACAGATACGCCCTTGCCAAGCCTGAGACTTGAACCCAGGACCTTCTTGCTGTGAGGCTGATGTGCTAACACTACTCCACTGTCCCGCCCGACTGTATTTTATTTCTGCGACTTTTGATTATTTTGACAATTGATTAAATTATTTACAGCTGACTCTATTTTTTTTTTCAATGCCTGAGATTAATAAATCAACTCTTTTAAGAAGTGTCTTATGATTTAAACTGGAAGCGTTATGGAGACTTGGGTACTCAGGGCAAAGGTCAAAGGTAAACGATGATAAATGCTTGTATGTTATTAGCATAGACAATATACACTATAATGGGAATATACATTAATTTATCCGACCTCCTGAGTCAGAAAACAGGCTAGCTGGACTTCTTACAAGCTAACTGGTTCAAACGTTGTCCCTCAAAATAAAGCTGCTAGCATGGCCACTTCCTTCCTTCCTTCCTTCCTTCTATCCATCCATTCATCCATCCATCTATCCAAGCAAGCAAGCATTATTTTGTTTGTATTTAGGAATATACCGTATAAACTTTAGTCTCTATGAAAATCCCAGGACATCAGGAGATTCTGAAATACCCAGCCCTGACCACCATGTCACTCAGATCACATTTCTCTGCCTTCTGATAATTGAACTTCTTGACCTGTACCCACATGATGTTAAGCACTGTGCTGCTGACCCAGGACTGGATGATCTCATTCATTCATTCTTTCATTTTCTGTACCACCTAATTCTAATTAGGGTTGCAGGGAGGCTGGCGTCCATCTTAGCCGACTCTAGGCAAGGACAGAGTACACCCTGGACAGCTCGCCGGGCCATTGCAGGGCTGGATGATTACATGTTTGTATAAACATACAGTATATCGGTGTTCCTAAGTCAATGATCAATGAATACTACGAATACAGCAGATTGTTAAATTAAATGTCTTGTGAATAGTAGCTTCAGTTCTTCAGTCTGTGCTGATGGTATAAAAAGATATTTAAAATGAGGGGCATTTGAGCCAAAATGTGTGTAGTGAACAACGCTGGAACATTTGATGATAGATCAGGTTTATTTTAGACTTTAGTATGCTTCAGTAATACATGGTTCATTGCAGTTCTGGTACCTTCACTGTTCTGGTCTTGTTTGGTATTTAATGTTATAATATAAACTTGATCCCCCACAGAAATATTTTCTATGTTCATCTTTTCAAGATTAGCCAGTCTAGTTATTGCTGCCATGAGTATTTTGCTTTGTGAAAAAAAAAATGTTATATATACCACAAAAAGGAGCAACTTCCCAAAACACTAAAGAAGGTATTTCCTAAAATAAACACAGGCAGCAAGAAACTATCCTTTTAATGGCACTTTTACAGCAGGGCAGCACGGTGGTGTAGTGGTTAGCACATCCACCTCACAGCAAGAAGGTTCTGGGTTCGAGTCTGGGGTTTGACATTTGCATGTTTTCTCTGTGCATGGGTTTCCCCCAGGTACTCCGGTTTCCTCCCACAGTCCAAAGACATGCACATTTAGCTAATTGGCTTAAGATTTTTCCCTATGGGTGTGAATCTGAATGTTTGTGTGTATTTGCTTACTTAGTAATTTTAAATTAATTTGCTTATTTAGGATTATTTGGTTGTTTATGGAATGTCTGGTAGAACTTAGTAGCATAATTATTATAATAATTAAGTAATAACAATAATTGATAGCGTAGCTCCTGAGCGGAGCCCTATATGCATGGAAGATGACTTGGATGGTTGTCCCGTGTCCGTGCCACCACAGGAAACCCAATAAAGCTGCCATGGCAGCAATATAAAACAGAATAAAAACACACAATCTAACTCAGGGAGGCAGAGAAACATCCGTTGAGCAAAACACCAAAAAATAACGTGAACACAGAACATGAACTCGTTAAACAGGTAATTAAACTAACAAAACAGGCCATACAAATAAAAGTAAAAGTCAGTGAGTGAAAGGCGGTGAGAAGAAAACTCTGTGTTAACCTTTCCTTTTTTCGCTTCAGACCATAGTCAGGGAATGCAGAGAAGATATATTAATTAATTAATTTATTTATTTATTTCCTCCAGGTTGAAGTTGTTTCAGCTCTTAAAGGAGCCGCGCTACTCTTATAACACCAGACTCAGACACCTGTCAATAGAGATATCATTTGGGAGCTCCGCCTTTAGGCAGTGCCTAAATCTATATAATATTTATATAACTAAAGGTGCGCTTACCCAATATCGATCATGATCTCGATTTGAGTCGATCGTATTCATATTTCCTCTGATGTAACAAATCGGAATATGATCAGAGCAAATCAGGATTATGATGGATATCGTATGACTGCACCGTAAGTTTTTTCATATTTTTGTGTATATGCTACATCTACTATATACATATCTGCAGGTTTTTTAACCCAATTAGCACACTGAAATGTTCAGGAACTCTAATCACTGAGCATTAAATGATTGATGTGCCCATTGTTCTGTTCTCTTTGACTTTCCTTGCTGATGCTGTTGTCCATTATGCATTACTGTTGCTGAGTCCTTATTTAATTTTTCTGTCCACACACAAGTTGCTTTGTATTTGTCTGTTTGTAAGTGTATGTATGTGCGTATGTTCTTCTTTTTTCCTGCACGGTATTTGTCTACAAGGTGAGTAGGATATACACAATCATAATCTGCTTATGTATTATTTGCCTTGCTGACCTAGGGAAAAGATAAACATAGCTTATCGTGTCATAGTGACTGTT
Organism: Tandanus tandanus; assembly: GCA_039654325.1. NCBI lineage: Eukaryota > Metazoa > Chordata > Actinopteri > Siluriformes > Plotosidae > Tandanus > Tandanus tandanus. The sequence goes on along the minus strand of JBCNYH010000012.1, from coordinate 15,437,949 downwards.
TTAGCTGTAATACCACATACTGTAACGCTTGAACAATACAAGGTGACTCTGGGCCTTGATTCCAACAGACTCTACCGAGAGTAGTGTAACCATACAAGGCAAGATATTGAACATAACCAAGTACAAGTACCTCTAATTATTGGTTATCTTTCCTTTCTTTACATATATTTGACTTTTAGTTAATTACAAGTGGTGAGCAAGTTCGCCTTACAGCAAGCTTCAAGTCCCAGGCTTGGCAAGGGTGTGGAGTTTGTATGTTCTCCCTGTGCTTGTGTGGGTTTTCTCTGGGTTCCCCGGTTTCCTCCAACAGTCCAAAGATATGCACAGTAGGCTCAGTGGCTGTTCCAGATTGCCCCAAGGTGTAAGAGTGTAAATGGTTGTGTCTGAGTTGTCCCTGCGATGATTGGTGAGCTATTCAGGGTGTACCTTTGCCCAGTGTCGGCTGAGATAGGCTCCAGCCTCCCCACAACCCTAGTAGGATTAAATGGTTCGGCAAATGAGTAAGTGAGAATAATTGACCTTTAATGTACTAGTAATCTGCTTATTTGCAGATATCCTGGAAACCAGACATGAAGACAAAGGGTTTTATCCTTGAGGTGAAAGTCATCATTTTGCTGAGATCCAGTAAGAAGGAGAAAATACACCACACTGAATCTCTCATTTCAGATAAGTCTGTTTTTATTCATTTCACAATGCTACTGTAACATGTTCGATTAACAATGCAGCTCAATTAAAACATGAAAAGGGTTATTCATTTGCAGTGTGCATTTTATTTTTATGTTGCCTTGATTACATGCCTCTACAATCACGACAAAGCCAGTAAAGTAAGGAGTCCAACAATAAGAGTGCTAAGATATTAGTATTATTTCCTTTTGACATTTTTAAAAACAAAACAATATGCACATCTATGCTGGACTTTAGTAAAATATAGAAACAACATGGACGTGGCTCGTCCTTTCTTTCAACTGTCTTTAGTTGAACCAATTGGGTTTTATAACCATACAAAAGGGTGAAAAGACTTTACTTCTGTGAGTCGTTGTGGTCACTTGATTCTCTGGGCTGAAGTCTTCGTCTCGGTGGCCGTTGTAGGGGTGCCCAGTGGGTCTTGCTGCAGTGAGTAAGTTGGCTTGTGTCTTTATGCTGGAGACACGGAGCTGGAGGAGACGGATGAGGCCTCGGTCTTGGAGGCAGTAGTGGAGGCGCCCTCTTCTTCCTCGAAGGGGTTCTTGCCGCAGCACAGGGTGGTAATCATGCAGTGGCGGAACTGCTTGTTCATGCAGACATAAATGATGGGGTTGAAGCATGAGGAGCTTTTCGCAAAGAAGGCTGGAAGTGTCATGAAGACAGGCCCGAACTCACTGCCCTGATGGGTAAAGATGTACCAAGCCACACTGGCATAGGGCAACCAGGCCACCAAGTAGCCAATGAACATGATGATAACCATGCGTGTGACCTCACGCTCAGCTCTCTGGGTAGTTTCAGATTCCTGCTGTGCAGCGGCAGCCTCCTTGACAGTGCAGACCAGACGGCCATAGCAGAAGGTGATGATGAATAGTGGGACCAGGAAGTGGACCACGAACATGTAGATGACAAAGGACTCATTGTTGAACCCCTCTGCACGAGTGTAGTAGTCAATTCCGCATGAGCACTGCATACCCTCAGGGATATAACGGGACCAGCCGACCAGGGGGGGCACAGTACAGGCCAGTGCCATGATCCAGGTGAATGCTACTCCCATGATGGCATGGTTCTCTCCAAATCTGAAGTTACTCATGGGTTTGCAAACAACTACCCACCTCTCAATGGAGAGCACGACCAGGCACCAGAGTGAGTTGATGCCACCAAAAGTTGCAAAGAAGGCTTCCAAGTTGCAGCCAAGGCGCCCAAAGACGAAGTAGCCATGCATAGATGTGTATACCGTGGTTGTGAAGCCTCCAAATACCATTAACAAGTCAGCAACAGCCAAGTTCAACAGGATGTAGTTTAGGGGTGTACGCAGCTTCTTGTGCTCAATGGTGACATACAGCGTAAGGAAGTTGATTGGAAAGCCGATGAGAATGAGGAAGAACATGTAGGCTCCCAGCATAGCGAATGCCCATGGTGCCACTAGGTAGTACTGAGGATATTCGTATGGACTCTTCACAACGCCAGTGGCATTGGACATGGGCACGTAGAAGAACGGCCCCTCTGTTCCATTCATGGCTGTGGTTGAGTGGTGTGGTTCCCCCTTTCACTGGACTTTGGCTATGCCTGAGGAACGGTGGTGGAATGTGTAAGGTCTGTGCTACAAATGGACCCTGGGTGTATCCCGTTTGCTTTATATTGCACCTGGGATTACCAATGCTTTCCACAATGTCAGCAGAACATGATTTAGGCCACAGATAATTAAATAATCCCGTCCACTGCTGCACTGCATTTCTGGTAACTCATCAAGTTATTAAGGTTACCTGTCCAACTCCAGCAGCGACCCACACCTGCTGACTGGTTAAGTCCGAGTATGATTATCAGCAATAATTCTTCAAAATAAATGGTTTGCTTTACTCCATTCCCTGTGTTTAAATGAATAGAATAGAATAGAGTATTGAGTGTACTGTAATTAAATATGTTCCACGTACACCTTTGTGGGAGAATCTACTGGGAAGTGGGTGAAATTTGGCCATGGTTTAGGAGATTACATTTTTCATCCACGTTCCAGCTCCCTGAGGTATCTTAGCATCGGATTGGCAGGAACTCCATCACAGGAAGTCATATTCATCAAGAAGAAAGTAGTACTTTCCAAGAGTGACTCATTTTCGATCTCAGTTCTATATGTAGTCCGGCCATCAAGTCTCAGAAGGCAGTTCTATACCTGACGCTATTGGATGCAATCAGTAAGCATCAGTATTTAACCCAGCAGTCTGAGCTCAGTGCCCACAATCCATGCTCACAATATAGAGATAGAAAAATAAAAGTACAAATTCTGATTCAAATGATATGGCAGGATGCATTATGTCTCTGACTGAAATTATCTATGTTGTTATAATGGCATAGATTCAGGCAATGCACAGACACTAGGAATGCTGTGTAGTAATTGGACTTTAACTTATATAGCTTTGTGCTAACAAATAAATATATACACCCACAGAAGTCTTCCTGCCCTGCGATGGCCTGGCGAGCTGTCCAGGGTGTACTCTGCCCTCGCCCAGAGTCGGCTGAGATGGGCGCCAGCCTCCCCGCGACCCTAATTAGGAATAAGCGGTTCAGAAAATGATGATGATGAAGAAGTCTTCCTCCAAACAACCACGTATACTTTAGACCTTTCTTAAGCAGTTTGAATGCTATTTAAAGCTTGAATTCACTCAGACTACCTTTAGATGTCAGAATTGCTGGACTGTGGATTTGGGAGAGAGTGCGCTGGGCTTAGCAGCCTTCCAGTGGTGTGTCGCATGGAGAGGATTTAAAGATTAGAAGAATTTTTGCACACTTAAAGGCATTAAGCAGCTTTCTAGGATGTCTCACATTCACCCTTCAGGTCCTTAGAGGATCTGTGCAGGCCTATAGTTCCACATCGGCTATTCTGAAAAGATTGATTTCTGTTTGAACTGAAATGAGTTCTGTAGATAAATTAGAAATTGCTCAGCAGTTATTATGCATTAAACTAACCGGCTTCAATGTTGATCTGATTTTTGTAAAAAAAAATAATAAACAAATAAATAAATATAATAAATAAATAATAATAAATAAATTTAATAAAAAATAATACAAATAATAATATTGAGATTTTTTTTTTTACTAAAATATGGCATACACTAGCCTAATAAACAGTAATATATTATAGGTTATGTATTATTATAATAATAATGTTGGGCAGCATGGTAGTGTGGTGGTTAGCACATCTGCCTCACAGCAGGAAGGTCCTGGGTCCCAGACCCAACAGGGGCATTCCTGTATGGAATTTGCATGTTCACACCATGGTTGCCTGGGTTTTCTCCGGTTTCCTCCAACAGTCCAAAGACATGCCCATTAGACTAATTGGATGTTCCAAATTGCCCCTATGTGTGAGTGTGTTTGTGAAAACTTGTGTAGGTGTGTGTGTTGGCCCTGCAGTGGTCTGTGGGGTATACCCCACCTTCACCTAGAGTTGGCTGAGATAGGCTCCAGCCTCCCTGCGACCTTCGTAGTATTATAGGTTTTACATCATTTGTAAGATGAAGTACCACACTTACAATGCCAGCGTTTAGTGTTATTTCTAAACTACCCTGAAAATGAAATGGTTGCACTTTGTAAGTTTTTTTTTTTGAGGGACTGTTACAAGTGCAAAAATGACCCCAGTAAAAGATTACATCATTAAAAGCATGACAACATTGATGGAGAGTATAATTTTTTCATAAGTGACCTATTACCACTAGTGGCCACTAGAGGCACAGTTGGAATTACTGCCAATGAGAAAAGTAAGCAAACAAATCATAAAATAGTGGCTTAGAATATGGATTTAATATAATATATAGGGTTTAATAAGGACTTATTACATTTAGATGCAGGTTTTCCAGGTGTTCCTGCTTCATTGGTGGTAATACCTAAATAATTCTACAACTTTTAAGCCATTTTTACTCCACTGATTTTACATATAAATAAAAGACAAATAGCATTAAAACATTTATAAACTCTATCCACAGAACATTGACTGTCCCACCCTTCTTTAACTTATTAAACTTTTAAATATCATTTTTAGAGGTCTAATTGTCTGTTACAGATTGCCCCTAGGTGTGCGTGTAAGAGTGCATAGTTATGTGTTGGCCTTGCAATGATTTGGATAGCTGTTCCAGGTGTGCCCTGCCTTCACCCAAAGTTAGTTGGGAGGGGTTCCAGCCTCGCCTGCAGCCCTAATAAAGGAGAAAGTGTTTCAGAAAATGGAATAAAAATGAAATATTTGAAAATAAATCATTCATGTTTGTAATGTTTAATGCCACTAGTGTCAGTAATAGTGTATATATTTTTTGTATTTGCCAATTTTAAGCTAATAACACAAACTTTTATATATTACTAATTTTTCAGCAAAATGAAGCCAGTTGAAATTAGAGGAGCACTTATGGAGTGTAAGGTACCTCTGCCAGGCACAAATGGATTATTATAACTTGCCATTGTTATAATGAAATGTCACCCCCTAGTGGGCGTCAGATGAACATTTTGCCCCATGTTAATTAAAGGTAGAGATTTTTCAGGATTCTTTTTTAAACATGATTCCATGCACGAACCACCTCCAAAATTTTATGGGTTCTTTCCAAGCCCAGGCCCCACCTGTCCCCCAAGTTTGATGAAAATCAGATCAGCAGTTTTTGCATATTACTAATTAACTAACTAAATAACTAACCAACTATTATTATTATATTATTATTATTATTATTACTATATTTGATTAAATAAATATAGTGCTGTGACCTTCGTACTATCATAGGTTTTGCATCATTTGTAAGATGAAGTACCACACTTACAATGCCAGTGTTTAGTGTTATTTATAAAAGGCTTTTTTAACAAGCATTTATTCTAATTAATTAATGAATTAGAATAAATGCTTGTTAAAAAGCCTTTTATAAATTCCTGGACCAGGATCTGCTCCAAAATATTACGGGTCCCTGCTGGGTTCATACCCCATCCCTCCACCAATTTTGGTGAATAGTGGCTCAGTTGTTTCTGGATAATCCTGCTAACAGACAGACAAACAAACAAACAGACATTGGTGGATACATAACATCTTTGTACATAACCAAGCGGTGGAAGTTAAAAAAATAAAGTTTATTATTGCTGAAATACACTATACTGCCAAAAGCATGGACACCTGAGTACTGAACAACCCATTCCAAAATCATGGGCATGACTGACTGACTGAGTTACTGTTATGACACCCTCCACTCTGAGAAGGCTCTCTACCAGATTTTGGAACATGGCTGTGGAGTTTGATACTTATTCTCCCACAAGAGCACAAGAGGTCACACAGTGTCAGGCAAGGTCGTCTGATGTACAGCCGTCATTCTGATTCCTGCCAGCGGCGCTCAGTGAGATTGAGATCAGGTTTAATGCGACAGCATGCAAAGAATTTTAAACAATTGTGTGCTTCCTTGTTGCTACAGTTGGGTGAGAACTTACATATGGTTGTCAAGGTGTCCACAATCATTTGGCCACATACTGAATGATACTCCATCTCACAGCAAGAATGTCCTGGGTTCGAGTCCCAGGCTTTGCTAGGGCATGTACAGTATTCGCTGTGCATGTGTGGATTTGCTCTGGGTACTCTGGTTGGTTGTTCATTACCCCTAGGTGTGAGTGTAAGTGTAAGTGTGAACGATTGAGTGTGTTGGCCCTGTGATGGACTGGTAAGCTGTTCAGGGTGAACCCCTCTCCTTCACCCAGACAGGCTCCAGCCTCCCCATGACCCTAGTAAGATTATGTGGTTGGACAAATGAATTAATGAAATGTTATGGTAGGACTGGAGTTTCCCATTAAGCACATTGTTATATTGTATAAATGTTGATAAGAAAAGAAAATTACATTTAAAAATGTAATATTTTTATATTAAAATAATTTTGCTCAAATCCTTTTGAAATGAATTTGGTATCACAGAATTCTTACTTGACTCATAATGCTATCATTCTCACAGTGTAAAACATTTCAGTGCTCTTCACTCGACACTGTTGTGGAATTTGTGCTAGTTATGCATGCTATCCTTTCTCAGTAATAGGCTTCTGCAGGAACGAGACACCTCACTGTCTGACTGTTCATAAGAACAATGTCTGCCTGTGTGTGTTTCTCTCTGTATGCTACAGCAGCCTGATAACCGTGATGATTGAGATAGAGAAGACGGACACCATTTATATTAAATACTTTGTTCTCTCTATATATTAGTATATTTTACTGTGAATTATTTGGATTTTTACCTCCGCTGTTTGGCGGGGGATAGGTTATGCATTCACCAGCATCTGTTTGTTTGTTTGTTTGTTTGTCTCTTAGCAGGATTATGCAAAAACCATTGAACCAGTTTTTACCAAACTTGGTGGAGGGATCGGGTATTGGCCTGGCAATAACTCATAACATTTTGAAGCAGATCTGGATCATAATCCACATCCAGGGTCTCTGAAAGGTTATTAAAGGATTATGCAAAAACTACCATACATATTATCACCAAACTTGGTGGAAGGGTGAGGTATGGGTCTGGCAACAACTCATAACATTTTGGAGCAGATCGGGATTACGATCTGGATCCATGAATTTATTTAAGGCTTTTTAACAAGCATTTATTAAAGGATTTCAGTCTGTTAGAAGGATTAAACAAAAACTACTGATCTGTTTATCAGCAGTTTTGGTGGAGGGGTGGGGCCTGGGCCTGAAAAGAACCTAATGACATTTATTAAGGATTATTCACAAGCATTCACAAAAATTCAGTCGCTGCTATTTGCCTGTACACATTTCCCCAACCAAACAGGCACACATAGCCCACATGGCTGAGGTTTATGCACTGTCTCAATTATGTTCTAGTTTGTTTGTTGTGTGTGTGAACCAGCTTCTCTTTCCTACTATGTTGAATAATGGGAATATTTTATATTGTTTAATGTTTAAAAAAAAATTATTAGCACATTAAAGAAAAACAGTCATTTATTAACTTTATCGTTGCCAGTAGTAAAATAATTATTTAAGATTGACAATGATAGGCTTGCTGCAACAGTGTTAGCAGTGATAGCCCTGATAAAATAAATAAATAAACAAACAAACAAGCAAACAAACAAATAAATAAATAATTACATTTATGTTCAGCATTTAACTGGATACTGATTTACTGTAGATTACTGTAAGCATTACGTCTTATATATAGATTAAATTGTATGTGAGTCTTCACAGTTAAACGTTTTGCTAAGGAATGTGATGTAATAGGACATCATTGTGGATCTGAAGATGTGTAAGTTGTTCATAGTCAGTTTTAGTCCAATTTTAGACGGACACAGAATTCCATCTTAACGGACGCTAATATGCAGTGTATAGAAAGTTTGGCAGTTTATCCAGACACCAGCAGAGGACTCTGTTGGCTGCACAGAATTAAACTGTTCCAAGGACCACAGCTCATCTCACCACCACAAAACTGTAGTGTTAAACATGGTGCTAATGACTACAACTATAATATCAGCAATTATTATTATCTCTTTCTTATTTTATGTACCTTGTTCCCTGCTTGTTATTGTAATTCTGATGATTGACAGAAATGTATGGCAACAGCAGTGCCCAATCATGATATCTGGCACCTGGTGCTTTGCACAGCCTAATGTTTTCCTTTATTTAACACACCTGATTCGACTCTTGAAGCATTTGGTAATTAGCTGATGAGCTGAATCAGTTAAATTTTTTTGAGTATGGATAATATTATCCTGTACATCCCAGTGGGTGCCACCACCATTGTTTAATGGTTTATTATTTACCTTATGCATGGCATCTGATCATTATTAGACACCATGACAATCCTGTTCATGCTAGAGGTGTGCACTGGGTACAATATCCCATGTAATCTTCTTCTCTTTTGCTTAAGGCTAAAATATATTCCCATGTTGTACTTGCTACAGATTCAGCAAAATTGCTAAAGTCTTCTTCCTAATCGCTGTACAAATCTTTTATAGATATCTATTACACTACTGAAGATTTAGTGTGAGGAAATGACACTTCTCGAAAAGATTTCATTGTCTGATATCACCTAAATCCCAACATGCAGGCAGTGTTTATTTATATTCGTGTTCCAGTCTGTTACTGTAACCTGCACAAGCCCACACATTTGCGCACATGCATTGGTTCATCAGACCATGTGATCATGAATGTGAATGCTCAAGCTCACTATTCCTGTGCCTCGATTTGCATTTGGTTGAATCATTTACATACTGCAGTATCAGTGCACCTGTGTGATGACACTAATAACCCCTGTGTCTGGTTTCCATGGCTCTGAGAGGAGGCCGAGCTTTGTTCTGAGCTATACTAAGGTGGCTTTGTCTTGTGCTGAGCCAGGGCTGGGGTTTAATCACTCTCATGTTCCCATCCTAAACACACATTATAAGAGAGAGCCTGACCCTCCAGTTCCTTCCCAATCAGCACCTTAAAACCAAGCAGCTGTGGAAGCAGACTATAGTCCTGTAATAATGGACAAAGTAAAGCACTGTTCTGTCAGGGCTCAGCGCGCCACAGGAAATTAATCACGCAGGCAGTGTTCCTGAAGGCTCTGACTCACTGCTGAAAAATGGTGTTATTTTGTTCCTGTAGGTTTGATTATGATATGGGGATATGTGTAATCATAAATGCATACTGGGGACTGGGGACTTGTGCTACCTCTTGCGGATTGGCAATAGTGGTGCGGAGAGTTTATAACCCTCTTTTGCCCGTTGGAATGTGGGATAATGGTGGACACAAATTGGTGCCATTATAAGTTCTCGCAAAGTTCAAGTTGAATCCCTCATCTCTCTCTTTATTATTCAATCATTCATTTTTCCTACTAGGGTCGCAGGGAGGCTGGAGCTTATCAGCAACTCTGGGCGAAGGTGGGGAACACCCTGAACAGCTCGCCAGTCCATCACAGGGCAACACACTCACAACCGTTCACACACTCATCTAAGGGTAATTTAGAACAGCCATTTATCCTATGGGGCATGTCTTTTGGACTGTGGGAGGAAACAGGAGCACGCAAGCATGAGAAAATATGTAAACTTCATAAAGAAATGCCCTAGTCCAAGCGTGGGACTTGAACTGGGACTTGAACTGGTACTTCTTGCTCTGAGGTGGATGTGCCAACCACTACACCACCATGCCACCCTATACAATTACTAGAAAAAGAAAATACACCCTTGACATTTTTTATTTGTATATAATACACATGAATGGCGCAATCTGATTGGTCCAATATCTTCGGATTAATCATTAATCCAAGTGGATAATGCTTGAAGCAAAATGACAGAAACTCAGTTTGTCAAGAACATTCAAGCTGGCAGTGTCTTCGTTATGATGCATTAAAAGGAAAAAATAAACCACAAAAGATCTTTTTAATTTTGCTATATTACACACCTTATGGAGCCAGTGCCTGTGTAGTATGTAGGCTGAGCTCGAGTGAATGCTGAAAACACTCCACAGCTATTAACTCTGCTCAAGGCACAAAGCTGACCTAACAAGCTCTGCCAGATTAATATATTTAACTATAAACTTTAAACATTGCTATTTAGCTTTTTTATTGTATTTCTTTGTAGTATATACTACATTTTTGAATTTGCATTCAAACAAACCTTTATGTAACCAGTTTTCACATGTGTCCATGTAGAATGTACTAACTCTCATTGTATGCTAAAAACACGCTGTTAAAACACTGATAAAATCTCACATCAACAGTCTCTGTCATGGCTAAAATGTGTGATTATTAACTATAAAAATCTCATTTGAGTTTGCCTTTCATATGTATCCTCATAGAATTATCAAAACTCTGAAAAGGTACAGTTCAAGGTGAACCTCAACTTCACCCAGAGTCAGTTGTCAAACTCTAACCTCCTCCTGACCCTAATATGATTAAACGCTTCAGTGAATAAGTGAACATAAAAAAAAAAGTCCACGTCACTACTGACATGCAGAAGATTATTAAGAAGTGTAACTTCCACAAAAATAAATAAAAATTTAAGGCACTTGATGTTCTGGAGCACACAGGTGTGTGTCTGCTTCATTAAAGGAAAGAAAGACCAAGTACCACATCAAAAACCAATTGGTTACTGTTACTTCCTCTGGGAAGTGTTAAGACCATTTCAAAATAATTTTAAAAATATAGAGCCTTCAAGAAAGTTTCAGTCTTCCCAGGACTGGGCATCTCAGCAAAATCAGTCCAAGGTCAAGGACTGTTTAAAGCTCAGTAAGCACATTAAATATGTATTCTAATGACAGGATAATCAGAAAAAGACTGAACAAGTATGGTGTTCATGGTGGGAAAACTAAAAAAAAATAAAATAAATAAATTTCATTTTCTGAATTGCTTAATTTCTAATACCCAATCACTGACCACCATCACTCCTAACACCCAACCACTAAACAGTGATTCCTAACACCATCATTCCGAACACCCAATCAGTAAACACTGTCTGTTAGGGCTGACACAGGGGAAAAAGGATCCACACGCAGACAGAAGAGGTGTAGAGCACAATATTTAATAACTAAGCAGTCAATCCAAAATGGCAGGCAAACTCATGGTCAAAAAACAGGCAGTGGTCAGAGATATGCAAGAAGTCAAAACAGAGGCATCCAAAATTCACAACAGCAGGCAAACTCGTGGTCAAAAAACA
>JBCNYH010000012.1:15410334-15426534 GCA_039654325.1 Tandanus tandanus | reverse complement strand
TCGTACTAAGCATTTCACTACATATTGTACTGTGTATGATTTTGTATGTGACAAATAAATTTGAATTTGAATTTAGTTGTCCTTAGCCTCTCTGATTTTGAATCTTAGTAAACCTTGGGTCCTTCTCACCTCCTTTTTGCTGCCAGCCCTGAATTCCCTCTTGTCATTAAGGAGGGCTTTGATGTCTTTGGTCACCTACCGCTTGTTATTTGGTAAACAACAGACTGTCTGAGCTAGAACAATGGAGTCAGTGCAGAAGGCAATGTAGTGAGAAATACACTCAGTGAGCCCATCAATGTCCTCACCGTGGGGCTCACCAGTCTGTCACTTCAAAACAACCCTGTAGTTCCTCGAATGCCTCCTTCAACCGTCTCCTAACAGTCCTTGTGGTCACAGGCTACCTCTTCACAACAGGTACATAACAGGGGGAAATATGAACAAGGTTATGGTCTGATCTCCCCAGTGGGTGGAGAAGGGAGGAAACTGTATGCACCCTTAGTATTTGCATACAGCAGGTCTAAAGTTCTCTCCTCTCTGGTGGGACAGTCCATGTACTGCACATAGGTTGATAGTGTTCAGGGTGACATGGTTGAAGTCACCTGAGATCACAGTGAGTGCACTCGGGTACACAGTGAATGCACTCGGCCACTGTCTCACCGCCCCCCTTCTTCTCCTCTTCTTTCCTCCACCTCTGCATCCACAGTGTGTTTTCCTCCAGATTTCAGCCGGTAAGTCCGTGGATGTGGACGCTTATTCGGCTATCAACTGATCTCTGGAGTAAACAAAGTGCGCACGTCGGTTAATGCATTGCAACATATAGATAGCATACAAATAGCCTTTTTGTGTGGGTGAGAGGTGTGAAGAAGGACTGTTCAAACTTCCAGTAAAATCCAATCAGGCCATTTGCCAGTGTGGACTTTTCCACATGGTGGGATGGGTGTAGTTGGTGATGTGCTGCAGGACTCTCCACACTGATGCAGGGTAACTGGCTGGAAGTCTTTTAGCATCTCACTGTAGCTCCTCTGATCCCCTTTGTCAGCGTGTTTCTGGCCTGCTTGTACAGGGCCTAATGTCCACTGTTGTAAAATGACCCTTTGGCCTTGGGCAGCTTCTTAAAATTAATTGTAAACTATAGTTTATTTTCGTTTTACGTGTAGAAAGACTTGGTCTGCACACACGTCGTCACAAAAACCGATGCATGATGTCAGTGTCAGTGAGCTCAATGTCTGTGGTTGCAGCTTCAAAATCCCTTCAGTGCAGTAAAAGCAGGCATGTAACTCCACTACTTACTCCTTTGTGCACTTCCTTATGGTCTTTACAACAGGCTTACATGTTTGTTTGCCAAGGGACTTGGCAATGCTTGGGATGGAGTAGACAGTGATCAGAGAGACCCAAAGCTGCATGGGGGACAGCTTATAAACCTGTTTAGAAGTGAATCTGCTTTTCAACTTCAATACAGCAAAGTGCTTACAACAAACACTGAAACCCATGTTTTGCCTAGAATCCAAAAAGGAGTGGGATGAAGTCTTTCTTTATTACCATTTGCAAATAAGGACTCCCATTGTTGGCGATGGATGTAGGTAGGCATGCACAAATTAAACAGCATGCTTCCAGGGTTATCCCACTACAAGAATTCTGATGATACTTTCTGGTTTTGGAAGGATTACAGAAAATTCTATGCCGAGCCTGATATATTCCCTCTCCCTAGAATGGAAGATTGCATTGATTGAGTTGAATTTGCTAAATCTGTGTCACACCTGACAATGCCTCCAATATATCATTATGACATCTGGGTTACGCAACACGCCTCTATTTGGTTGAATATGCCAACACATGGAATGAGTATCTAATACAGTCTTATTTTAGTTGCCTCCACATTCTGTTACCGGTAATGGAGGAACAAAAATTTGTACTTGCCAAATTTAAGATATGGTTTATACAGAATACATTTCTACTGCCATAGTTGGTTTGGAATTATGTTCTAGGCATTGGACAGCTTCATATTTGCTGTAATTTCCACACATGGCATTTTTTTCAAACACCTGTTTTGAGCAATCCTAAACATCTTTTCCTCTTTGTATGCTTGACCAAAAATCTTATTGTTCATAGAATGGCTTCATTTGTGCCAAGATATTGTTGGCTTTTTAATGAAGGAATGAAACCCTTGTAATGGTTTCTGCAGAATTTCCAATGAAAAAAGGGAGGGATAATTAGAGGGCTTCACTTGGTTGGCTCATAAATCTGAAGCCAACAGCTGGTCTGTTGAAGTGTTGAATGTTTGATTCATAGAAATGAGATTCAGTAGAATGAAAGAATTTAACTGACATCGACAGTGCTGTTGAAAGTAAAAACAAATAGACTGTAAAACATAAAGGGACTTTTTAGACAGTGATGAAGTTTCAACAAAGTTGTACTGTGATTTTTTAAAATTTGTTGGCCATTCATGTGTTCATATTGACTGTAAATGGCTATTTTCCTGAATACAGGAGGGGTTAAAATGGTTGCAAACATCTTGTAAACACTTCCATTGAATTCCTGCATCACCAAATACCATATGGAGAACCCTGCTATTCCTAGTATTCTGTAAACCAAAGTTGGGTAAGTCAGTTCAAACATGGCACAGAAATCGGTGCAACATGCGTATTTGAATGACCGTAAAACATTCTTCAATAGGAAGCTTTCCTTGATGTTCATTGCCTGTGAAATCGGCATGCCATGGTGCTTTCTGGGCTATGTCTGAATTGTCCTTAATATCTGCTTGTTGATGAAAGATGTAATTGCTTACTGAGTTTGACAAAAAAAATTGTGAGAGAATGATCAGATGTTCAGTCAAAAGATTTCAGCTTACTTAGGTGCATTTTTTTCACATGATATTCTCATTCATTAGTCTAAAATTTACTGTACTAAAATTGATGCCAGCTAAAACTGGAAACTGTGTGTAAACTGAGTGAAAAAAGTGTTCTGTGTTCAAATTATCTTTAAAATCAAATTTTGACATAAACCAGAGGTATTTGGTGTTAAAAAAAACAAAAAACAAAAGGCCACCTTGGTGCTTTAGTGTAAAAAAATAAAAAAATTTAAAAAAAATAATAAAAAAATGTGTCCCTCTGTTACTTTTCATCAATGTCCCTCCGTTACCATGACAGTCTGAATAAAACCCAGGCTAAAGAAATACTGAGTGATTCTACAAGGTTGCCACTTGGTATTGCTACAATTGAAAAGGAAAAAAAAGAAACCGTTCTCAACTTAGGAACCGCATTTTATCATTGTTTGAAAAACAGAGAAAATTTAGACGTTAATTTTACATCCCTCCGTTACCAACTACTTTTCGTAAAATTTGGCCCACTAAAATTATTACATCCCAAATGTTTTTCCATCAGTTAACAGTCTAAGGTGGTCTTTATACAATACCAGTTATTTTGTTCTGCCCTTGACAGCACAGGAGTCCTAAACCAAAAACTGCAAAAGTGTCCCTCCGTTACCCCTTGGCCTGTCCCTAAAGCCAAAATTACTTATTTGGGAAAGGAAATGGGCAACTAATGATTAATCATAAGACTTGAGCTAAATTTGTGGCTACAAGTGTGATAGTAAGCGGTGCTTCCACCTCAAATGAGCATCATATACATTTTTAGCCATCCACTGATAATGGACAAGGTAAGTAAACCATGCACAAAACAACTTCTGATTAACTGAAATGCTGGCACATGTTACAAGTCAAAAGAAAACATCAGTAAGCGTGAGAAGTAGTTCTAATAATCTACCACTGCGCAATTCGTGCATTAACAACAATGATAGAGTAGTAGTGCAGCATTAAACTAAACCAGAACCTGAGAGATACAAACATTGCTATAAAACTTTTATACTTTGCTTTTCATAGGACCATGAGATACAAACAATGCAAAGTACACTTAATTTTTCCATTTCAAATGGTTACCATAATAAAGATGACAACTTTAATTCATGAATTGTCCGAGTGTCTGCATTTATGGGTCTTTAATCTAAGTGAATTTAAAAAATAAATAAATTAATTAAAAAAAAAACACCCTTTCACAATGAGAAGGATGGTTTCAATCCTGTGTGTGCATGCTGGTGTTTTTTGAAAGTGTGCTGATGAGTAAAACTTTTTCCACCCTGTGAGCAGTTATACGGTTTCTCTCCTGTGTGAATGCGCTGGTGTTGTTGGAGATTATTCTTTTGAGTAAACCTCTTTCCACACTGTGAGCAGTTATACGGTTTCTCTCCTGTGTGAATGCGCTGATGTTTTTTGAGATCATTCGGATTAGTAAAACTTTTTTCACATTGCGAGCAGGGATACGGTTTCTGTCCTGTGTGAATGAGCTGGTGAATGTGGAGAGCACCCTTTCGAGTAAAACTCTTTCCACAATGTGAGCAGTGATATGGTTTGTCTCCTGCATGACTGCGGCATTGTAGTTTTAGAGCACCCTTCTGATTATACCTCTTTCCACAGTGTGAGCAGTTATACGGTTTCTCTCCTGTGTGAATGCGCTGATGTTTTTTGAGAGCATTCTGATGAGTAAATCTCTTTCTACACTGTAAGCAGGAATACCTGCAAGCAAACCTCTTTCCACATTGTGAGCAGAGATGCATCTTCTGTCCAGTGTGAATACGCCGGTGTAGTTGAAAAGCACCCTTTTGAGTAAAACTCTTTCCACACTGTGAACAGAGATACGGTTTCTCTCCTGTGTGAATGCGCCGGTGTAGTTGAAGAGCACCCTTTTGAGTAAAACTCTTTCCATACTGTGAACAGAGATACGGTTTCTCTCCTGTGTGAACCCACTGGTGTTGTTGAAGAGCACTCTGCTGAGTGAAACTCTTCCCACACTGTGAACAGTGATACGGCTTTTCTCCCGTGTGAATGCGCTGATGTATTTGGAGACTACTCTGTAGACAAAAGCTCTTTCCACACTATGAGCAGTGATATGGTTTCTCCTTTGAATGAATGTGCTGGTGTTTTTTGAGATGGCTGAGTTGAGTAAAACTTTTTCCACACTGTAAGCATTTGTGTGGTTTCTCTTCTGAGTGAATGCGCTGGTGTTTTTTGATATGACTCGTTTGAGTAAAACGTTTTCCACACTGTGAGCAGTGATAAGGCTTCTCCCCTGTGTGAATGCGCTGGTGCTGTTGGAGATTACATTGATGAGTTAAACTTTTTCCACAATGTGAGCACAGATACGGCTTTCCTCCTGGGTGAACGCGACGGTGTGCTTGTAGTACACTCTGGCGTGTGAAACTCTTTCCACAATCTGAGCAGTAGTGAAGTTCCATTTGTATATGCGAAGCGTCAGACCTAAGACTATCAGTTAATGATGATTGGCTACTAACGTCTTTAGAGGGGATCTGATGCTCAAAGTTAATTTCTCTTGATTCTTGCAGTCTCTCATTCTCTTTATAATGGCATATCTCTATATGTTTCTCTAAGAAAATTTGGGACGCATAGGAAAGAGAGATTTGTAGCCTTGCAGCCGAGCATCATTTTTGTCTGGAGAAGTAAAAGGACAAAAATATATATTAGGAACTTGGTAGGGGAAAGGTCTGTGTCTTCATACATTTGGTTTCTTCCATTTAACAGTGATGAGTTGATTTCATTTCCCCATGATGAGTTATTCATATTGTCTGTAATAGCAAGGCATAAAGCTATTTCAGCCTATGTCAGGCCTTGATTGAAGAAAAATGTGACACGGTGATCAATATTCTCCTGCTCCTCTAACATTGCTAAACTGAATGATGCTATGATGAATAGCCTATTTTTATAGGCTTCGCCAATGTTTTGTTATCTTTAGATCTCATATGTCACTATCACAGGAAAACAACGTTTGTGTATCTCGTAATCATGATAAAATTATCACTTTGTCTCAGGAAAACAACATTTGTTATACTGAGAGAATGATATAAATAACGCAAGCTCCCAGAAAAAACAAAAGAAATCAGAACTGCATGCAATTATCAGGGAGGTCCAAGCCTATCTGCGCAGGAGCAGTCTGGTATGAACCTGAAGTTTTCATAAAGCAACAGTTCGGGATGATGAAGTGCAGCTTCATTAAGATTTTGCTTCAGGGGCTGAATATACTTGTACAGCTCAAGGTATTTAAAATTGCTGTTAACCAGTTCCCAGTAGGGGGCAGTTACTTGTATACATGTAACTGCAAGAGCTTGAACAAGTGTCACTAGTCTGAGGTCTTTGATGTCTTCAAGTTCTGTAATTATTTTACCGTTGTCCCTTGTTCCTGAATCAGACATTTTTTTGCAGGAGACTCTTGAGCAGGAAAAGATGGTGAATTAGTTTAACCAAACAATGAAAATGCCCATTGAAGCGATTATCCTGAAAGTTCAAAATCAAAGACTTGACGTACATGCAGCTTCCCACAAATCACAAATTCCATTTTTCCAGTCTCCACACGGCCCACTGCATTTTTCAGTGAAATTCCAAAAAATTCCTTCTCTGTATAGTGGGCAAATCCATGTGCCATAAAATGGAGGGAGAAGACTGATTCTTTCTTTGCAGAGGAACCACACAACTCTATCATTTCATTTTGCCAATCTAGTAATATGGCGTTTGAAGCCTTTTCATTACTTGCCCTGTGACTCATAAAATAAGCCAACTTTTCTTGTGCTTTTACCAATAATTCGTAAATTCCAGTCCGACATACTTCACCAAGTTCTTTCAGCTCAGTGTGGGTGTTGATTGCAATATCTTCAGCTGTCTCATGTGCCCTATGGTGAAAACCAAGAAGAATAACCCCACCATTGCCTAATGTTATAGAAGTCTCTAAAATCTTCAGTTTTTTCCTTTATGCCCATCCTTATTAATCCCAAAATGTGACATCTCCTCTACCTTTTCCCCCATACATTTTCTTTACTTGAAACTGCCTTTCATCAGCATCATCAGTTAATATATAAATAACACCTGGAACCTCTTTCACAACCACATCTTGCCCTAGTAACTCAGTAGAACATAGCAGTACTGTATAAACCCTCTTCAGTTTTCAGTTTACTTCTAATTCCTCAGTGTCAATGCAGGCAGGCTAAGCAAAATTGGAAAAAGGACAAGCTTCAGGTCTCTTATAAAATTCTTAAAACATGCCTCACAACCAAGATGCTGTAAGAGCAGCATTAAATTAAATTATTTACCTGCTTTAATTACAAATGCTGCATCTAGCCTGCAAGTGCTTTATGAAGACTTTCGCAAAGCCACCTATCAGGGGCCTGGCTGAGAGCACCCCTGAGACCTACGAGTGTTTTCTGGAATTTTTTATTAACAAAATTCAACATATTTTACACAGCATTATTCAGCATGGTACTGAGATTCAGTCTTAAGCTTCAAGTCTAAAAATTATCTTAAAATTGTTGGTTTATTTTGGCATTTTGTTAAATAGCTTTACTTAAGGCAAAAGTTAGTGTTTCAGGGTCATGACTTCACAAGAGTAAAAACATTGTGAGATACAGGTTAGTCCTCATGCCTGATGGGAAGCTGTGCCTGACCCAGACAAACATAGACTGTCGGGCCACCTCCTCTGTACACACCTATCAACTGATAGTAATTTTATTTTTCTCATACACAGTATAAAGCGCATATGACTTATACAGAAAACAATATTTTGGATTTATGGCCATTTACTGGATTTGCTGCCATTGTCTGGGTTGTGTTGTGAGTGGCACAAGACACCCTGAAATCCTGTTTGAGTGGTCCGACTCATGCTGCCTTCTCGTGCTATTGGAACTACAGTAAAAATATAAATTGCCATCACAAAGGTTGAAAATGAATGCCACCTCAAGCTGTAATTTTGAGAGGGGAATTCTGGGATAATCTCAATCCAAGTCCCCGAGTAATCTTAAACCTTTCAACATGTTGGGAAATAGGACAGATTCAACAATGTATGGTACATAATTCCTTAGAATGGCAACTATTATTAACTGTTGCTTGTGTTCTTAATTATAAGCTATTAGTTCCTTGCATTGACAACAAAGCATTTGAACACAACATACCCATAATTCTGACTTCTGTAGAAATCCAATTGCAGTCAGAACCAAAACCACCTTTAAATGTGGCTTGAATCACATTTGCAAAAAATGTGATTTCATGTGAGTTTTTTTTCACTCTTCAGGTTTCAAAAGTCAATGTGAAATCCATCCACATTGTAGAGACAATATGGATATGCCAAGAATCAGATTTAGAATAACAGTCTAAACATGGCGCAGCAGATTATTTCTTAGACCTTGTGAAGTCCAAGAACAAGAATTGTAAACATTAAGGTAAAAAAAAATTTTTTAATTACTTTGCAGGAAAGGACTTATTCTGGAGTAGTTCTCAAGTAAGTTCTCATTAAATAAATAATTTATGCTAAGAACAATGACATTGTTTATTTTTAATCTTTAATGAATAGACTTAGTTTGTATGTACTACTGTAAAACAGGAAAACGTGTATTTGGAAAGGTGAGAAAACACCACTTCACACATTAAAATAGTCATTAAGAAATAAGGTAATAAGCTCAGCTAAAAGGGAAAATGGAGCTTCTTGTATGGGCTTCTTGTATGGCCTTGACAGGTTTAAAACTATAACTGAAAAGAATTAAACTGATTTGCTGTATATAAGAATGGACTTTACCATTCGTGGAGCACTTTCTGTTCCAGAGGTAGCCAAACGCAGGACTGGGCTCTTTGTCATACTTCTCTTCATACCACACCAAAAGTTCCTCTCCTGGGTTAATAGGTCGAGAGCAACGATATAGAATTCCCCCTCGATAATGAAATGCCACAAGATTGTGTTCCTCATCATTACGGGCACAATTCACATACCTAAAAGAATGGGACAGAAAGGGTAAAAAATAAATAAATAAATAATCAAATCAGTTATACACAGAGAGAAAGCATGGGGAAATAATGTTCTTTCAAAAAATTAGGAGCTGTCCTCACCTCATCCAGTTTGAACCAATTTCTTTTTTAGAACCAATGTACTCTTCACACTGTCTGTTCCTCCATTTCTGATGGAAAAAATATACATTTACATTTTCTTCATTCAAATTAATTCAGGATTTAAGAAATCAAATCTTGCCTTCAAAATAAATGTCCATTTTGTTCAGTATTATTCCTAGACAATTCCATTCAATTAAAATCAACTGAATTTATACAGCACTTTTAACAACTGACATTGTCACAAAGCATCTTCATATAGTAAAACAAACTTGGTGAAAAATATAAACTTAGATTTTAAACATTTCACTATAAACCCTATACATCTGTAATGAGCAAAAATTTAATTTGAGTAAATAATAAAGAGTTGATCACTTATGGTAGTGTCTGTGGGGATACACTGCGACACATTGATCTATGAGATCTACCCCTCCCATATGCTGATCGTACAGCTTCACGCAAAATGGCCTCTGGATGTTGAGCATCTTTTTTTCTTTCTTGCTCCATCTCTGGGACAAATCTGGTGGGGACTGGCCAACACAGGAAGAGGCCATGTGAATCACTGAACTATCCAGCCAGCATGTGATGTTTTCAGCATTGGTGACAAAAGAGCAAGATCCTCCTCCTTCTCTTTGAGTTTCTTTTCACTCTTCAGCTTCAGTTGTGCTCCCTGGAGCCTGTTGCTTCTACATGTGCCAGTGCTATAGATGCCTTGTTGTTTCAATGCCTGAATAAGTGGAATGGTGCAAAAGAAATTGTCAAAAGAAACACCTTGTGATTCTTTTGCTGTCATCTTTTGCTGTGTCATCACAGAGATGCATGACTACATCTGCAGCCATTCCCAATCCACTGACCGCACCATGTCCAGACAAACCCTGATACACTTTAAATCTGTGCATGTATCCAAAGCTCCCTGCTCAAACCCACACTTTCACACCCCAGGATTTGGGTTTCTTTGGGATGCACTGCTTGAGAGACAAATGCCCCTTGAATGGAATGATCTGTTCATCAATTGATTGGAATTCTTCAGGATCCACTGATGAACGGAAGGTTTTCTTGAGTGTATCCAACACTGGTCTGATTTTGAAGAGCTTATCAGCATTTCCTGGCTCCTGTGAATAATTATCAACAAAGTGAATGTACCTCAGAATCTGCTCAAATCTGTTCAGCGACATGGCATTTGCTATCAAATCAAGATGCAGACCTTCCTCTGATGACCAGTACATTCCTGATCTTGGGTATCTGAGGTATGACATGACCAAATGAATCCCGAGAAACTTCTTCATTTCATCATTTGTCATGGCCAGACTTACTTTCCTTTTTGTAGTGCATAGGAGGTTTGAATTGTGCACTATTTCATCTATCAGATCTTCGGGAAATAGATGCATGAAGAAATCTATCGGTTCTGTTCCCTCAATATTCACTTTCCACTCTCCTAAAAAAAAGGAGGCAAGTCTCCCTCAAACTCATTGCCTTTGGTTTTCCAGACATGTCTGCTTTTTTTGTGTTCTTGAGCTTTGTCAGGTAGGACATCCTCAGCTCCCTCAGCATCTTCATCAACCTCACCTTCCTCAGCTCCTTCAGCAACTGCTGACCAGTGGTTGGCATCAACTGACTTATGCGCAGATTTGACATTAAGGAGACATATAGGAGGAAACAGCTTTTGAATAGCTGTCCACTGTAGTGACCACTATGCATGAAAGGGTTAATTATGGCCTCTTTTTATTTTTTTACCCCCCAAAGTCATACAAGGCTGCTCAATTTTGATGGGGTTTTTTTTCCATAGGAGACTGATATTAGCCTAGAATCAAATTTTTACCATCATCCAGTGGTAATTTTGTTGCTCAAAAAATGCAATCTTAATAATGTAGATAAGAAACTCACCACCCAGGAGTATCCACTGTTCATGGCTTCCTCTCTGTCTACTCGTTCTCCCTGGTAGGGCCCGAAGTGTGCACCTACTGGGATGGTCTCTCCTTTATTAAACACTCCCAGACCTGCATCAGGAAGAGTGGAATTCACAATCTCTAGTCCAGAAGGAAGAGTTTGTCTGGCTCGGTCAGGGACTCCCATGGGAGCAGGAGTATCGGGGATGAAGATGGGCGGACCGTGAACCTCACACTTGCTGAAGAAGAAGGATTTACAAGTTTCACAGTCTGGAGGGAAAAAAAACAAAACAGAAATAAATGATAAACAATCATGTATATAATGTGCATATCTGAATACATATACACTACATCATAATTAAGGATGGGTATCATTAAGATTTTATTTATCCTGCTACCTATCAAAACTACATTTAATAATTTAGTGAAAAATCCGAAGACATGGCAGAAAGCTGCGTCAGGCTTATTTTAATAGTTATAATGTAACTTGGACTTGATAGAGTAACGTTTTTAGTTTGGAAAAAGTCATCACTATCAGAGTTAGAAGTATGCACTGGGAACACCGAGGTGCAGCAGCTGATTTGCTAAAAACAGTGCAACGCTGCACTGCTTCAGATTTATACAAGGGTGTTTTATGAGGTTGCTGGCATTACCACTTTTATACAGATTTTTCTACAGATACGTCATTGTTATTACATTTAGTTAATTTGGCAAGAACTTAAAATTATTGTTAGACTTACTTCAGTTTCTCTTATTGAAAGATCCATTTTTTAGTTGCTGCTATATCATTTACTTATTTATTGAGAAGGATATTTTTTCTGGCTGTAAAATTTCACTTGAGAAGTAAACTAGTTTTTCTGCCTAAAGAGACACAGATATATTTCATCCATAATTTCTCAATAAAATTTTATGCGTATAGTGCAGTTTACAATAGACAAAGAAGCTTTACAGAGTAAACAGATTCAGTTACATGATATAACTTAAACATATGATTTTAAACAGTTCTCTCTATATGAATCCTACACATCCTTAATGAGCAAGTCTGTGGTGACGGTGGTGAGGTAAAACTCAGAGACTACATAAGAAAGAAACCTTAAAAGAAACCAATCTCAAAAGAGAAACCCTTCTGCAATTGTACAAGGAGATAATGTAGATTGTAGAGATTTTCCAATACTGTGTCATGTGGTTAAAAAGTGCAAATTTTTATGGTAGTCCTTCGGATCCGAAGAAGACAGTAATCACACAACAAACCTGTGCGTGATGGTTTTACAGTGGTAGAGCCGTTGCACTGGGGCAATCCCACTCTCTCGGGTGAGGAAACCTTGATCCAGTGGCACAGAAAACCGTTACGGCTGGAGATTCCCCCGGCTGCAGTGGATGACCATGACTTCTTTAGTGCCTCATCATGCTCTGAGCGCTCTACATCGCTTGCTGGAACCGCCGTCTTGACCGTTGGACCTATTGGAGGTCTCGTCCGCTCTGTCTGCCGGAGCCAGTCTTCGCATGCTAGGGTAGGCACGCCCTAAGTCGCCGAGAGTTTGAGACCCGTCGGCTACCCTCACCTGGTTTAGCCGGCCAGTCGAAGCCGTTGCTCAGGGTGTGGCCGCTGCGCATGCTACAGCTTCTCGGAGCCACAGGTGAGAGCTGAGTGACAGGTGGGGACCAATGTGGAGGAACTGCCCCAAAAGAGCATGACTTGCCCCCCCCATCAGAGGTACTACCCCTCCCTGAACACCCCACCCCTGCAAATATGAAGCAGTAAATTCACTATAAGTTTTAACATAAAGTCTATTTTATCATCTTATAACTGCGATGGTAATTGTAGTCCTGAATCATTTTACCTAAACGTTTTATGTCAAGGGTGGCACAGTTTATCAAGTGTTGTCCCCATGCTTGTGTGGGTTTGCTCCAGGTACTCCAGTTTCCTCCCACAGTCAAAGACATGCACATTATGCATGTCTTGATTAGAACTTAACAAACTGCCTCTATGTCTGAGTGTTGTGTGTGCTGGCCATGTAATGGACTGGCGAGCTGAGGTAGCCACCCGAGTAGGATTAAGCAGTTCGGCAAATATATGAATGAATGTCAGGTTTGAAGCACCGACAAGGGGGCGTGGACCTAATTCTACTTAAAATCTTGATAAGTCATTACTTTTGAATTGTTCACATAAACAACAAGAACTCACTCAAGACCGTACTGCCTTTAGAGAGTGCATTTGGGCGGCCACATCCAGAGGGACACCTTTCAACCTCGATGCCCCTGATGACATGCTGCAGCAATGATGAAGTGATATTTATTTACAATGCTTTGTACCCTAATTAAAATAATTATTTAAAAAGTTGAATATGGTAAAATAAATTCAGTCTCAGAGATCATACTATGATAAAAATGACGGGAAATAGTAGTGAATTCGAACCGATCACTTCGGCACCGATACGTGTGCAAGAGTGCTCTTTACTGACCATATATTCTGTTCGTAGCTAGGAACAAATCCCAGATAAAAAATAAAAAAAATTGGTGAATGCCAGAAAAGTGCCGGACTGAGACTGAGGAAAGAATTTCTTCTTAGGGATAGTTTTTGGCAGAGGGGCTTTGAGTTTGACACCTGTGTGTTACGTTGTTAGTGTAGTACTTAGTGTGTAATGTTTTTTATATTTATATTCGACTTTTAACTATTGGTGCCCTTCACATAGTTATTGTTATTGATTTCTTTTTTCTCTTCTTGATATTGGTAGTTTTTTATTTTTATTCTTCTTCAAATATAGGACAGACGTAACAAGCATTTCACTACATATTGTACTGTGTATGGTTTTGAATGTGACAAATAAATTTGTGTTAGTGAGTTCCAGAGTGGCTGGAGTTCTTACAGAGGTAGTCGTTATTATCAGGATCTTCCTCTTTAATGGAGAGACCTTCAGGTGAGGTGTCCATTTCGTCTCCAACCCTGCAGATGTTCACCTCCAGCATCTCCTCTTTCTTCACACTGTCTCCTGGCACTTCAGATGTTCCTACATCTAAAGTCTCTGTTTTTAATTCCTCACACAGCTGAAGATCAAATAATAATATTTATTCAGGAAGTTATATCAACACCATTTATAAATCAGTTTAAAAATTATAAAATAAAATGAAAAAAAAATCTCAACATAAACTCATAATTTCTCTGGTCTGATTCGATTGGTCATCTGGCTGTGGGTTGGGTTTGAGTTGGGTTTCATTACAAAATTTAGAAAAATGCTAAAAACGTGGGCAACAGGTTAGAAATAGGGCAGAGATGTGTGAGGTACATTCACATATATTTTAAAGAGGGACTCTGGTGTTGGGGGGGTAGCTGTGTTTCATATATTATATGCCTAGAAAACTTATATCAGGGTCCCCCAGTTGTCACTGACAAGATTTCAAAAATATTCCATGACTTTTTAATGACGTTGAGGGAAATTTCCATGGCCTTTTACTACCTACAAGTTATATTTGTCTAAGACGGCACACATTTACTCTCAGTCACACTGTTATCAGACAAATCCAAACACGTCTTTTTTTGGATAGAATGTGCCCACCTTGCAAAAAATAGAACAATCTGATCAATATGAGGTCTTACAACCAAAATTAGATTTTTCTACAGACATGTTGATTGGTGATGACAAACAGCAAGCCGGATTCTTCTGGTAGGAAAAAACAAGAGGAATCTCGTTTGGGTTCAGCTGACCCGTGAATTTGGCACATGGACTTTAACATGATGAACAAAATATTGGTTAGCTGTTATGCCCCATTGTGCACTTGTCTTTCGAGAAGTACTTGGATTAGAACTTTCAATTTTTTATTGATTTTTTTTTAATCCTGCCAATTTTCATCAGTTTTCACTGATGTTATACTGAGCCAGTATCCTAGTGAACCAATATCAGAATGTTTTTAATAATACTGCCTTCAAAGCACCTGTGTTAGTAATTTGTGTAAGTTAATTAGTAGTTACTTATGCTCTGAAGAAGGGCAACACAAATGTAAACGTTAGAGATTCAGGAATCCATTTTTACAGATTTCCATAATTAAACTGGCAAAGGGATCTCAAATGGAAAACCTTAAATGATCCTTAAAATTTGTGGGAACCTTCAGACCTCGATCGACCTTGCAGTGAACATTTTTTGATAGGCATATGAAATATGTCTCCTATGTAAGACTTAATTTATTTGACCATCAGTTTTT
The DNA here is from genome assembly GCA_039654325.1 of Tandanus tandanus. Taxonomy (NCBI): domain Eukaryota; kingdom Metazoa; phylum Chordata; class Actinopteri; order Siluriformes; family Plotosidae; genus Tandanus; species Tandanus tandanus. The sequence goes on along the minus strand of JBCNYH010000012.1, from coordinate 15,411,522 downwards.
CTTTTTTGGGTTAGCCTGCCAATCCAGCAACCAGTGATTTGGACCCATAGGCACTTTTTTCATCCTTTTTTTATTTTTTATAATGTATTTATTTCATTAATTCAATTAATTTTTCCTTCACTACTTGTGAACTCATCTTGGGTTAAAAACGATACTTGGAAATATATATTACTCAATTTACACACACACACACACACACACACACACACACACAATTATTAAGCAATTGAGTATATTGACCTTATTATGCATATTTCCTACTCCAAGCTAAACAGACTTGAATAATTACTAGATTTAAGCATTATCAGATGATGTGTATTTGTGTAATGAGGGAGAGTGTGGCCTAACATTGTAATATCTAAGATTCCGTTTTGATTTTAGTTTCATTCAAAGGCTATTTAAGATATTACCTTGAAATTTGCAGGAATTACTAAGAACATCCGCTTGGTAAATCCAGTACATTTTTTATAAGATTATGGCCAAGGGTTTCAGAATTATTGAACCTTAAAATTTAAAGTTCAGCCTTTTACCTTCACGCATCTTTCAATACTGATAAAAAGGGTAAATTTGTAACATGTTGTGCATCATTTTAAGAGTAATATATTTATTTTAATATCTAGATTTTATTTATTTTAATCATATTTATTTTCATATAATCCGAGCGACGATTCATTATATAAGATTAAGATTTTGCCTACGGGAAATGCAGTAAGCCAGTATATTTTTTAAAACCTTTAACCAAGCAGTTTCTCAGACTGGTGGGCCAGTTGATGGTGTTAACTGATTTTTAACTCAAAGTGCAGACCAAAGTAAACAATCAAAGTATAAATCAAATAACCAAAGTAAATAATATAGTTAGTCTACAGCTCAAAAAACAGTAAATAAGACTCACTTGTGAGAGATCAGATCCTGGAGAGTTCCTGGAGGAGCTGGGTCTGTTTCCCGCTGAACTCATCATAACAGCTCTATAACAACAATGATAATAATTAACAACAACAACAACAACAACTACTATAGCAATAACAATGATAATTAACAACAACAACAATAACAATAGCAATTTTATTAACAACAACAATGATAATAATTAACAACAACAACAACAACTACAACTATAGCAATAACAATGATAATTAACAACAACAACAATAACAATAGCAATTTTATTAACAACAACAATGATAATAA
>JBCNYH010000012.1:15365575-15376202 GCA_039654325.1 Tandanus tandanus | reverse complement strand
ATATATATTCATTCAGAATATGTATAGAATAAAAAAAAAGTATTTCAATGAGGGGTGATCCTTGTACCATCTTAGTAATTTTTTTTCCGGAACTGTTGCTCGTATTATCTTTTACTTTTCTGTTATAAGTTGAATTTAGTAAATACAGCTGGGGGAAAAATGTGTGTGTGTGTGTGTGTGTGTGTGTGTGTGTGTGTGTGTGTGTGAACATTTCAGGCTGAAAGCAACAAAACATGAATAATTTAAAGGGGTGAATCTTTTGTATCCCCACTGTATGTAAGATTTAAAAAAATAAATATATTATTTTATTGTCCATTTGACTCTCTCTATACACCATCAACAATATACACTTTATTTCCATTCTGTTACATTCTTTTAAGCTTAAAAACCACCAGCACAAGGATACGAACCCATACTATTGCACCAAGTGTTTTTAACTCAACCTAGACTTGTGAAAAGATTATGTTCCTGGATTGAATACACATGTAACATCCCTTTAATAATCCTCACCATCCTTCACTCCATCCGGTCTGTCTTGGCTTACCTCCTATAGCTTTCGATCAAAACTCTATAAAAGCCAGATAGACACACAGAAGTATATTAATATTAAAGCTCTCCAAGAGTTCAGGTTAATCATAGGCACGGAGGTACAGATCAGACATTAAAGATGTTCAGATAGCATGTGCGATTGAGGGACCGCCACTTCAGCACTGAATAGCAAGACATTATGTGATATCAGCTGTATCTTGTTAACATGTGACAATAGGACTTTCTGCTGATGCCATCTGTCATAGTTATGAATTTAAATTTATGCACCTAAGGACACTGCGGCAAGCAGATTGTATTCAAGAGGTGTGTGTGTGTGTGTGTGTGTGTGTGTGTGTGTGTGAGAGAGAGTTGGGAAGCATGATGGTGCAGCAGGTTATGTTGCCACTTCATAGTTGCAGGACTCCTGATTTAGGCACATGTTACTGTCCTTGTAGAGCTCCTCCAGATCTACTCTAACCCTGACCCACCGAAATTATTAAAGATGCATGAGTGAATGAATGGGTGAGGGTGGCACAGCAGTGTAGTGGTTAGCACATCGGCCTCACAGCAAGAAGATCCTGGGTTCGAGTCCGGAGCTCGGCGAGGGCGTTTCTGTGTGGAGTTTGTGTGTTTTCCCTGTCCTTGTGTGGGTTTCCTCAGGGTGTGCCAGTTTCCTCCCACAGTCCAAAGACATGCACATTAGGCTAACTGGCTGTTCCAAATTACCCCTAGGTGTGAGTGTGAATGTGAATGGTTGTATGAAAGAACGGATGAATGAATGAATAAATGAGCATACGTAATAGAAGTGTGTGTAAGTTACAACAAAGAAAAATAAAAGAATGAAAAGAATGTGACCATCTTCATTGGATTTTTTTTCTCTAATCTTCTATGAAATAGAAGCCTGTTGTAAATATACGGCCATTATTGTACAGTTAAGCAGCGTGCCAGAGAAGAATAAAAGTAAGCATGGAAGTGCTCTATTTCCAGTCCTGTACTCACGATGTGCTTTGTTTTTGAGGCGTCTACTGTTCCTTGCAGCAACAGCCTTGAGATACTCTTTGTGACTAGTGTGTGCGTTTGTATGTGTGTATACCCACGCTTATGTGCTTTGCAGCTGAGTTCTCAGCAGTACTTGTTGATAACAGGCAATATGTAGGACGACACTTTCTCTCATCTAGACAGGAGCCTGGCTGAAATCACAGCACAATTCACATCAGGATGAAATCACATGATTAATAATGCTAAAATAATCAAGTGTGTGAAACCAAGAGTGATAACCTGGGATCATGAGATGATTAAGATTCATTCATTCGTTCATTCATTCATTTGCCAAACTGCTTAATCCTAATACATTTACATTTTCAGCATTTGGCAGACGCTCTTATCCAGAGCGACTTACATTTATCATTTTTTTATACAACTGAGCAATTGAGGGTTAAGGGCCTTGCTCAAGGGCCCAACAGTGGTGACAGTGAGGAGTGAACCGCTGACCTTCGGATCAGTAACCCATCGCTTTAACTAATAAGCCACCACTGCCCTAATGGAGTCTATTTCAGCCGACTCTGGGTGAAGACTAGTTCACTGCAGGACCAACACACAACCATTCACACTCACACTCACATTTAGGGGCAATTTGCAATAGCCAATTTGCCTAATGTGCATGTCTTTCAATTGTGGGAGGAAACTGGAGAGCAAACACACGCAAGCACGGGGAAAACATGCAAAACTTCACGTAGAAACGCTCTCCAGGAACTTCTTGCTTAGGGTTGGGCATGATAACCACTACACCATTGTGCTGCCCCCAAAATGATTAAATTCATTCACTCACTCACTCATTCGCTGAACCGTTTAATCCTACTAGTGTTGCAGGGAGGCTGATGCCTATCCCAGCCAACACTGGGCAAAGGTGGGATTCACCCTGAACCACTCACTGGATGATGATGATGATTGAATTGAGAATGGTGGCACTGTGACGTAGTGGTTAGCACATCCACCTCACACCTCAACAATGTCAGTACAGGAAGCTGCATGAATAATACGATTGCAAAATATAAAATATATATTAAAATACCTTCGACGCAGGGAAGTTGTACCTATCTCAGCCGACACTGGGCGAAGATGGGGTGCACCCTGAACAGCTTGTCAGACCATCGCAGGTCAATCACACCTAGGAAAAATCGTATCTCTTCTTCTGATTCCTAACACTCAAGCTCAGACCTTTCCACTGCCTACAAATCAGTGTTGCACTACCAAGTTGTCTGGTATACGTAAGATCATTCCTCTGGTTTTGTTATTGTGATTGATGTTGTAAACAGATGCGGAACCAAAAAAAGATGTAAGCCTGTGAGCTGGGGTGTTTTCACCAGGAAACCTTTATATTCATCCATAGACACGTAGACTCTTCAGTAATGAATGTGCACCTTTAAGCTAAAGACTACAGGTTGATCGAGCATATTACTGGCCAGTGTTGGTTTTCTAGTCTATTATCTGGATAAACATAGAACCTGAATAACAAGTGACTGTGAAAGCAAAGAATGTATTGCTTTTTATATACATTACCCACAGCATTGACTTTTCCACCATCCAAAATTCCTCTATAGTGAAACATCAAAACTTGGTTGAATGGCACACACCACTATTCATAGGCAAGACTTGGGGCCCCAGGTATCTGTAGAATGTGGTTTAGACAGCTGAGACCACCACTGGATGACAGATCACACCAGGGTCATGCAGCCTTATTATTTTTAGAAGCACAAGGATATTGTTTGGATCAGAATGTACCTGTAAAGAATGTCATAGAAGATGTCAGTGATGGACACTGAAGCAGCTTTGGCTTGGCTATAAGTCACTGTCAGATATTTCTAGCAACCCTTCATTGGAAATGAGGCAGTTTTCCACTTATCTTTCTCTCAGATGTTGATGAAGCTGTGCGAACTTCAAGTCCAGGTTGGTGTGACACAATAGCCAAAGGTGGGAGATAATGTACAGATTAAGGCCTAAAAGTTGAGGCTACCACGAGATTTTTGTGGGCTGTGTCTCTTTTCTGTTCATAATTAATTAATTATTCTTACTCACTGATAAACTCACTCATTTGCTGTACCGCTTAATCCTACTATTAGGGTCGCATGGAGGCTGTGCCTATCTCAGCCAACACTGGATGAAGGCGGGATACACCTTGTGCAGCTCACCAGACCATACCAGGCCTCACCACAACCTTTCACACTCACACCTAGAGGCAATTTGGAACAGCCAATTAACCAATGTGCATGTCCTTGGACTGTAGGAGGAAACTGGAGTACCTAGAGGAAACCCACCCAAGCACAGGGAGGACATGCAAACTCCACACAGAAATGCTCTTGCTGAGCCCGGGACTCGAACCCAGGAGCTTCTTGCTGTGAGGCACACGTGCCATCCACTACGACACCAAAAAAACAAAAACAACGTAAATGTTTTACATTCCTGGATGTTGGCACACGTCACGTTCCAGAAGTTCCAAAAGTGAACAGTCAATCAGCATCAAGATGCATATGGACACCAGATACGCATACAAACCATATCTTAATGCTGATTGGCTGTTCACTTTTGGAACTTCTGGAACTTGATGTATACAGCCAATCAGCATCAAGATACATATGGACACCATAAAATGGAATGATGGAAGAGTGGGTTAACTTTTGTGTCATGTCCGCTTTCATGCTTCCTGCAGTGGTGCCGCTCAGCCGCTTTCAGATTCACGGACAGGACTGTCGCTCCCAGCATGCACAACAAAAGTTGTGCAGGCACAGTGAACCGCCACATTGCTATGCTGACTCGTGTCTGATTAGACTAATTAACAGAACAACTTAAAAGTACTTGGTTCTTGCACTTTGGTGCGAGGTACTGTATATGTTGGATTTATTACCCTTTGTTGGATAAATGTGTTTACATGCTAATGCTGCTTCATGATGTCAGTCTGGTCACTAGAGTCATTTCAGTTTACTGCTGTCTTCTGTTAAATTGACATGTTTTGTAAGCCCTGGTCACATGTCGCAGAACAGGTATACAAGAGGTCCAGCCTTATTCTGCCTTATTCTGCCTCAGATCGTTGCTACTGTTTGAATTCAAAACTGCTGTTTATTTAACAGAGGTTTACAATGAGAACCTGCTGGTACAAGGTAGTTCTTGATTGCAGGTGATCATGAACCACAGGTGTCAGGAATAGGGAGAGGTGAAGTGATGGGTATGCGCTGTGGGGAACAGATATATGACATTTATTATGCTAAAGTAACAAAACCAATGCAATCACAGAAAAAAGGAAACCATGGAAATGCAGTGCCATTCCAAGAAATATCATTTGTCTTTTATGGAATATTCTCTAAAAAAGTTTTATACAGCTCCCTCTTCCATTTTTCTTGGGACTACAGAACAGAGGTGGGTACCCCAACTCACTTACACACTCATTCTCCGAACCACTTAATCCTCCTAAGGTCGCAGGGAGGCTGGAGCCTCTCAGTTGACACTGGATGAAGGCAGGGTACACCCTGAACAGCTCTCCAGATCATATCAGGGCAACATACACACAATCATTCATACTCACACCTAGAGTCAATCTGGAAGTCAATTAGCCAAATGTGCATATCCATGTTTTGTAGGAGGAAACCAGAGAACCCGGAAGAAACCCAAAAGCATGGGGAGAATATACAAACTCCACACAGAAATGCCTGCACCTGGCAATCAAACCCAGGATTCTGTTCTGGCTGTGAGGCGGATGTGCTAACCACTACGCCACCATGACACCTGGTACCCCCCAACTCTTAAACTCAAATTTAATTACTGGCCTGTTGCTGCCTATAAGAATGCAGATCAGTAGGAAGCAGTAGGATATTTAAGGGCTGCCAAGATGCAAGCAGCCCTGCAGAGGAGTTTTTATTGGCCAAGACTGGGAGATGACGTGACGGTGGGTGGACCTGAAAACAGATCAGCACTTTTATCAACTCCTCCCCAATCACACATTCTATATATTTTGTAGTCTGCCTTAACCTTCCTACTTAATTGCAGTGATATCCTTTTGTGGCATGGTGGTGTAGTGGTTAGCATGTCCACCTCAAAGCAAGAAGGTCCAGAGTTCACAAGGGTGTTTCTGTGTTTAATTTGCATGTTTTTTCCATGATTGTGTGGGTTTCCTCAGGGTACTCCAGTTTCCTCCCACAGTCCAAAGACATGCACATTAGGCTACTTGGCTAATGCCCCTAGGTGTGAGTATCAATGGTTGTGTGTCTGTGTTGCCTGGAAAGGTACTGTCTTACAAGTTCTTTCAAGTGTATTTAGGTATGCCATGATTGAACATATTCAAATGTACCATAGTTCTGCCAACCACGTACCAACCACAGGATTCGCTGGTTCATGAGAAGCATGCATAATGAGCTGATCATCCAACCTTTTCAGTGACATATAACATTACAGTGTATCAGGGCCAACCTAAGATTTTCTGGGGCGCAAAGCAGAATTTGATTTAGGGCTACCCCCACCACCTTGCAGTACATTACTACTGACTATCAATGCTACTGGAAATCTTTCACACCAAATAAAAATTTTATTACTTGTAGCTAGCAAACTCCCAAGAGAGGTCTAGTGTAAATTTGCACAATAATATACAAAACGGCACAGTGGCATATTTGGACGTGATGTTGCAGGAATCTAACAAACCTGTAGTATAAGTTAATCAGCTGTTCCAAATTGCCCCTAGATGTGTATTTACGGTTGTGTGTGTATTACCCTGTGATGGATTGGGGAGCTGTCCAGGGTGTACTCTGTCGTTGCCCAGAACTGGCTGAGATAGGCTATGGCCTCCCTGTAAACCTCGTTAGGATTAAGTGGTTTAGCAAATTAATTATTGAGGAATGTATGCTGTATGTTGCAAATAGTATAGGCAAAATAGTTGTTTGGATTTAAATAAACCAATACTACAGAACCTTTGATGGGATTATGATTAAAAACACAGCTGGCAACAATTATTTTAATCCTAACTGATGCAATGAGTAGGTTCTCATCTCTCATCATCGAGAGGTCATGGATTCGAATCCCTGTTTAAACCCCACTGACCTAAAACCTCTGGGCAAGGTCTTAACCACAAGTGTGCCTCGGTTCACCCAGCAGTATAAACTGGTCCCAGAAAAAATGCTAGGAAGGTAATCTGCGATGGACTGGTGTCCCATTCAGGAGGAGTTGAACTCCTAGTCATGGTTCATGCTACAGAAACTGAGATAAGCCCTGGTGTAAACAGCCCAAGGCTAATCAGAATAAAAGGCTCCATTTTCTAGGGAACATAAAGTTCAGACACTGGAGCAATGACAAGAGGTCATGTGACCTGGGATCCTACTAGGTTACTAGGGAGTTTGCATGTTCTCCTCGTGTTTGTGTGGGTTTTCTCAGGGTACTCTGGTTTCCTCTCACAGTCCAAAGACATGCAGATTAGGCTAATTGGATATTCTCAATTGTCCTTGGGTGTAAAAGTGAGTGTGAATGGTTGGGTGTGTTGGCCCTGCAATGGTCTGGGGAGCTGTTCAGGGTGTACCCTACCTTCATCCAGTTTTGGCTGAGATAGGTGCCAGCCTCCTTGCTAGCTTAATAGGGTTAAGCGGTTTGGCAAATGAGTGAGTGAGAGAGTGAGTTAAGAAGGGAAGTGCAGGAAGCAATCTACCCATCATACAATGCATACTGGCTTATGTATAAGCCTCTGGAAGCAGTGTTTGGATTTGGATTCTTTGAATTGGTGAGTTTGAGGCTCAGCAATCAAATAAAATCAGCTGAATCCCTGAAAGTACTTAATGTTCTTCGGTGATCATTTGGGTATGCCAAGATTCATCTTGCTCAAACTGATGAAAGTATAAGAAAGAAAGGGTGGTTCAGGGAGTATGAGGAATCACTTTCACACCTGAATTTGCCACCAAAGTATCCTGAACTTAACCCAGTTTAATGTCTTTGGGAAATTCTGGATAAAACTTTTCAGGCAGTGGTTTGACTCTCTCATCATCCAGTCAAGATCTCAGCAAAAATTGAGTCCAGCTCTGCCGCTCTGACTCCTTTCCCAAACCATGCACTCCTACTAGGGTAGCAAGGAGGCTGGAGCCTATCTCAGCCAACACAATGAGGAAACCAGAGTACCTGGAGGAAGCACAGGGAGAACATGCAAACTCTACACAAAAACGCCCGAACCTGGGACTTTCTTGCTGTGAAGCGGAGGTGCTAATCACTATGCCAGTGTGCCACCCAGTGAAACTCTGGCCCTAGACAAATGTCGTGACATTTAGCATAAGGTTGTCAGAACAATGCAGTGTTGAATGTGCCCCATAATCAAAGCTAAATGAGGTCCAATGAAATAACAGAGGGTGCAACTTTTTTTCTTGGCCAGGCAGTTTATCACTATTAATGAAACCTTTGGTTCTTAGTGCATGTACCTGACCATTGGAAGGTTGTGTGGTTTTGGAACAAACAGGACCTCAGCATGCTATTTCAGATGGAGTAATGTTTTATATATCGACTTTCCTCTCATTCTTGTTGGAATCTTTAGCTTCTCTTGTTTGTTATGCTTTCTCTCTCCTGTGCTCTCTTCGTTTTCCCCCATGGCGTGAAAGTGATTATGATTTACTAAGCTTGCTACAGTGTGAGTAGTGGCCTGTTGGAGCAGTGCATGAGGTAAGAGTTATTGAATTACTGTCCAGCTCGTTCAGTCTACATGATTGGTGGACATACATCGGATGAGCAGATTTTCTGCAAAACTGGAATTATATTAAAGACACGTTCAGTTTCCCTTATATTAGTCAATTAACAGCTACCATTCCCACCTTCCTGTGGCAGCACAGTCGCGCAGTGGTTAGCATGTCCACCTCATTGCAAGAAGACCTGGGATCGATTCCTAGTCTTAGGGCGTTTCTGTGTGGAGTTGTATGTTCTCCCCGTGCTTGTGTGGGTTTCCTCTGGGTACTCCGGTTTCCTCCCACAGTCCAAAAACATACACAGTGGGCCAATTGACCCTAGGTATGAGTGTGAATGGTTGTGTGTGTTTTGGACCTGCGATGGCCTGGCGAGCTGTCCAGGGTGTGCCCCGCCCTCACCCAGAGGCGGCTGACATGGGCGCCAGCCTACCCGCAACCCTAATTAGGATTAAGCGGCTTAGAAAATTATTGAGAATGAATGAATTCCCACCTTCCTGTGCTTGGTTATTCATTCTGTTCTTCTGTTGTTGTGTTCTTTGCAGGCTTCAGTAGATTCTGGTAGTGTCTGCACACATCGTATTCCACTTATGGGGTGGCATGGTGGTGTACTGCTCAAGGGGTAAGCTGGAACCAATCCCAGCTGAGATGGCGTACAACCTGAACCGGTTACAATTACCACTCAAAATCACACCTATGGGTAATTTAGAGTAGCCAGGTGATCTAATTTGTATGTCTTTGGACTGTAGGAGGAAACCAGAGGACCCAGAGGAAGCCCATACAAGCGGCATACTCCTTAAAGAAATGGTACAACGCGATCTTGCTGTGAGCTGACAGAGCTAACCACTGCACCAGTGTGGCGCCTGATGTATTTTCATTTTGGGGAAATGGAAATTATAGCATTAATATGTCTGTGTTGCCGTGCATGGTTGTGTTTGACAGGAAAGATAATGCTTTTACACACAGGGGGCATGTTGACATTAGAACAGTCATTTAAATTACCTCCAGCCATCAAATTCACAAAGGCCACTTGTCATTTACTGTAGCTCGAAATGCGCAGAATGGCATAAGAACTACTGTAAGATCTCTGTCTCTCTCTCTCTCTCTCCCTCTGTGTGTGTGTGTGTGTGTTCCCCTTTACCCTGTGTCCATCTCCTTTTTCTTGTTTTTCTGTACATGATTATACCCCATCAACTCTCTCTCCTTCTCTCTCTCTCTCTCTCTCTCTCTCTCTCTCAATCTGAGCCCCCGTGTGATTCTAATTAAAGTCAGTCATCTCAACTGTGATTGGCTGAGAGCAGATGACTCACACCTACAGGGGTTTTAGAGGTGGGGGGGGGGGGGGGGTGCTCTATCTCTCTTAGAGGAGAGAATGCATGCTTGCTTCACATGCACCGTTCGTACAAATACACACACAGACATACACACACACACACACACACACACTCACACCAGCACACATTCCCTCCACAGTCAGACGCAAGCTGAGCTGAGCGAAGCAGAACAGAAAAGGAAGAAGAAAAAAAGCCAGAACTAAAGAAAATCCTCTGCATCTCTCAGGAGGTTGAGGGAAGAGGAAGAGTTCAGCCATCTCTCTTTTTCCATCTCCCTCTCTTCAACTCATCCCTGAATCCTGCCTGAGCCTGACAGTCAGAAATACAGAGAAAGAGTGGTGGGAAAAGCGACGAAAAAAAGAAGTGGTGAGTCTTTCTGCATGCCTTATACATAGATGTGCATTGATATATAATTTATTTTTAATTTTTTGTATAGGTATATAATCCAGAGGAATTGATTGGGAGCTCAGGGTGATGCTGCTGCTGCTTATTATTTGTTATTATCATTAATAACAGTATTATTATTCTTATTTGTTGATTTAACTTCCCATGAATAAGATGGGAGTGTATAGAAATCTCCAGTAAACTTTCTGGAACAGTTGTGGCGCAGTTACACTCCAGCCACTATGTGATGGCACATCTGTATGTGTGTATATGTATGGACTGGGGAGGGGTGGGGGCTGGGGGCTGAGGATTGTACATGTATGAATGTATGCCCATGTGTTTTTTGGGGCTGGCAGTGGGAAGTAAGACTGAGACCAGTGTGCAGGAATGTATTGGCGAAGGAGTGTTTGTAAGAGGTCTGGGTCTTCTGGTGGCTCCATGCATACACGTTTCGATGGGGAGGCTCAGGGAGGTGTGAGATGGTGTACTTTTCAGTCTGCGTATGTATTTGTGAGAGTGTGTTCGTCTCAGTATGCTTGTGTGAGTGTGATGCTTGTTTAAAGCCTTTCCTGCTCTGTCACAGTGTGGGTGGAAACTGAGATCTGAGATTCCGCCTGTGATTTTGTGTGTGTGTGTGTGTGTGTGTGTGTGTGTGTGTGTGTGTGTGTGTGTGTGTGTGTGTGTGTGTGT
>JBCNYH010000012.1:15324229-15335034 GCA_039654325.1 Tandanus tandanus | reverse complement strand
ATCTATCTATCTATCTATCTATCTATCTATCTATCTATCTATCTATCTAGCTAGCTATCTATCTATCTATCTATCTATCTATCTAGCTAGCTAGCTAGCTAGCTAGCTAGCTATCTGCCCTATCTATCTTGGTTTCAGTGTTTAAGTCACAGTAGTCACTTAATGTATCACTTGTAAGACGGCAGCTTTGCTCTGTCCATGGAAACCTCATCGGTTTACAGAAACATCCCATATTTACGACATTGAAACAGCCAATCAGACAATATTTGCAATACCTGTGAAAGGACAATTTCATACAGGAAAAAAAAATGTATAAAAACCCCACTAAGAATGATGTTTTTGTTCTGTTTATCCAAACAGAAATTTATCTTTACAAAACCATCAAACATTATGATTTAGCAAAACTAACATTAGACCAGTGAAGGGAAAATGTACTGCTGCAGTGATGTCAATAGATTTGCACAGTAATTGCTGGATCACTGTGTGGGGCAGTCTTAACGCCACTGTGCGTGAATCACTGACTCACTGACTGACTCCCCTCAAGAGTTTTAAAAGACGTCACTACAGTGTAGGCGATGCCATTTCAAGACTAGCTATCAACACGTCCTTAGCAATTACATCAGACAAAAAAAAAAGCAGCCCCATATTTCTACAGAAAATGTTCTCTGACATTAAAAAATGACCACGTATTATTTCTTAATCATGACTGAAGCTAATGTTGCGCATTCTTAAATGAATCACAGTTTCTCCTTCCCCTGTCTGTTATGAGCTGTTTGGTTGTGCACATGTCACCGTAAGGTACCATTTACTCAGATTACTCTCTCATCTCTCTCTGTTGTTTGCTTAACAGCTTAATCCTATTAGGGTCGTGGGAAGGCTGGAGCCTATCTCAACTGACACTGGGCGAAGGCAGGGTGCACCCTGAACAGCTTGCCAGACCATTGCAGGGCCAACACACACAACCATTCACACTTACACTCACACCTAGGGGCAATTTGGAACAGCCAATTAGCCTAACATGCATGTTTTCGGACTAAACTCCACACAGAAACAACCAGAACGTGAACCCAGGACCTTCTTGCTGCAAGGCGGACGGGCTTAACACTATGCCACTGTGCCACCCAGTACTGGCAAAAGTCATGGAATAATAACCATATAATTCAATATGATGAGTTTCCATATAACTTTACTTTGTAAGATGATATTATATACAGTACATAGAGCAGTATGGCACCATTACACCAGTTGATACATTTCTGACACAGTTATATCCGACATACAGTAATATTGCAGTATGCTCTTATATAGACATGTCGTCGCACTCTTTTTACACATTGGCGGTACGATGGTGTAGTGGTTAGCATGTCCATGTCACAGCATGAAGACCCTGGGTTAGAGAAACGGGATCGGTGAGGGTGTTTCTGGCTCTGTGTGTTTCCATGGGTTCCTCTGGGTAATCCAGTTTCCTACGACAGTCCAAAGACATGCACACTGAGCTCCCAAGTGGCGCATAGACAAGGTGCGTGACTGTCAACCTGGAGATCGCCTGTTCGCATCCAGGTTGGTGCCACAGCCATCCGTGACCGGGAGTCCATGGGAGCCAAACAGAGAGATTACATACGCTCACTTTCCTGTCACTCACAGCGATCACCACATCACCATGGGCGTCTGTGAGCTTATTCGTACAAGGGGACAGACAGTACATTCACTCCGAGTGTGTTAGGCCGCCCCAAATACAAAGACAGTATGCATAAAGTGGTCGGTGGCAGTGGCATGGAGGGGGCGTATGTAAGGTTGGTAGGGGTGATACAATAGGGAGGAATACTTGAAGGGTGGAAATTGGATATGACTAAATATGACCAAAAATGGGGAAACCCCTTCCCTCACACCCCTACCCCCCAGAAAAGACATGTACACTGGGGTAATGGTTTTGTGTATGTTGGCCCTGTGATGGACTGGTGAGATGCTGAAGGTCTACCCCACCTTCAAGGAGAGTCGGCTGAGATAGGCTCCAGCCTCCTAGTATGGTTTGGCAAATGAGTGGATGAATGTTGTGCACATCAGTACTGCAAAATATAATCGGACAAAATGTTTCGTTGTAGTGAAATAATGCAATCTTAATGCATTTCTATTTCTCATACAATTGAGTAGCATTTTTCAGTTTAATTTTAGTTTTAATAGTTTGGATATAAACAGTGATACAAATCCAGTTTTCTTGCATAACAGACATTTCCCAGCTAATAAAAGAATAATATTTACAATGTGCATACAAGGTTATTAGACCAGAAATAATGTATAAATTAGAAAAAAGTTATGATAACTGTTATTTTGCTTCATTTCTCATCTAGTCAATAAGCCGTCCTGCTCACTTGGAGATAATAGGCTTTGTGTGTGTTAGTGCTTACTGGCAGAAACTCCTCTAAATGGAAGAGGAAGACACTTTCGTAAAACACGGTCCTCTTAAAACTACATTACGCTCATTAAGCACTGGCTTTATCTCCTCTGTTTAATGACTGTTATTTCATATGAATATTTATGAGCTTTTGCTAATCCATGCGGTGCTTGCATCAGCAACTAGCTGCTGGTGTAATTGAAAAAGTATTTTTCCTGATTTCATCGCTTGTCTGTAAAGTCACATTAGGCCCCTATTACAAAAACACTTTGGCTAGTCTCTGGGAACCAAAAACTCTGGTTTACTGCCGCAAAAACTGAGACTCTTTATAGAAGCAGGTTGACGAAGGTTGTTTCCCATGATTCATTCATGATTCCCATCCACTCACTCATCACTCACTCGCCAAGCTGCTTATAGGCTGCAGCCTGTCTCAGCATTGGCTGAAGGGCGGAGTACACCCCGAAAGCTTGCCAGACCATTGCACGGTCAACACACAATCACTCACACTTACATCCACACCCAGGGGCAACTTGGAACAGCCAATTAGCATAGTATGCATGTTTTCAGACTGTGGGAGGAAACCAGAATACCCAGAGGAAACCCTCGCAAGCATAGGGAGAACATGCAAACTCCACGGAAACACCCATCCTGGGACTCAAACCCAGGACCTTCTTACTGTGAGGCAGACGTGCTAACCACTACACCACTGTGCCGCCTAGGACTAGTTTTTTGAGGATATTATGCAGAACTTCAATCAAAAGTCTTTATCCCAGTGCACTGCTCCCTAAATAATTGGTCCTTTTGTGTTTCTAGACCTAGTAAAATCAAACACGCTTGTATATTGCCAAAAGTATGTGAACACCTGACCATTCATTCATTCATTTGCCGAACCGCTTCGGCTGGAGCCTATCTCGGTCAAGTCTGGGAGAAGATGGGGTACACCTGCCAGTCCATTGCAGGGCCAAAACACACGCAACCATTTACACACACCTAGGGGCAATTTGGAACAGCCCATTAGTTTGATGTGCAAAAACAATGAAAACATGTAAACTCCACACAGATGATGTTAACACCCTTGCCATGTCCACAAAGTGAGGCAGATGCACTAACCACCACAGCGCTTTGCTGCCCACACCTGATCATCATATCTATGTTAGTTCCTTCCCCAATCTGTTACCATAAAGTATAAAGCTCATCATTTTACAGAATGGCTGTGCTTGGTGTAGATTTCCCTTCACTGGAACTAAGGTGCTCAAAATTGTTCCAGCATGACATTCCCCATGTGTACAAAGCAAGAGCCATGGTTTACCAAGGTCGAGTGGAAGAGCTCATGTGGCCTGCACAAAGCCCTGACCTCAACCCGACGGAATGCCATAAGGATGAACTAGAATGCTGACTTTGCTCCAGGGCTCGTTGCCCAACTTCACTAATCTTGTGATCTGAATGGACAAATCCTCCCAGCAACACTCCGAAATCTGGTGGAAAGCCATCGCTGAACAGTGGAGTTTATTATGAGAGCAAACGGAATCCATCTGTAATCAGATGTTCAAACGGTAAATATGTGTGTGACGGCCTGGTGTCGGGCGGCATGGTTACGTAGTGGTTAGCATTTAAGCCTCACAGCAAGAAGGTCCTGAGTTCGAGTCCCAGACTCGATGAAGGTGTTTCTGTGTGGAGTTTGCATGTTTTTCCCGTGCTTGCATGGACTTCTCCAGGGTACTCTGGTTTCCTCCAACAGTCTAAAGACATGCACATTAGGCTAACTGGCTGTTCAAATTGCTCCTACATGTGAGTGTGAGTGTGAGTGCGAATGGTTGTGTGTGTTGGCCCTGCACATTTTTCTGAAGTTTTCCCCGAAATTCTACGAGGTTCTCCAATGTTCTCACACCTAGGGGCGATTTGGAACAGCCAATTAGCCTACTGTGCATGTTTTTGGACTGTGGGAGGCAACCGGAGTACTCGGAGGAAACCCACGCAAGCACTGGGAGAACATGCAAACTCCACACAGAAATGCCTGAGCCCGGGAATCGAACCAAGGACCTTCTTGCTGTGAGGCAGAAGTGCTAACCACTATGCCACTATGCCACCCTGCCACCCAATTAAATCAAACTGTGAAATAATATTGAGTCAGTAATTGGTCCTCTGGTGGTCATTTTTCTGTTGAGGGATGCCGTCGAGGCGGTCTGATCTAATTTACAGTAAAAATCTGTTTATCTGCTTAATAATTGTATTTTGTTTATTTATTTATTTATTTAAATATTTTTGTTTCCTTAATTTGACTTGGTTATGGCCCTGCAATGGTCTGGTGAGCTGTTCAGGGTGTACCCTGCCTTTGCCCAGTATCAGCTGAGATAGGCTTTAGCCTCCCCGCAACCTTAATAGGTGTAATGAGTGAGTGATGAGTGATGAGAGTGTTTGTGTCTATGTTAGCCCTGCAATAGCTTGGCAACCTGGTCAGAGCGTATCCCACTTCTGGCTCCAGATTCCTCCGCAAGCCTGACGAATAAGCAATATAGATAATGGATGGATGGATGGATGGATGGATAGATGGATGATTGGGTGAAGGAGAAGGCTAGGTTTTCACACGACTGCAACTTGCTTTGTAGGCATCAGAGGGACCTAGAATTGACAAACTGTTCCTTTGAAAAATGGCTCTGCAATGGAACTCATTAATATTTTTGGGTTTGTGTGTATGTGTTTTTTCTAGGAAGTTAAAGACAGACTGAAATACACTGCTATGTCTTTTTTTTTTTTTTTTTTTTAATTATTCATTTATTTATTTATTTTTACCAAAAAATGTTTTCACCAGCGGTTTGTGCAGCCTCAGACTCGAGCAGGCGATCAACATTTGCACTTGGACAGTATTAGATTCTAATACCCCTCAGCTGAGTTCTGCAGTGCCATTTGTTTACTTGTTGATTACAAATGTTATTCCCATTACTGCATTCCAGCCGTATGATGTCTGTTGCTTTTTCTACGAATAAAATCCAGTTGGTATGCAGCAGACGCAGTAAGAAATAAGGCATGCTGTTTAGGATGAGGACTTCTTGCCGAAACGTTCAGCCGGCCTCAAGGGTGTCATTTTAGCATCGATAATATTACATGGTCACATGCAGGCAATACTAAGGGTGAATTATCAGCACACATCCAGTAATTACAGCCGCATTATGCAATGTAGATGGCCCACTTGCAGCTGCTGCTTGACACTTGAGCTTGTGGAACTCATCAGTGCTTTCAGCATCACCGTTTTCATCATTATTGCCAATGTGAACCATTTTTATCAGTATTTTCACTTATTATTATAATTTTTTTTAATCAGATATCATTTCGTCTTTCAGATGATGAATGACTGCATCAAAGATATTAGGTAATAAGTAAGACTTCCCTGTGATTTTACCTCTAAAATATTATTAATGCTGCATTTGGCTGATTGTTTTAGATCTAATTTTGATTAAGTCGTTTTCTTTAAAGACAGTCCGCACCTCAAAGGGTTAACCTATTAGCAAAACAGCATTCAGCATCAGTGCTTCAGCTGAGAGCCTCCTCTCACATTGCCTTTTACATAAATAAGAGTTCTTTTTTTTTCTCCCTCGCTCCCCCTCTTCTCTCTCACTCGTCTCCCTCTCTCCTGTTCGCTCTCACACACACCCACACAGAAACAGTCAAATCCACTGGCAGAGCGAATGAGAGAAAGATGAGGCAGGACACGTGAGAGAGAAAATCGTTTTCTTTTAGCACGGCTTTTGCACCTCTCTCTCTCTCTCTCTCTCTCTCTCTCTCTCTCTCTCCTCCTCACCCACTCTCTCTATCTCTATTTCTCTCTTCCTCTATGGCTCTCTCTCTCTCTCTCTCTCTCTCTCTTCCTCGATGTCTCTCTCACTTTTTCTCTCTCTCTTCCTCGAAGTCTCTCTCTTTCTCGCTGTCACTCTCTCTCTCTTTCTCTCTGTCTCTCCCTCTCACTCTCTCCTCTCTTGCTCTTTCTCTTGCTTTCGCTCTTTCTCTTCCTCGCTGTCTCTCTTTAACTCTCCCTCTCTCTTTCTCTCGCTCTCTCTCTTCCTCGCTGTCTCTCTCTCTCTCTCACTCTCCTCTCTCTCGCTTTCTCCCTCTCAACCCTCTGGGGTCTGTGGGATGTTGATGAGAAGATAAGATTTAAAGCAGATCTGTGTGAAGCCTTTCCTTTAGTTCTCATTCTATTTTTTGTGTCACTGATCCCCACTGATCACGCCGCTTTAATACGTGCATGCATACACATTCCTCTTGTGTCAGATCAGACTACAGCAAATCATAGAACCAATTTTTACTGGATTTGGGAATGTTTGGTATGATGATGCTGTATTGTTTGGTTTTCCTTCTTGATGATAAAGGTTGCGATGGAGCCTGAGTGGAATGGTGCATGAATAAACTTCCAGACATATGTAACATTATATAATATATTACGTGTTGCAAATTATAAATGTCGATTATTTCATCACTGATAACTATATCTACTGGCTGTATGAAACACATTTTTACAGGCAAAAATGTAAACAAGTTCAGCTTGGTGCTGGAAAATGGCTGTAAACAGGACAAAGCATGACAGAAATGGGGTTGGCGAGGGTGTGTCTGTGTGGGGTTTGCATGTTATTTCCATGCTTATGTGGGTTTCCTCCGGATACTCTGGTTTCACAGTCCAAAGACATGCACATTAGGTAATTGGCTGTTCCAAATTGCCCCTAGGAGTCAGTGTGAGTGTGAATGGTTGTGTATATTGGCTCTGCGATGGTATAGCGAGCTGTTTAGGGTGTACCCTACCTTCGCACAGTGTCGACTGAGACAGGCTCCAGCCTCCCTGCGAACCTAGTAGGAGTAAGCGGTTCTGGAAATGAGTGAATGAAAACTGCAGCATTTTTGCAAAGCCAGGCATTCAAATATTTTACTGTGTACTGCTTTAAAAGTAAATAAAAATTTTTATTTCAAATGCCATGTGTGCTTTTTTGTTTGTATTTTTTTAAGTTTCCTTAGCTTTCTGCTAGTCCTTCTAAGCAATGGCTGTTTCCAACTGATCTGACAGTTGTTTCCATGCTTCTACACTGTGTATCTGACCTGTATCTAACATGTACTAAGCCTGAAGACTGAAAGATGGGGCTGAAATTGCTCATTACTCTAGTGCACCATAATATAGGTTTCGGCACTGCCAAAAGGCGGAGCTCCCGATTGATAGGTGTCTGACGCTGGTGTTATTCGGGTAGTGCGACTACTTTAAGGAGGAAATAAGGGCTCCCAAGTGGCGCATTGACAGGGTGGTTTGAATCCAGGTTGAGTCCAAGGGAGCTAATTGACCGAGCACTCGCAAGAGGGATGGCATACACTTGCCCTCCTGAAAGCTTATAGTGATCAGCAGCCAATCATTGGGGTCACTGTGAGCTCATTTGTACAAAAGGGTGAATCACGCTCCAGGTCGCATCAGCAGTTTGTAAAAGATGCAGGTGGCAGCATTCCATGTCACAGAGAAGGCATGCGCATGCTTACACCTCTCCCTGGTGGGTGGGATCATATGTATTAGGGAGGCAGATAAATAAATAAATAAAAACGGAGAAGATAAATAAATAAATAAATCTGCCCTGCATTTCCTGAATTCATTCTGAAGCAAAAAAGAAAGGTCAGCATTGCCTTTTACTAGCTGATTTGTATCACCCATCATGCTATTTTAATTATCTGTTTAACGAGTACATGTTCCCGCACTCCCATTCTTACTATATACTGCACTATATAATGAATTAACCATTTTGTAATGGTGTCTGAATATATAGTTAGAGGTGTATATTAAGTATCATATAATGTATTGTGTAAAGCAGTGTACAAGCGACGGTCATTAACCAAGCAAATATACCATCATGCATTCAGCTGTTGCAGGGAAAAGAAGGAAGTGAGAGAGCAGCTGGAAAAGCATTAGCTTGTCCTATAAATGTAAGTAATTTTGCATTTAACTAAAAAATATATATAAAGCATTGATGGTGGCACGGTGGTATAATGGCTAGCATGTCACAGCAAGAAGGTCCTGGGTTCAAGTCTCGGGCTTGGCGAGGCCATTTTTGTGAGGAGTAATCATGTTCTCCAAGTGCTTGCAGGGGTTTCCTCAGGGTACTCCGTTTTCCTCCCACACTCCAAAGTCAAGCATAGTAGGCTAATTGTCTGTTCCAAATTGCCCCAGGTGTGGGTGTGAATGGTTGAGTGTATATGTTTGTTGCCCTGCGATGGTCTAGTGAGCTGTTCAGGGTATACCCCGCCTTCGCCCAGTGTCGGCTGAGATGGGCTCCAGCCTGAGAGTGGGTGAGTGAGTAAAGCATTAAGCCAAAGTATATAACACTTACAAACAGTCAATTACAATTAGAAATAGTTATTGCAAAGACAATAAAAAATTTAAAAATAAACCAAACATAGAGAAAATTAAAGTTACAGTGCTGTTTTTAGCAATAGTGTCTGAAACTGTTTGAACACCAGTGAGTTCACTATATGGCCTTCTGTATTTAATTCCACATATAGTGATTAGTGGGTAGTGAATGAGTGAGAGATTTCAGATGCAGGGTGTGTCACATACCAGTTGGCAGGAATATAAGAGATTGCATTGGCATACACATCCACACAGTATTTTCATTTTAATAAAGGACGTTTATCACCATTCTTTGCTTCAGGAACACAATCTTGACTCAGCTATGACTCAGTGGGAATTTAAATTTTGTGGGTAGATAAGCAACAAAAGCTTGCAAACAAATGATTAGTAAACTTGGACCTACTGATTCAGGCCATCAGACTACAAACCACCTTTTACAACTGATCACTGAAGGTGTCAACTCTGGAGTTTTGTTATCCCTAGATTCCATGAAGAATTGCAATTGGCTAGTTCCTACAACCAAGCCACTCTCTCTCTTTCACTCATTTCATGAACTGCTTAATCCTATTAGGGTCGCAGGGATGCTGGACCCTTTCTCAGCCAACAATGGGCAAAGGCGGAGTGCACCCTGAACTTAACTATGGACATGTTATGATGTTTAAGTGCAACATAAGGTGTAACTTATGAATAACATTAATAAAATACACCTCTAATCAGGTTTTAAGTGGATTCCGAGCCTATCCTGGGAATACCAGATGGCAGGAATACACCCTTGATGGAACACCAGTGTAACATGTTTAAAAATATTATCAATCTAAAACTTAAAGGAATTAATACAGGACGACCCAAAAAACACTCCCACATTTCAAAGGTAAATTAAAAAGAAAAAAGAAAATCAAAATGTCCATGTTTGCAAATAATCACTCACTCATTTGCCGAGCTGTTTAATCCTACTAGGGTTGCAGGGAGGCTGGAACCTATTTCAGGCGATAACAAAGCCATGTTAAGCAAAAGGAAAAAAAATCATTTAAGCAGAGAAACAATTTTTGACTATAAATTAGATCAGACCACCTCGACTGCATCCCTCAAGAAGAAACGACCACCAGAGGACCATTTTCTGACTCAATCTTATTTCACATTTTGTTTTAATTATTCTTTAGCCTTTTGTCACATTTCCTCCAGCCTGTAGCATTTGCTAAGAGAAAAACATAAATGACTAAAAGTGCACTCACATGATACTGATCATGATCCTGATTTGACTGAGACACTGATGTTAGGTCAGAGGGAACCAGAGAACATTGGAGGACATAGTAGAATTTCGGGGGAAAACTTTGGGGTGTTTGTGTGTGTGTGTGTGTGTATGTGTGTGTGTGTTTGGAGTACTTCTGGGGAAACGTAGGGAAAAAATGGGAAAACATTGGAATGTATCGGTAGTGATAGGTGTAACATTGGTATAACATTTGGAACAAAATTGTGCGTTTTTTTTTAATGCAATATCAGAGACACATTGTGACAACATGGGAACAAATCAGAGCGATATCAGTATAGATCGTAATAACCTTGGACAAAACATCAGAACCACTTCGGATAACAATCAAAGACCATCGTTACATATCAGAACAAAATTGGCTGATACATCGGAAAACTTGGGAAGATGAAAAATTGTTACGCTTGTTTTATCATTTAAAAGTAAGCTCAGCAAGGTTGTGTCTACCTGCAGCAAAGTAGCAAATATTTGATGAGTTTTATCATTGGCCAGAAAAATATCTCATGACAGTCGTTAGTTTTACCCGTTATTCGTTTTGTACATTATTATTCCCTTTTATGGGACATCCCTTGTAGTACTTACCAATTTATATTCTTATGTTGTCAGTATATATATATATATATATAAAGGTCCTGAGTCGATTTTCCGTAGAACAGTGCTCAATACATCAAAGTAGAGCGAAATACAGTAGATCATCAATCCCCTGATGAGTGGGCAACCACGAAACAGGCTTGAAGTGAAAATGTAGTCTTTGTATTTTTCTCACATACCGTATA
>JBCNYH010000012.1:15222705-15245089 GCA_039654325.1 Tandanus tandanus | reverse complement strand
TATATAGTTAAAGGATCTCCCCCAGTGTCAGTATTTTGTAGAACCATCCTTTGCTTTGAATACAGCCACGAGTCCATTGGTGGACTGCAATCTTCAAGGCATTCCACAGATGTTCAATAGGGTTTACGTGTGGGCTAATCACAACATTTATTTCCATCCAGAGTTGGGTTTAATTTTTAATCAGCATCTTGTATTAATGGCAGGAAAACTGAACCACTCCATAAAGTGTTCTCCAGTACAACTCAAACACTTTCAATAGGGTTAAGGTCAGGACCCTGGGGCGCCAATACATGTGTGAAAATGTTTTGTTTTTCCACCTGCTGGTGAGCTGCTGTATTGCAGTTGTTATTTGGTTTGCTGTTGTCAGCCATGTGCCCTTATCTTGCCCCTCCCCTTGTGGTGTTCCACTTCCTGTCTTTGTCTGTTTCCCTCCTTTTTGTGTCCCACCACACCTGACCTTAATTACCTAAACTTTTGGTTGTCTATATATACCCTGCTTTCCTTTGCCTCATTGTCAGTTTGTCTTATGTTGTCTGTGAAGTAGTCTGACTCGCTTCAGTTGGTTTATTCTGAACTTACCTGTCTGAAGTTTGTTTTTTGTCCGCCCTGTTTGATCTGTTGGAACTTTGCCTGTTCTTTGGATTTGTATATTGCCTGCCATTTTGGAACTTTTGCCCATCTACTGTTGCTACCTGTGTTTTGACCTCTGCCACAATTTGGACTTTGATATTGCTGTGTGCCTTGAAAGACTTTTGCTTGACTCCATTGTGAGAAATAAAACCTCTGAACCTCAACCTTTGCTGGTCTGCATCTGAGTCCTTACCACCCCTGACAGGAAGAAAAAGTCTATTGATGTGATAACCTGATCATTCAGTACCTGCAGGTCATCAGCTGACATTAATGTTGCTGAGCCTTGACCTGACCAACTGAAGCAACAATACCATGGTGATTACGTGCTGTAATAAAGGATAAGGGCAGTCCAACAAAATATTAGAAAGCACATCATTTTTTTTTTTTGTCCTGTGTGTGTGTGTGTGTGAATTGCACTGCTGTCACATGACTGACTCACTGGATAATTGCATTAATGAGTAGGTATAAGTAGTTTAAGTGGTCCAATAAAGTGACTGGTGAGAGAATATAGATGCTTTGGAGGAGTTATGAGTATATAACCAGAGTACTAGATCAAAGCAAGGGTGTTCTGTCAAAACCTTGTATGTGCCTGAAAGTACTCAAAGTGGCATACGAGGTTTTGACAGAACACCCTTGAAAAATCACTTAATCTAGAATGAATAATTTTATTAGTAATTCAACTTTTAGTCGGAAATTTAATCAATAAATTAAGAATAGAAATTAAATTGACAAAAACAAACCTAAGATGTAAATATTTTTTTCAGAATCTCTTTTAATCACCAATATACAGTAACTGTCCGTTTGTGTATCTGTAGGGTGGCTCTACAGAACGGGACTTCATCTGCACCCAGGCTCCATTGCCAAACACCATGGCTGATTTCTGGAGGCTGGTCTGGGAGAAAAATGTGCACTTTATCATCATGGTGACAGCACTACAAGAGAGCGGCAAGGTGTGAAAACAGACCAGTCATTATGGGAATTTATGATGTGTGGTAGGAAACCCGAGTATCCAGAGGAAGCCCACATAAGCACGAGGAGAACATGTGAACTCCACATAGAAATGCCCTCACTGGGTCCCAGGATGAAACCCGTGCCTGTGTGGGTTTTCTCCGGGTACACCAGTTTCCATCCACAGTCCAAAGATATACACATCAGGCTAATTGAATACCCCTAGGTGTGAGTATGAGTGTGAATGGTTGTGAGTGTGTTGGACATGTTCAGGGTGTACCCTGCCTTTGCTCAGTGTTGGCTGAGATAGGCTCCAGCCTCCCTGTGACCCTAATAGGATTAAGTGGTTTGGCAGTCTTGGGGGTTGATCACTGCTTATAATTTTTAGGATGTAGCCAGTACTAAGGGAAGAATTACAAACATCCCTATAACATGATGCTATTACTACCATGCTTCACTGTAGACATGAGTCCTGATTTTCCACAGAGCTTGGCTGGCATGGTGCTCCATATGCAATCCCATTTGGAGTTTGCCATATGACAAGTTGGAGACTCAGAAGACATATGGGAAAAGGTCCCTTTGTCTGGTGAAACTCATATGTAACTTTTTGGCTTTGTGAAATCAATTTGGCAAAAATCTAACACTGCTGAGAACACCATTTCTACAGTAAAACAGAGTGATTAAAAGCATAATGTTGTGGGGATGTTTATACATCAACAGGGACTGAGGAACTAGTCATGACTGAGGGCAAAATTGATAGATCCAGATTTTGTATAATACTAGACATCCCATTCTTCCCGTTATTTAGTCATTCCCACCCATCAAGTATTGCCTCATTATTGCATGCCCACGACCACCAACCAGAGAGGGGTGTAAGTAAGCATGTGTCCCCTCCATGAGGAGTGATGCTGACACATTTTCACGAACCGATCACTTCCTAACATACTCGGAGGGAAATCTATCCGCCCCCTTGTATGTATGCGCTCACAGAAGCCCATGATTGGCTGGTGATCTATTTAAGTGACATGGAGATGAACATATCCCATCCCTCCCTCCCGTGAGAGCTCAGCCAATTAGCTCCCATGGACTCCCAGCCACAGATGGCTGTGTGCATCAACCTAGATTCCAACTTACGATCTCCATGTTGATGTGCCAGTCAGGAGCCCCAGTCTTGTACAATACTTGAGACTGAGCTCTACTGAGCTTTTACATACACAAAGCTACACTAGAGTGGTTTAAAACCAAGAACCTGCATGTGTTACAATGACACAGGCAAAATTCAGGCATCAGTCCGATTTGAAAATTGTTGCTTGCCAACAATCACTGTCAGATCTGAACCAGTTTTGCCAAGAATGTCAGGAACCTGATGTGCAAAGCTGAGAAACATGTGTCAGAAGCCTCACAGTTGGAATAGTCGGTGGTTTTTCCAAACTGTGTGAATACTTACCCAACCACTTTTTCCACTCACTCGTTTGCTGAACCGCTTAATCCTACTAAGGTCGAGGGGAGCCAGCATTGGGCGAAGCCGGGGTACACCCTGAACAGCTTGCCATTGCAGGGCAACACACACAATTATACACACTCACACACACATCTAGGGGCAATAAGGAACTGCCAGTTAGCCTAATGTGTATGTCTTTGGATGTGGGAGGAAACCGGAGTACCAGGAAGAAACCCACGCAGAATTTGCATACTCCACACACAAACGCTTGAGCACAAGAATTGAACCCATGTACATACTGCGGTTAGACTTCCCAATTAAGTAAATTTCAGTTCAAGGTTGTAAAACTATAAAATGAGAACGGATGGTCCTTGTATTCCTATATCATCTGCAGTAATGTGTTACATAATGTACAGAATAACAATGTCTGTGTGGTTGAAAGCTACTAAATTAACAACAAAATATGAATGAATGGTGTTTTTGACCTAAATTAGCACAAAAAGGGTTTTAAAAAATAATTGCTGTGAAACAAGTGCAGCGAGTGTAACAGCAACACTAATTGTGCTTTCTCGCCTAGATGCTAAAGCCAATATTTGGTTGGGCTCGGTAGCCTTCCCAGAATTCCATAAGCGAATCAATTTATGTGGTAGCGCATGCGTGGCAAGATTATAGGAAGGTTGAAAGACCCACTTTGGTTGGGTTCAGTAGCTTCCATGCAGGAATAAACAGGCCTGGAGAGATTAACAAAACACGTACAAGCCGACTATATAGACTTGGATTAACTTTCCCTCACAGCACTCCACTTCACTATTAGAACTTCTAGTTTATAAATCTATACTGTATGTGCATGTCTTTTATTTACTGTGGAATGTCGGTATGGCTGTCCAGATGCTGTGTAATCAGTACTGGCCTCCTGAAGGAGGCACTGGCTGTTATGGGGCTTTGCAAGTCACCACCGTTTCTCGTCGTCATGGTCCAGGCTGCCACATCACCACTATCCACCTGCGCCAGGTAACCCCTAATTACCAGAAACAATCATGAAAAATAATGCATTTCCATTATTTATTATGGTGATTGTGTGTTTCAGCATGGCAACCCTACAGATAGACAAATAACACATTATTACTATCCTGGCTGGCCAGATCAGGGTGTTCCAAAGGACCACACCGCTTTCATCAATTTTACTGAGCATGTACGGAGGCAGCTGGATGATAATTTAAGCTTAAACCCCACAGTGGTTCACTGCAGGTCTACAAAACACACACACATGCACGCACACACTCACCCTAACCTTATCCTAAATTGCCCATACATATGAGTATAAATGATTATTAATCTCTGTGTTAGCCATGTAATAGATCAAACACCTATCCAGGGTATACCCCCTTTCTTGCGCAAACTCAGCTAGAATTGACTGTAGGTCCCCCTGCATCCCTAAGTGATAAGTAGTATAATTAATCAATGGAAGTTTTGCATTTTACAGTGATGTAGTCGTTAGCATGTCCTCACAGCAAGCAGGTGGTCCTGGGTTGAGTCCCGGGCTTGGTGAGGGTGTTTCTGGGTCGAATTTGCATGTTCTCCCCGATTTCCTCTAGGCTGATTAGCTGTTCCAAATTGCCCCTAGGTGTGAGTGTGAATGGTTGTGTGAATTGCCCTGCGATGGACTGGAGAGTGCTTTAGAGTGTACCCCACCTTCACCCACAGTCGCTTAGATAGGCTTCAGCCTCCCCGCAACCCTAGTAGGATTAATCAGTTCGGCAAATGAATGAATGAAAGTTTGACATTTTCTTGTAATGGCCCGAAAATGTAAAAAACTTGTGTGATGTGTGTATTTAGTGCAGGTATAGGTCGCTCTGGAACATTCGTAGCAATACTGTGGTTGATTCAGCTCTGTGCAAGAGGTATTCCACCTAATGTACATCTCGCTGTCCGTGACCTGCGCAGACACAGAGTGTTGATGGTGCAAAATGTGGTGAGAGGGCTTAATTCTAAATTCATCTGACATATCAGTACACTTGCAAAGTTTGATTTATCCTTGCAACATGCCAATGTTGTTAGGAGAAATGTATATCAACTGCATATATCTGTTATGTTGAATAGGAATATCATGTGTGTTGGTTTTAGGAGCAATACATGTTTGTGCATCAGTGTATACTTCAGTGGCTCAGTGAGAACATGGAGAAGCCAAGGTAAGAATCTCATGAGCACACACAGAGAGAGAGAGAGAGAGACTTAAAACTCATTTACAGTGGCATTATTACATGGCTGCATAAAACTCAAATTATAATGACATGATAGTGTATCAGCCAATACATTTTCTCCATATTTGGGGCAGCACGGTGGCGCAGCTTTAGCACGTCCACCTCAAAGCAATAAGTCACTGAGTTTGAGTCCTGGGGCTTGGCAAGGCTGTTTTTGTGTGAAGTTTGCATGTTCCCCCTGTGCTGGTGTGGGTTTCCTATGGGTACTCCAGTTTCCTCCCACAGTCAAAAGCCATCGGTTTTAGCTAATTGGCTGTTCATAATTCACAACTATTCACACTCCCACCTAGGGGCAATTTGGAACAGCCAGTTAGCCTAATGGCCATGTCTTTGGACTGTCGAAGGAAACCAGAGTACCCAGAGGAAACCCACGCAAGCACAGAACATGCAAGAGCATACAAACTCCACACAGAAATGCCCTCGCTGACCCCAGGACTCGAACCCAGAACCTTCATGCTGTGAGGCAGAAGTGCTAACCATTATCCTACCATGCTGCCCCCATCAGACACTTGATGAATGATTTGACCTTACATCATTGCTAATTAAAAAATGAATGCTTTAGAATTTCTTGTATAGTGGTGCTCAAAAGTTTGTGAACCCTTCTGCATAAATATAATTTTTATAATCTTACAAAACCTCATCGGATTTTCACACAATTAACCAGACAATATAAGTCTATAGCTTTAACAAACATCTACACTACAAAACATGATGTTAATGACACAGGTTAGGAGTTCTTGTAGAATGACTTGAGTGTGTTTTTTCCTGCCACTAGAAGCCAGAATGCTGTGGTACATTTCCAGACACAGCTGCCACCAACACACAGGCAATCCAGAAGGGATCAGAGAAACCGAAGGAGAAGTGACCATACACGCCAACCTGAGCCAACGCACCCATCTTCCCAAGTGTCACACACACCCCAGCCTCGGCAGACAACATGGCAATCTGTACGGGATTCCCTGCAAGCCTTTAAGCCTGGAAAACTCCTGCAGAGGATGAAGCCCCCAAATTCTCAGAACAGTTCACACACACAACCCGACACAGAACTGTAGGGCAGATACACAAGGGTAGTCACCAGTGAGATCTACAATGGTCTATTATTAGTGTTATTTTAAGACTAGTGCTCTATAGGTATGAATAAAGTGTTGATTTTCCCTGAAAATATAACAGAGAAATAAGACAAGAGCAAGGATTAGGGTTAGGGCTAAGCTCACTCAGGAAACCCTCAGCAATTTCTGTCCAAATATGCCTTGGGTGGTGGGGGCACCTTGTTGGGCATTGCATCATGGGTACATTGGGACTTGGTCTACTTTTATGTCTGGCGCTGGGGCATCTGGGACTTCCCTTGGCTAGTTATGGTGGTTACAGCCCTAAGTTTTCCGACAGCTCACTGGTCCGACAGTTACAGCCCATTAGTCCAACAGAGGCTAACTCTAACCCGAACTGAGTAGGGTGCCCAACTTACTTAGGCAAGATGCCCATCTTATATGAGTAGGGCTGCTGGACCAATGGGCTGTCAGAACATCAAGCCGTCCCCATTTGCGGCAGTTTCTGCCATCACCGAGGGGGTTTCCTGAATGGCCACCATACTGCTTTTCGGCATCAATGTTGTTTATAAATTATTAAATGATTACGCTACCTCAAACAACACGATACCTTTTTCCTCTTTAATGTTTTCTTTAATGCAAAACATCAACATTTGTACACAAGAAGCCAAAACAACATATTATAATGCACTACTTCCTGGTTTGGATGGATATAAAAACCGCCAGCTTAAGACAGCTTTTTGACAGCCTGTCGCCCAATACACCCAAGGCTATTTTTGAATATGCTTCTGTAGCACTAAAACTAGGGTGGCACTGTGGCATAGTGATTAACACGTCCATCTCACAGCAAGAAAATCCCAGGCTCGGCGAAGGCGTTCCTGTATAGAGTTTGCATTTTCTCCCCGTGCATACATGAGTTTCCTTCAGGTACTCTGGTTTCCTCCCACAGTCCAAAGACATGCACATTAGGCTAATTGGCTGTTCCAGATTGCCCTTAGGTGTGGAAGTGAGAGTGGATAGTTGAGTGTGATGGTCTGGTGAGCTGTTCAGGGTGAACCCCGCTTTTGCATAGTGTCGGGTGAGATAGGCTCCAGCCTTAGTATTAGGATTTTTTTTCATGACTAATGTATAAACACTTAAGGATTAAGTTTACTGTATTTCTGTTTTCTATTTGTATCATTTGTTTCATTTTTTATCACGCAATTTCCTCCGGGATAAATAAAGTATTCTGGTTCTGATGATTCTGATTCTGATTTTATGTGCTTATTGCAGTTATTCACAGAATAAAGAGTACAATTTCACACATTCGTTTTGATCAATATAGACAACTTTTGCACTATACTCAAGTCCATGAAGAGGAGCAACATACAGATATTTTTTATACTCTTAATAGGTTAGTATTTGAGAGTGGCCTGGAGGCGTCTCAAACTGTGGGCCAAAGGTGGTTGGTAGTACAGACGCAGAAAAGATGTACACAGCCTCATTGATGTGCTGTTGAGGACACAGTGCAGTAGATGCAGAGTTAATAAACATGTCTCATATCATAATTACGATACACTGTGTGACGTTTATAATAATTACTTATTATTTTAGAATAAGAAAATCATTTTATTGAAATTACTACTTACTATCTCATAATCATGAATGATTCACTCTCTCTCACTCTCTCATTTGTCGAACTGCTTGATCCTACTTTTAGGATCACAGGGAGGCTGGACCCTATTTCAGTCAACAATGGGCAAAGGTGGGTTACACCCTGAACATCTCAGTATTCCATTCACACTCACACCTAGGGGCAATTTGAAACAGATAACTAACCTAATGTGCATGTCTTCGGACGGTGGGAGGAAACAGGAGTACCCAGAGAAAACCGATGCAAACAGGGGCCATGGGAGAGTATGCAAACTAGACACAGAACCACAGGCCCTTTTTGCTGTGAGGCACATGTGCTAACCACTACGCCACCGTGCTGCCCAAAACGCCACATATTCATAGTCTATATCTGCCTTTGCTCTTATTGTTATTATTATAATTTTATTATTATTCATTCACTCATTCATTTTCTAAGCCGCTTAATCCTAATTAGGGTCGCAGGGAGGCTGGCGCCCATCTCAGCCAACTCTGGGCGGGGGCGGGGTACACCCTGGACAGCTCGCCAGGCCATCGCAGGGCAACACACACACATAACCATTCACACCCACACTCACACCTAGGGGCGATCTGGAACAGCCAATTAGCCTACTGCGCATGTTTTTGGACTGTGGGAGGAAACCGGAGTACCTGGAGAAAACCCACGCAAGCACGGGGAGAACATGCAAACTCCACACAGAAACGTCCAAGCTGGGAATCAAACCCAGGCCTTCTTGCTGTGAGTCGGACGCGCTAACCACTACACCACTGCGCCGCCCTTTTTTAAAATTATATGTATTTAATGAATTCACACTGGCAGCACGGTGGCGCAGTGGTTAGCAGGTTCGCCTCACAGTAAGAAGGTCCCAGATTCCCAGGCTCAGGGCGTTTCTCTGTGTACTTTGCATGTTCTCCCCATGCTTGCGAGCTGTTTAGGGTGTGCCCTGCCTTTGCACAGAGTCGGCTGAGATGGGCACCAGCCTCCCGGCGACCCTAATTAGGATTAAGCGGCTTATAAAATAAATGAATGAAAGACTGAATGAATGCAATGCACAGTTCTGTTGCTTCTTACTGGTGATGAAAGCTTTGGACAGTTCTTGTGTCTCAGCCTTCCAATAGGAGCCAACAGTTTTGGCTGCCAAGTGGTTCATTGCCATTTTTGTCTCTTACACAGGACAAAGCTTGCAATATGCATATGATTGCAGTCAACGATGGTGACATGCAGTGATGGTACAATTGCTAGCACAGTTGCCTCACACAATTGTGCCTTTCAGTGATATAGTTTGCATGTTCTGAGTGCCTGAGGGTGTCCTTCAGGTGTTCCAGTTTCCTCCATCAGTCAAAACGACATGTAGATTAGCTCAGGTGTCTACTCTGATTTGTGCTGGATGGTGCTGTTGTGACACTGAAATTTCCTTCTGGATTAATAACCTATTCGACTGGAAAAAAATTACCAGCCAACCATACCACATTCTATCAAACGAATTCTCTCTAATGCCTTCACGCTGACACTATAATGTATCCTTTTTGAGAACTACATAAAACACTTTATGCTACATAAAATCCTTTATTCCTTCTGCACAAGGTTAGGCTGCACAACATAGACAATACTCATTTAAAAGATCAGATTTATTATATAATGATAAGACATCATCAGTCATCTAAAATCATTTTATTAAAACTATATAAATGACTTTCGGGAAAGTTTGAAATTGTCACAAATATGAAAGGTAGCAGGAATTTTTTTGTTTAGGATTTTCTTGCTGGATACGGATCTGCTCTTAAATGTCAGGTTCTTGCCAGGCCTATACCCCATCCCTCCACCAAGTTTGGTGAAAATCCATTCAGTAGCTCTTGTGTAATCCTGCTAACAGACAGACAAACAAATAAATAAAACAGACGCTGATGAATACATATACTTTTTAAAAAAGGTAAAAAGTAATAAATGTCATGAGGTATTCACATGGAAGTGATTAGGGAGCAGACTTCCTTAAGGCCAATATACACTAATGTAATTAGATCAGTATAAGATTATGGGTGTGCGGTATATGGTTCAGCAGCAGACAAAACTCTCCAAAATTAAAAGAGTATCCAATGTCAGGCGCTAAGACCTTGCACAGGCGCATTTAAAGCAACTCCACCAACAGCATTACAAGTACACACAGGAGAAATGCCACTAGAAATCAGAAGAAAACAGCTATCACTCCACTACTGGGTTAATTTACAGGGTTGTGGACAGGACCCTCCAACATGTCTCCAACATGAGACACACTTAAACCATCCTGAGAAAAGGAAAAAAAGAGAAAGAAAGAATTTTGGGTGGACCATGACAAAACATCAGAACTTAACATAGATCAGTTCAGCAGTAGTCAAAAAGTGTGGTTACCAGCAATACAGCTCCTGATGCTGAAGTGACTAAGAGGGAGAGAGCAGAATAGTGAAGTCACAACCAGATCAAATGAGATGAGAATCTTGCAGTTGGGAACAACATGCACATGGGGAACATGGGGAACATAGCATCATCTTTTTATGTTAATTAACCAACACATTTTGGTAAAATGCCATCTCTCTCTTTCTCTCTCTCTCGCTCTCTGGATTAGCCCAACTCTTCTTATCTTTTAAAGGTGCCTCGTTGGCCTCCTGATGAAACTTCCATTTTTGGTCAAAATGAGATTATGCATGAATATAAATTAAGATAACCCTCTGCATCTACTTGAAAAAGCTGGTGGCTCCATCTAACTGTTGGTTGGTTGTGTGTGTGTGTGTGTGTGTGTGTGTGTGTGTGTGTGTGTGTGTGTGTGTGTGTTAGCCCTGCAATGTCATAGGCTCCAGCCTCCCGGGACCCTAGTAGGATTAAGCGGTTAGGCAAATGACTGACTGAGTGAGTGGGTTTTCTGGGCCTTCAGCCCTCAAGGGGCTCATTCATTAGAGTAAATAGTCAATGTGTTTTATCTTCTCTTATCAGTTCATTTTGGATAAATATAAAAGCTCCCTGGTGAAACCACACCATCTCATGGGTTTAGTATCTCTTATTCACCTGTTTTAGTTCTTGTGTTGGTTCTGTGTCTATTTACATTAACAAAAGCAATAACAAGACCACATGAACGGAGCATCGACTGTAAAAAGAAATGGACGTAGCCTATTGTGACGTAACCCACTGGTTTGTGGGGGGGTTTTTTGTGGATTTGAGGAAGCCTGAAAGTTTCAAATTCGCCGTTGCCATCCTTGATTTTTGGAGCCAGGAGTGATGTATTTTGACGCAACCGCGTAGAATGCTGGGAGTATGGAAGGAGGGATGGGTGGATCAACCCACCCATCCAGCCCGCTCACCCGATATATGTCCTGCCCTTTGGCCCCGCCACCCACCAACTTTGAATGGAGCAAACTTTATTTTACACAGCCCAAAAACAAACCTGGAGTACAGTTAGTGTAGAAGCAAGGCCTATAGAATGTTGGAACATAAGCTGATTATGACTGATAAACTTGTATTATGATTGTTGTAATATGATTGGTAAAACTGTAGTTGAACTGGTAAATGATAAATGATGAAATAAGATGATGTGTAATAAAGTGCGTGAGCCTTCCGCTGAGGCTCAGGCCTTCGCTGAAGCATCAGAAGAGTGAGGGGTAAAAGGAAAAAAGCCCAAGGTCTGCCACGTAGCTTCAACAACACCTGAAGTAAACAATCTCTCAGCCACTGTCTTCTCTGAGAGCCAGGAATTAATGGTGGCTGAAGCCCTTAAAGACAGAACTAACAGTATATATCCCCGTCCTTGAGTGGGGTTTGATGTCTTCGAATGCTGATTTGGAGATCGCACCTGCTGTGCTGAACTCTTTGCTGATTGTTTCACTCTGACTGAATAAATTGTTCCTGATTTTGAACTGCTAAACAATTTGCTGATTTTTTCACTCTGATTAAATAAAATGGTTCCTGATTTTGAATCCACGTCTCTTGGTGAATTGAACTCTCCGCCCCAACATTAGCGCCCATAGTCCGTGGTAAATCTTCTTGCTAATTGTTAAAGTAATCTTATTAGCTAAACACTAAAATGACCACATTTTGTAAATATTACATATATGAGAAATATTTATGTAATGTAATTAATGTAATTGCAGCAGAAGTTACAACGACTTAGCGAACTTAGTGTAAGAATGGGTATAAGCTAACTGTTTATAAGCTAACGAGCTAACCACTTGGAGTTAGCGACTGTGTTTTAAAATTGGCTAGGCAAATTTATTTATTAACTTTTATCCAAAAAATTTACATGAGTGTTAACAGCGATAGCTGCTTGTTAATGTTGGTAAAATACAGTAAACTGTTGGTTAATGAGGTTTAGCAGGCGGAAATCTGAACATATAGCAGCTAAGCTAACTTTACATTATTGCATTACTAACATATTCTCTATTAATCTACCTGTAAATTGAATGA
Source organism: Tandanus tandanus (assembly GCA_039654325.1). Taxonomy (NCBI): domain Eukaryota; kingdom Metazoa; phylum Chordata; class Actinopteri; order Siluriformes; family Plotosidae; genus Tandanus; species Tandanus tandanus. Next base: position 15,232,705 of record JBCNYH010000012.1, on the reverse strand, counting down.
ATTAAAGTTACATGCATGGTTCAGCACTGTTACAGTGAGTTATTATTATTATTTGCAGGTCCATTTATTTTTATTGTTTATGACGAATGTTAATACATCTGTTAAAATGATTTCTTTATCTCTTCCAGAATAAATAACTTCTTTGTGTTGGGAACGGCAGGTGCATCCACACAATGCTACTAAAGTGTTAGTTTTCTATTGCTGTTAGAATAAAAGACTTTTTTAGCAGAACTGAGGGTATAATGTATTTTTAGACAGTGTTCGTTTGAGTGCTGCTTCTCCTCTTTTTCACTATAGCATTTAGTATAATGCATTTCTTATTATTTCACTGTATTTTCAATCCCCTCGAGGTCAGGATCATCAGGGACAGCTTCATCCAGGGTGGGGGCCCGAGATACAGAGACCATGGGGAAAAAACCTTGGTGTAGATGATCTCTCAATCCATTGGTTCGGCTTGGGCTCTACATATAAACTCTCTCACACACAAGGACTCATGACGAATGATGGTTACTGGACTTTTTGCACCATACATGTGGACTGCTGCAACAGAGTTTTTTAAAATGATGTACAACCCACCTACAGACTGCCTTACCAAGCACTGTATTTGATATACATGTATTTTTTTTAAATTATTGTTTACTGTTTTGACTATAATTTAAACTTGTTATTAAAATGATGTTGCACTGGAGATTCAACTACCTGTTTTTAATATCTAAACTTAAATTGTAACAGTTAACAGTTCACCTTTACCCTGATCCACAGCTATCAAAGTTATTCAGTTCATCAGTAATTAATTTATTAATAAGGTTCACACACATGAACATTATTTTTCATGAACATTATTTTTCAAGAGAAATAATAAGTTTGTTAATGGTTTTTATGGTGAATATCTAGGATGAATTTTAACAATAGCAGCATGGTACACTATTAATGCAAGAAAGCATCGATGGAGGTTTTGCCTGAGTAAATAATGTTAGCTTTATACAACAATAGAAATATTTATGAAATATTTGAGAACTAAGGATGATGTTCATGCAGTCTCCCTCTTCCACAACCAGACGAATTGCATCAAATATGCTGCTCTGTTAGCTCTTCCCTCTGTTGGTGCTGCTCCATCGGTTTTCAGTGGATACCTTTTCAATTTGCAGTACAAGCATGTTAGGCATATTACCAGAGAATAAAAATGTAATAAATAAAAATTATAATCCATTTATATAATCCAAAAAAAAATTACAAACATAAATTTAAAACTCATATATTTAAATCCTGTCTCAGTTTAAAGCCCATTCACCACTATAAGGTTCAGGACAAGAGTGGGAACACAGGACAGAAATATTTCAATAAAAAAATCAAGTTCAAATAAAATAACACATGATCTCAAACAGTACATGCAGACCAAGCATCACACAACACATACAGTATTACCTGTAGGACATATAAATAAAAAAATCAGATATAAAAAACATACATAAATAGACATATTGATTTAGTCACATTTAAATCCCCTAGAAGTATAAATCTTAACCTGAACTGTCACGGTGTCCTGATATACAGTTTTATTACACATTATAATTAAACTCAGGGACTAACACAGGTTTTCCTCCCAACTTGTCCTGGTACTCTAACCCTAAACCCTAAACCAATACCATTCGCTTTGAAAACACATCAGCTAATGCTCCTGCCAGCAACTAGCTCTGTTAGCAAGCCGCATCTATTATTCATATTAACTTAACAAGAGAAGCACGCAGCAGTTTCTTGAGAGCACTGTAAACATTATATTTAATTTAAAATGTTATATACTGTGCTTTAAAATAGGAAACCGTTAAGAAAACAAACATTTACTTACCGAACAAAACTCCAGTTAACCGGTGATGACACTGTTAGCTCTGTCCAAACACCTGCTGTCTCTCACTCCAGTTCAGGGATATCAATAAAAGACTGACACGCCCCCAAAATATACAAATACATGAGTCTAATATCTTATTAACCATGGGACAATTAGAAGAAAAAAACACACAGAGTAGATAAGAAGAATATAATTTAGTCAATAAACCAAAACGATTTGTGGAAAAAAGTCTATTGCAGGGGTGCCCAATCCTTTTCCTGGTGATCTACCTTCCTAAAGCTTTTAACTCCAACCCTAATGGGGCCCATCTGACAAATCCAATCATCGCTACATGTCTTTATTTCCAAGTCTAAGTAATGATTAGATGATTGGATGGTCATGTGGGCATAATTCTGGTTGAAGTGAACGTCTTCGGGAAGGTAGATCACCAGGAACAGGATTGGGCACCCCTGATCTATTTGACTCAGTATTTTATGTGAGCAATTGCGATTTTTTTTGAATGGAAGTCTATGGAACCAGAAGTCTTCTGTAGCCTGTCCCTAGTGTATCCCTGTGGTATTGCACTTTAAGAGACCTCTGGGTAAGCTTCATCTCCCAGCTCGGATGGTTGCCGCCTGGACCGAAGGAATGATCTAACATATACATGATAACTTGGCAGTGCAACACCGATTCGTAGAAAGTGGAAAAGCCTGAGATTAAGTGTTACAAAACAGAAGAAGGGATACAATTTCAAGAAAAATAAAAAAAGATGGTGATGTTTACAAATATCATGGCGCCCGGTGCAGGGATCATTAAGACTTGTGTACAGGAGTAAACAAGGGCTCCCGAGTGGCGCATCGACAAGGTGCGCGACTATCAACCAGGAGATTGCAAGTTCGAATTGATGCCATAGCCGTCCATGACCGGGAGTCCATGGGAGCTAATTGGCCGAGCTCTCACGGGAGGGAGGGATGGTATACGCTCACTTCCCTATCACTCACAGCGATCACCAGCCAATCATGGGCGTCTGTGAGCTCATTCGTACGAGGGGGCTGATAGCGATTTCCCTCCGAGTGTGTTAGGCCGCCCCCAAATACGCATCCGCAGCAGTTCGAAAAGAGGCGGGCGGCAGCATCGCATGTCACGGAGGGGGCATGTGCTTGCTTACCCCCCTCCCTGGTTGGTGGTGGTCATGTGATAGGGAAGGCAAAAAGTTGATGGGTGGGAATTGGAAAAATGGGGAAAAATCCCCAAAAAAAAAAGGAGTAAACAATTGGTTTCATAAAGAGTTTGTGGATCCGATTCTATTTTATTTCCCAGAGATACCACTGTATTTCATCATTATTTAATATACCTGGGAAGTGAATGGGCCCCTTTAAAAAAAAACATCCCAGATTCCCCGCTTATTTTAATGATACAGACATAATATAATAAATATACCCTTGGTCGTGATGAATCTCAGGCTCATAAATATCTTATTCGTATCTATTAATACATCTCAGTGCTACCCAGTAACTATCACAGTGTGCTCTAATTGGTGGAAATACATTCAGTGACGTTCTACAAGTATGAGGTTACATTATCAAAGATCTTAAGATCTTAATACATTGATCAACTAGTACAGTGTTTAAACACTGATTCATTATATCAATATTCAGTGGTATTCAGAGGTGTACACAAAATCGAAAGTTAAAACCCCGGAGCCACATAATAATAAATAATAACCACATCACCCCAGCAACAATGACAATTATTAAAAACTCCATAAATAACACATGGCCTTGAGTCTTACACTCTTTTCATTTAAATTATGTTAGCAGGGTTAAACAGGAAAATTTTGTGGCTTAGTGGTTATCCCTGTTGCCTCACAGTTAGAAGGTTCTGGGTTCAAACGTTGTGCATTACTGGGACCTTTCCATATAGAGTTTGCATTTTGTCCCCTTGCTTGACTGGGTTGCCTCCCACAATCCTAAGTTACATGAAGCCAGGTGGGATTGGCTTCAACCTCCCTGTGACGCTGATGGATAAACAATGTAGATGGATGAATTGCTCTCTGTCTCACTCATTTTCCGAACCGATCAATCCCTTCTAGTATCGCGGGGAGGCTGTAGCCTATCTCAGATGACATTGGATGAAGACAGGGTACATCCTGAACAGCTCACCAGACCATCACAGGGCAACACAAACCCACAGCCCTTCACAATCATACTTACACATAGGGGTAATTTGGAGTACCCGGAGGGAAACCAAGCAACCACGGGGACAACATGCAAACAACATGCAAACTCCATACAGAAACGCCCAGGACTCGAACTCAGGACTTTCTTGTTCTGAGGCAGACGTGCTGACCACTATACCACCATGTCGCCGGATTTCTCTCTTTTATTTATTTATTTTATGAAATCACATTAAATTGTAATTGAAAATTTCTTGGGAAACGTCTCCTTTCATACACAATCCGTCTTCAGTTTGGATATTGGTTCTGCTCCGGTTAGTGTGGTTTATAAGGTATATAAAGAAATTGGAAGAATGTCACAAACAAATCTCCAGCAGTTCTAAAATTCTAAGTATATTCTGAGCTGTGAGGGATGATGTGTTGAAAATCCTCCACTGAAACACGTGAAGCGCAAACTGCAGACCTGTAGGGGAGTGGCAGGTAGGTTGATACGGTGGGGGGACAGTTGATACACCCCTTCTCGCAGCTCTCAGAAGAGAACAATGCTGCTATGTATCGTTCACTGAATAAATTGCTTAGTTTCTGTAAGTAGGTCACGAGGTTTGAGACAAGAGAATTATGCGGGTTGCAGAAGAGAGTGATTCTGACACCTCAGAGTGAAAACAGCAAAGAAAGGTTTGTGTCTTCACTGTGATAATATCATAAAGATTTCCCGGAAGGTTTCTTTTCTTGATTTATGCTTACAGAAATTAGTTTTTAGTTTTTAGCCTGTGCCTACCAGGACCCCAGCGGATATAATGCAAAGAGCTGCCCATGAAGTTGCAACATCAACTTGTCAATTTCATTCATGTTTATTGCTTACAAATGAGTAGAAATATATATGCTATAAATAATACTAAGCTACAGATGAAAGCATTATGTTATTATACATGTATTTCCTTCTTCCAAGTACAGTTAAGCAACAAGTGCATTGGTGTTTGACAAAATGTTTGTAAAGGATCACCACACCAAATTTATTGACCCAAAATGCCTTTACTGTATTTCATCTTCAGCCCAGCAAACATAAAAGGTGTATCAACTAACTTACCTCTCCCCACTCTTGTCTTGAATCAACACCAGCAGGGGGAGGTGCCTACAACATGCTTATCTACAATTTGACCAATCATGGCGAAGACTGGAAAAACCTTTCCACTTGGACCAATCAGCGGCGGCGGTGACGTCGCTGTAATGAACGCATGGCAACGGACTGGCTAGTCAAGTAGCTTTCAGGAGCAGCCGATGACAGCTTGGAAACTGCTGGTAAACCGGCCCCCGTGTTCTATTGGGTTAGCAACAAAACCGGCGGAATGTCATTATGATAGAAGAGCAGCGTGTATGGGGCAGGACAGCTAATTGTTCATTCATGGCAGTGTTGTGATCCGCACAGCGCAGCGGCCAGCGAGTTCCTTGAACACCCGCTTCCGTGCAGGTAGCTGGGATTAGCGTGTAACCGCGCAGGATCAGGCTAATGTAAGTAGCCTGTTAGCTAACACTTAACCCAGTTGGCGCAGCAAGCTTGTTAGCTAACTAATGCTAACTGTCTTGTTCACATACGGTTCCTAAATTTAAAAAAATGTTTTTGGTATTATAGCTGTTCGGTTTTGCTTTGTTTTGTTGTATAAAAAGTTGTTTATGTAGCTAACTAGCTGCTTGTGTGCACTATCTGCTCAGCCAGGTAGCTGTGTGTGGTACTAGCCATCCCAAGTTCTTGTGTACCCCCTCAGAGATAACAACTAGTGAATAGTCTATATGTTTTATTTTTATTTTCATTTTATTTTTACATTATTATTTCATTTTTGACTGAATATAAAGGTTACCTGGTGAAAGCACCCCAACTCACAACCTTGGTATCTCTTATTCACCTGTTCTACATCTTGTTTTGTTTCTGTGTCTGTTTACAATAACAATAACAAAAATAGACCACAGGGGTCCGGATGCTCCTGCCGGCGGAAGTCCAATATCTAAAAAGTGACCTTGTGACTTTGAAATAAAGTCAAAGTGACCCATATTCGACCTCGCTCTATTCGCCGCTTAGGGGGACCCATCCACCGAATTTGGTAATCCTATGTCGTTTCGTTCCAAAGTTATCACGCTAACAAGTTGTATGGACACAGGGACAGAACTCGTTTCTATAGCTCCAGCTCTTCTTATGTTCAGTGGCGGCAGAAGGTAATAAGACCACATGATCAGAAGAACGATTTTGCGAATGCGTGATAACTTGGCAGGTAAATTGGCAGTGCAACACGGATTTTGTAGAAAGTAGAAAAGTCCGAGATTGAGTGTTAAGAAACAGAAGAAGGGGTACAACTTCAAGAAAAATAATAATAATTTTAAAAGATGGTGTTTTTTACTAATGTCGTCGTGCCCAGTGTAGGGATCATTAAGGCTCGCGTACAGGACTAAGCAGGTACATTTAAGTAAAGATGAAATACAGTGGTAGCTCTTGGAAATAAAATGGAATCATCCACATTGCCTTTCTGAAACCATTTGGTTACTCCTGTATGTGAGTCACAATATGACCGGGTGCCATGATGTTAGTAAATGTTGCCATCTTGAGGTGAGCAAGAGCGCAGAACACTCGATCTTAAACTTTCCCATTTTCTATGAATCAGTGTTGCACTGCCAAGTTATTGCATATACAGAACATCGTCCCTCAAGTCATGTGGTCTTCTTATTGTTATTGTAAAGAGACGCAGAACCAAAACAAGATGTAAAACAGGAGAATAAGGGATACTGAGCCCGTGAGCTGGGATGGTTTCGCCAGGAAACTTTTGTAATCAACCAAAGTGAAATGATGATAAAAGATAATACACATCAACTATTCACGAGTGAATAGGGAACTTTAATATGGTATAGCACTCAACAAAACACAGTGTGGTTGGACACCTTTTTACAATAGGTTATACGAGATTCATAATGTTCATTAATCACATTCAGACTTGTGTTCAAAAGCAGTTAACCTAAAACTCTCCTGTTTGAAGTGATTCTGATTAAGTTTTAAATAATGATTGGCAGTTTCTGTTGTATTTTTTTGTTCTGCTTGTTTGTTTCATCTGACTGCTAAGTGTGTACAGTATATTATTGTCAAATATGTATCAATCAGGACAGGGGGCCAAATGAATTTCCAAAACATTTAGTTGTACCATGGGACACTGTGAAGGCCAACATCAACAAGTGGAGAAAATGCGCCACCACCATGACATTGCCAAGATCAAGGCTTCTCTCCAAACCTGATGAAATAATTCTCAGGGAAGTTTCTAAGAGACCTAGGGTAGCATTTAAAACACCTGCATAAAGATCATAAACCCATCACCGTAACGACTGCAACACCTGCAATTTACCCTGCATGGGAGGAGTGCCAGGAAAAAGTATTTTCTTTCTAGAAAGAATGTTCGAGCAAGACTACAGTTTGCCATTGATCATGTAACCATCCATACAGATGACTCATTGAGAGAAATTTGGCCACAGTAACAGCTGTGTGTCAACAGCTTTGAAGCATGGTGGTAGAAATGTTATGGTTTGCGGTTGCTTTGCTGCCTCATGAACTGGGCAGATCGCAGCCAATAATTCAACTACGAATTGTGCATCTTATCTTAGAGTGCTCAAAGATCATGTGCGGGCATCTGTCTGAAAGTTCAGCAGTTTATTTTGTCCTGAGAACACTAAGAAATCCATGAAGTAATGGCTCAAAAAGAAGAAGGGGTTACAAGAAAACTAGCACGCACCTTGCAACTGAAGAACGGGTTGTCAACAATTTCAACAAGCAAGTTACAAAAATTGCTAAAACTAATTTTCCTTGTGGTTTTCTTCAAGTCACTCACTCACTCACTATGCATTTAGTCAAATCTGACTCTTGGTGACTGTGTGGCAATAGTGTTTTCTTGGCAGTGGAGCTTGCCAGATCTTTCCCTAATCCTACCCATTTACCTGGACTTGGGACTGGCATACTGGCTTGGCCATTCACACTCACATGTTGCCAGAGTTTCATGGCTGGGCCATTCACACTCACATTCACACCCAGGGGCAGTTTGAAATTGCCAATTGTCCAAATGGGCGTGTCTTCGGACTGTAGCAGGAAACTTGGGCAACTGGAGGAAACCCACACAAACATGGGGAGTACACTTCACCCTCGATTTCCTGTACCACTATTTCCCGGATTTCGGATTTCCCGTACAAAATCCGGTGCCAGACATTATTTGGAATTCCGGGAATCAATGATGGAAGTCCGGGTCGGTCATGATTTTCCAACTTCCCTCCTGTCCGGCCCGTTCCCGTCTGAGTGGATGGACGAAAATGAAGTCGCAGAGGAGCACGAAATAATGTCCGATGAACAGATAGTGGTATCAGTGACGGGAGAGCTAAGTGAAAGTGAAAGTGAGGACAGTGACGATAAGCCGGAACCCACATTTAAAAAGAATGTGCTGATACGCTCTTTAAGTTTGTGGAAACACAATATCGTGCACTGAGTGTCGTTTAAGTTTTGTAAAAGTCCGGGACTGCTGCTGAATAATGTTGATTGCCGGACCAATTATGGTAAATGTCCGGGAAAGGGAAGGGACCCCGGACATTAGCGATTGCCGGACTTTTGAGGTTGCCGGACAGCCTATCCCCCCTAATAGTCCGGGAAATCGAGGGTGAAGTGTACATAAAACTCCACACAGAAACGCCCTTGCCAACAAGAGGGCTGGAACCCAGGCCCTTCTTTCTGTGAGGAAAGAGTGCTAAGCACCATGCAACCATTCCCCTTTGTTTTGTTATATCACCTATAGGCAGTGTATGAGGAAAGAGTGGTCAACAATTTCAACAAGCAAGTTACAAAAATTACTAAAACTAATTTTCCCGGCCAACATGAGGGTAAAACGTTTGCTTGTTCAAATATGTTGTGGGGAAAAAATTATTCGTTTTCATGAACCTGTGCAGCTTGGCTATGTAGTGCATCGCAATGTGCTTAATTAGCGTAAAAAAATAAGGGAACATTTGTATTGTTAATGCGTTTTACGTCTACGGCTTACCACTTCTGTTCTAATGACAGAAGTCAGATCGTGCAGTTTAACTTCTGTTCCTCTACAGAGAGGTGAACTTTCTACTTAAATGTTAAGTTGCACTTTCCTGCTTTATGTGAAGTTAGCAATTTCTCTAGCTGCCAACATCAGTTCCTTGCTCAGTCGCCGCCAGTTTGGCCCCATTAGAATTCATCATCATCATCAAAGCTGCCCTGCCTTTAGGCTGTATTCGGTCTGTACCATTCGGTAAATCTTCTCTGGCTTCCATAGATATTTCATGGCTTTCTTTCTGCTGGGCTCAGATATCTGTCTTCAGTTTTTGCTAATGTTGTTGAATTAAATGGCTTTTAATACAGTCAGGTGGACTACACGTTGGTGTAGCGGTTCGCACATCCGCCTCACAGCAAGAAGGTCCTGGGTTCGAGTCCAGGGCTTGACAAGGTCGTTTTTACAATATGGTTGTATGCCTTTGTTGCCCTATGATGGTGTACTGAGCTGTTCAGGGTTCAGGAAACCCAAACTCTGGACAGCTCAGTACACCACCATAGTGCAACAAAGGCATACAACCATTCACACCTAAGGGCACTCGAGAATACACTCACCGGAATACCTGAAGGAAACCCACAAAAGCACAGGAAGAACATGCAAACTTCACACAGAAACAGCTTCACCGAGCCCGGGACTCGAACCCAGGACCTTCAGGCTGTGAGGCAGACATTACTGTGCCACCCACTATGAATCCTTAACTAAAAATATTCTTGTTCTAACCTTTTATAAGTGTGAGATTAAAGTGAGAGAAAACATGTTGGGTAAGTCGTCTGACTGCAATGTTGTTTACTGTGTGCAGTTGATTTAATTAATCGTTAATCGTTAGTGTTTGCCCCTGCAGGGCATGGTGGGAGGGGTGTATGTAAGAGGACGTGTGAGAGTGGGAGTACGTGGGGAGGAGGGTGGGGG
>JBCNYH010000012.1:15185116-15197403 GCA_039654325.1 Tandanus tandanus | reverse complement strand
AAGTCTTTTGATATTTTTGAAAACACTCTAAAGGCTGTAATTTAAACTGTGTGTGTGTGTGTGTGTGTGTGTGTGTGCGCGTGTGTTAAATACAGTATCTATAGGTGCAGGTGTATGGGTGTGTGAGAGAGAGCTTAATACTAATTTAGGTTATGTAATCATCAAGTCTACCTCTTTGACTCTGTTTCTGCCAAGTTGCTTATTTGCTAAGCCCCAGTGCCTACTCTGATTAAGTTCAGCATCTCAATGAGCTTTTTTAACTGTTAACTCACTATGCAGGGCTGTTATATGTATGGCATGCATTTGTGTTAATCAAGTAATTTATTAATATTAGCGGTGAAATCAAGTGCTGGACATGTTCAGTCCGTCTGAGTCGGGGCTTTAGAAATGTTTCTCATTTTCTCCTCATCAGTGTATTGAATCTAATGTTGGATAAAATAGGGGGATACACGCTACCTTTTTTCATAAGAATAATTTGTGTGGCATTGCTTAGAAGCAAAAATAATACCTGAGAAATGATTATAATTCTAGTGTGTGTTTAGGTGGATTAATAACAACAATTCACTACATGGTACAATTTGCAAAATTAATAATTACATTGTTGTGCTACAGGCATATTCAGGACCCAGCAAGTCAGAGGTTGACCTGGAACAAGCCACCCAAAAGTGTCCTTGTAATTAAAAAGATTCAGGATGTCAGTCTTCTGCAGCCTTTTAAAGAACTTTGCATCTTCCTCACAGAGGTCTGAATTCTTTCTCACAATCTGTAGATGAGCAAAGCTGCCTGAGATTCTAAAAAGTCACAAATCACTGTATTGTGTTAATGTGGAAATATGTTTTAGTGTATACTACACAGGAATGGTGCTGTCATTGCACAGAAATCTGATTGGTTGTCTATCTCAGGATAAACATTATAAGCATTTACTGAATGAGGTGAGGTATGATATGGAGAATCCAGTGATTACCTTCACCTCATTCAGGATGTTATTCTCAGAGATCCAAAAACTGTGTTTATTATTTGATCAAGAGATTTTCTTGTTTTTGATTGCTGGAAAACCATCAAATAATTCTTGGCATTGCATCATTGCTATGGGATAACGGAATTATTGCATGGTTCCCATAGGAAAAGTTGAACGATTATTGCACAGCCTGCACCTGCATCACCGTAACGTGATTGTCAACTTAAAAAATGAATAAAAAGCAATTATAGAATTCACCTTTCCTATGATGGAGAATTATTCTGCCGCGGCAGATAATAACCCATGACAGCATCATTCTCCTTATCGGCCTCGACTTGGCTGAATTCTATAATTGTTATATTATTCATTAAAAGTATTTTTGAAGACTTCCATGTTTTTTTCTAGCTTCGGCGTAGAATTTTCTTAAAACAGTCGCCAAATCTTCATCCGTCCCTGGATTTTTAATATATTTGGAATATCATATGACCTCTTGTTGCTTTCTTCCTCTTTTACTGTCTTTCTTATTGAGGAGTTTAAAAGAGGGCAGCCATTTTTTTTTTTTACTAGCTTTCTTTGACAGGAGTGGGAGGAGGGAGGAGGAGCGTTGGCGCATGACGTCAATTGTGCAATAATCATTCAACTTACCTTCCCATTGATGAAATAAATCATCTCATAGAAGAATACCAAGAATTTGTTGATGGCTTTCCACTGATTAGAAGTGAGAAAATATTTGGAATGTATAATGATCAACATTTTTATCCACCACCAAATTTTGAAAAATGTTTGAATCAGTTAAGAATGTAATAATTAACTATAATAAACTTGTTTTAGTTTGCTTTTGCTTGTGTCCCCATGGAGTATATACAAAACCAGTTATTCACTTCAGGTTCAGCGGATATTACGGAATAACCTTGATGTTCCATCGCGGGTACTATTTAGTAATATCTATCTCTCCTTGAGTGAATAATTGTTACATCTACAGTAGTGTGCAGTGAAGATTACACACCACCACTTTTGTCTAAAAGGGCTCTTAATAAAAAGAAGTAAAAAAATTACTTCTCTATAATTTTTTGGTGAAAATGTATTCAACAATGCTATTGTAGGCAATGAGAACCAAAAAAATCATTCCGACGAGTATATTGAGGTAAAAGTATGGCTAATAAACAAAAACACTGAAAATACAAATTTTTCTGAAAAATTTAAAGGTGTCTTTTGCTTTTGCATAGCATGAATGAACTTCAAACCATATGGTTAAAATACTTTTACCTCAGCATACTTGTCGGAATTATTATTTTTTTGGTTCTCATTGCCTACAATAGCATTTTTCAATACATTTTTACCAAAAAATTATAGAGAAGACATTTTTTTACTACTTTTAATTAGGAGCCCTTTTAGACAAAAGTGTTGGTGTATAATCTTAACTGCACACTACTGTATGTGATTTCTCATATCCTAGTGTAGACTGTATGCCATTCAAAATATTATTGATGGAACTAGCCAATGAAATTAGCGTGTATTGTTTTTTCATGCTTTCATATTCAACATAAACACATTTGTTGTTCTTGTCATGTATTGATATACTCTAGCAGAAAAAAATGATCGTTTACGTGGAGAGGAAAGTCTTGGAGGACCCCGCCATTGCCAACGACGAGAGCTTTGTGGCCATGAAAAAGAGTTTTTGCACTTTTCGAGATGGTACACCATATTTCTTTTCCCAAAAGTCACTGCTCACCCGTATATGTTTCAAGAGCATGAGGGTTTATATAATGCCTGATCTGTACTACTTCTGCTGCTGTTCTTCACAGATTATGATGATATCTCTAATCGGGTAGACTTCATCATTTGTTTGGGAGGAGATGGGACTTTGCTGTATGCTTCCTCCCTCTTCCAGGTACGAATGGAGGACTTGCTTATAAAGCCACAGGAAACAAGCTCATGTGCATATGTTATGACCGAAGGGTTGTTTAATTCAATATTTGTACTCTAAAGGTATTTTTATAGATTTTGATTCCAGATTTTAAGTGTAAAAGACGTGTGTACAAGGCTGGACTAATTACTACACAAAATACAAAATATCTTTAATGCATGCAAATGTATCTAGCATTTCTTATATAGTGTAGTGGCAGATATAAAAAGTACAATGTAAATTGTTTTTAGAATTTAGCATGTGTCTAAGCATTTTAGGATATTTTTTTTACTCATTTCAAGCAATTTCTAGAATTGAGTTTTAAAATTTTACTTAATAAGAACACTCGGAGAGCACAAACCTCTGCCAAGACAAGCACTCCCCCTTATGAACCAAAATGTAAAAAATCTTACAATGTTGAAGAATCCTTTAAACAATTCCCAGATCCAGAATTGATCCGTATCATCTCCAAAATTTAATAGAGTATTCCTTTTTTATAACCACACACCTAGTAAAAAAAAAAAAAGACATTTATAAATTGGCTGCATGGGAGCGTAGTGGTTAGCTTGTCTGCCTCACAGAAAGAAGATCCTGGGTTCGAGTCTTGGTGAGGGTGTTTCTGTGTAGAGTTTGCATGTATCTCCTCCGGGTAATCCGGTTTCCTCCCACAGTCTTGGCTGTCCCACAGCCAATCCCACAATTGGCTGTTCCAGATTACTCCTGGTGTGGGTGTAAGTGTGACTGGTTGTGAGTGTGTTGCCCTGCAATAGTCTGGTGAGTTGTTAGAGGTGTACCCCATCTTCACCCACTGTTGGCTGAGATCGGCCCCAGCCAAAAGCAGTTTGGCAAAAAAAAGTGAGTGAATTCATAATTTACAAAATTAATGATAACAGGTGCTCCTATTTAATTCCACTTACTGTCCGCTTAATGCTATTACGGCCATGGGGAAGCTGGAGCCTATCTTTACCGACACTGGGTGAAGGGGGAATACACCCTGATCAGCTCGCCAGACCGTCGCAGGGCAGCACACATACACAACCAGTCACACCACTGCTAAGGTTAATTTGAAACAGCCAATTAGCCCAATGTGCATGCCTTTGCACTGTGGGAGGAAACCAGAGTACCCAGAGGAAACCCACACGAGCATGTGACGAACATGCGAACAACCCACACAAAAAACGCCCGAGCCTGAGAATCGAACCCAGGACATTCTTGCTGTGAGGTGGACATGTTAACCACTGCATCACTGTGCCGATCGAATTCTACTTAGTTTGTAATAACAAAAAAAAAAAGGTTTACAGTAAATACAAACATGATACAAACCGATGAGATCAGTGCTATACTGTGATATCAGCCAGCTCTGTATGTACAGCTGAGGACCGCTGTACCTCCACGAATGTAAAGAAAAACTACTGGAGAAAATCCGAACTCTGTATAGCTTCACCAACAACCCTTTGCTGTGTGTGTTTGTGTGTTTTAGGAGAGTGTACCTCCAGTCATGCCCTTCCATTTAGGCTCTCTGGGCTTTATGACACCTTTTAACTTCGACAGCTACCAATCTCAGGTTACACAAGTTATTGAAGGTGAGTGCGTAGACTCTGTGGTTTTATCTTTTCCCTTTTTATACACTTTGCTTCCCTGTTTGCTTTCAGTCCAGGAAGTGTTTGGTCTTTTACAGCTCCTTTTCCCATCAGTCAGACCCTGATGTGTATGTTTCTGTATATTACAGCGGCTTTCCTTACAGAGAACTATTACTCTCGTATTATAAAGCTACTTGTTGTGGGAAACCCTGAGCATGGTTAATCATCAGGAGTAATCATCACCTGGCTGGGTTTATGGAAGGGTTGCAGTGTGACCTTATCTGTTACTGGGAAACTTGGGTTGGGTTAAGTGACTTCATCTTGGGATCTTTCCCACTTGATGTGTTGTAGTGTGTCATAGTTTTGCTGTAATCATACGACATACATCTTTGCAATTTTTGATTTATTTTGGGTCTAGCACGGTTAGCACGTCCGCCTCACAGCAGGAAGGTCCTGCAATCTGTGAGGAAGTTTGTGTGTGGAGTTTGCATGTCCTCCCCGTACTTGCATGGGTTTCCTCCGGGTTTCCCCCCGACAGTCCAAAGACATGCGCATTAGGCTAATTGGATGCTCCAAATTTCCCTTAGGTGTGAGTGTGAATGGGTGGGTGGGTGTGTGTTGCATTGTGATGGCCTGGCAGGCTGTTCAGGGTGTATCCAGTCTTCGCCCAGTGTAGACAGGCTCCAGCCACCCTGCGACCCTAATAGTAGGATTGAGGTATTTCTACTTTTTTGTTCTTTTTTTTTTTACTTGCAGTACCGTCAACTCACAGATGCAATCAGTTGTTTTTGTATGTTTGGGTTTTGTTTGTTTTTTTATGTGTGATAAAGTGTAATTTTATTTCCAATTATGACACACGAAATGGCATATAGGATGTTTTTAATCAAGTCCAGGAACAGTTAAATTCCTTATATTTTCTATTTGTTAACAATAGAGTACTACAGCACACAAGAAGCCAGAAAGAATTATGCATGATTCAACGTCAATTGTAAAGAGTGCTATACAAATTTATAAATACATTTAATTGAATTGATTTTAAAAATCAGTCAAGAGTGTTAAAAACAATCATGACGATAAATATCCCACATTAATGATGTTAGCTTTGACAGTCCTCTTTTTTTCTAACTGTCAATATTGAGGTAATTTTTTAGTCATTTGTTAGGAATCCGGTTTTTAAAGTCACTTCGCTCTGTAAATGTTTCCGCAGGCAATGCAGCCATAATCCTGCGCAGTCGGCTGGAGGTAAAGGTGGTGAAAGAAAACTGGGAGAAAACGAGACCAAAGGAGAAAAATATGCTCATCATAAACGGGGAGGTTGAACCTGGCCGCAAAACTATGCAATACCAAGTGAGTGACAGAGCATTCAGAGCCTCGGGATAGACGTGTTAGTGTGTGTGTGTGTGTGTGTGTGTGTGTGTGTGTGTGTGTGGGTGGGTCTGAATTAAGGTGAATACATGGGCCAGATTTCCTGTTGGTTGGGTTTTAAAGAGGGAATGTTGCAGTACTTGTTTACACTTTGAGACAGCTTTGAGATGTGTGTAGAGAAAATTATATTCAGACACTCAGACACACACACACACACACACACACAGGCAAACATGCACAAAACAAGCTTACCCACAAACACACACACAAGATACTGATCAGTAGTCACCTGTTAATAAAAACATTATTATATTTTTACATCTACTGAATATTTTAACTGTGACAATGAATGTGTGTGTCCCTGTGTGTGAATGTGGTTATACCTAGCCTTCTTTGTTTTTCTGGTTGGTTAATGTGTACATGCATTATTTAATGCAGTGTGCAGAAGCCAGTGTTTGCCCCACACAGGTGATCTGTTCATCTGGTTTGTTAACATTAGCCACAGATTTTTGAATTTCCTGTGGGCACGATACTGGATTTGTTATTGTGTGGAGTCATTCAGTAAAGCGTTTTAGAGCTTTCAAAGATGACTTGAAAGGAATCCAGCACCACATAATTATGCCTGACCTGCAGTCATTCTCTCCCTCTCTCTCTCTCTCTCTCTCTCAGGTGTTGAATGAGGTTGTTGTGGACCGAGGGCCCTCCTCCTACCTCTCTAATGTTGACCTTTACCTGGATGGTCACCTGATCACCACCGTACAGGGCGATGGTCGGTCCTCTTATTAATATGTAGATTTAGGAACTGCCTAAAAGCGGAGCTCCCATATGATCTCCTTTACTTGACAAGTATTTGGTGGGAACTCTCAAACCCCATACACGTATCCCACATATATCACGATTAATTAATTTTATAATAACTTGTTTTTAGAAGGGGGAAAAAATGAGGTAACCAAACACGCAATCTTAGTCTCGACATTAAACTACAACATTTAGAAACCGTAGGTTTACAGAACATTTCAATACACAAGAATATAATTAGTTGTTTATTTGTGAATTGCTTACTCTATAAAATGTAGGATTTGCTGACAGAATGAATAATAATTAGCTACAAAACATTGAAGAATTCATTTATCCTAGTAAGAGTCCGAGCGAGTATCCATAAGGTGAAAAACCCAAATGTGAGCTAAACTACAACCACACGGTAGAGAGATGCCAGTCTGCTGAATAGGCTTGTTTGTTTTTTTAACGGCACTTGCGGACTATATTAGCACATTATCACCACTCTTTGGTCTGGAGTTCTCTGCTTTGGCTTACAAACTAATTCATGGTTGTGTGTGTGTGTGTGTGCGCGCCTGTGTGCGCGCCTGTGTGCGCGCCTGTGTGCGCGCGTGTGTGTAAAAAAGAGAGAGAGAGAGGTTGCTTACTTCTTTATGCACGTTATATGTGCCAGAAACGCCATGCGCTTCCTCAGTGTGATTGGGTTAAAAGCCTTTCTATATTGGAGGGGAACATGGAGTAGAAGAACTTACCATCACTCGGACATTCATTCCCATTACGACAGTTGTATACCGGCATGAGAAATATCACCACAGGGTTCCCCTGTGTACACGTACGCCCGAGGGACGGTTGGACGGACACTTCCTGACTTTCCACAAAGATGCTTATCCCTTATCTATTGGAGCTCCGCTATTATTCTAGTTCTGTTATTAAATTATTCCTGCTAGTAATTCTGACAGCAACAATTTCACTAAACCTCTTCCTCCATCTCCATCAGGTGTGATCGTATCCACTCCGACAGGTAGTACTGCGTACGCCGTAGCAGCAGGAGCCTCCATGATCCACCCCAACGTTCCAGCCATCATGATCACCCCCATCTGTCCTCACTCGCTCTCTTTCAGACCCATAGTTGTCCCTGCTGGTGTTGAGCTTAAGGTAACACAGCATACCGTTCTTCCTTTTGCAGAGTTTCACTAATAATGCATGAGTGATAATCTACCAGTACACAAAGGGCGCCATAATGTAAGCAAAACTATACAATAGGGCTTGACTAATATGAAAGCAGCGGAAAAAGAGAAGGAAGAGGAAAGGATAGTGTATAAAAGAAGCAAACAGACATTGCATGTAGTAGTATGTAGCGATATATAATAACATCCTTGCTGTTTCTTCATATAACCTGATTAAATTTATTAATGTACTGCAAAACACAAAGTCTGTTTACTTGGCCTTTGTTTCTGCTTTAATATTTTGCATATTTAATGCTGTGTAATGTTTATTACATAGCTCACTTGATTACTTGATTCCGATTGGTCGATCAGGAGCAGCATTTATAAGTAGTTATAATTTAATATTAATTTATTAACTTAATTTTGTGATAAGGACCATCACAATCTGGGTGATTTCCGCCTTCTTGCCATATTATGCAATGTTAAAAAATCCTATAAAACCATCCTGGGTCTGGATCAGTATCACGCCCAAAATGTAATCCGTTTTTTGTTGGCCAAAGACCCACATTTGGTTAGAATTTCATAAAAATCCGTTCATTAGTTTTCAAGTTATTGTGGTCACAGACAGACAGGCAAACATGACCAATCTTATAACCTCCCCCTTTAGTGGTAATCCCACGCTAAATGCTAACTTAATAGTGCTAACATAACACCGACTTACTGTTTATTTTCTAACAACTGCTCACACTTAGTTTCTTACGTACTTAACTTTTACCTTTGTTTATGTGGTAAAGAGTGTGTTATAGGTGTTTATATAGTGTAGAGTCATGTTGTCTGCCTTTAGTCCACTTTTATTTCACCGTTAACCATGATGGTACTTTTGTGTGTAATATTCCCTGAGGAACTGCAGGAATATGACTAAAATTGATATCCCCATGATACCCTGCCTTTAGATCATGCTCTCACGTGAGGCCAGAAACAATGCATGGGTTTCCTTTGATGGGAGGAAACGACAGGAGATTGGTCATGGAGACAGGTGAGTGTTTATAAGATCCTTACGGTTACTGATAAAATGTTATTGCTAACCTAAGCAGTAGTAAGCCATATAAAAATCCCGTAGTAAAATCATAAGTACTGGATGCCTGTATCTCATGAAAAACATGTATAATAATTGAAATGGCTAACAGTGTAATTGTAAGACATGTATTACCAATCAGGTTCTGTCAGGTAGCCAAAAACAGAAGAATATTCTACAACCGAACAACCATGGTCTTTGCGGCCATCAGTATTATCGGTGGCAGGTTTAGGATACAGTGGAGCCAGAGCATTTATTTGAAGAATTACACATGTGCCCTACTGGATCCTTGAACATAAGCACTTCAAAGGTAAAAGTAATCCTGTAGTCATAAAGTAGTGAACAAACCAATCTCTTGATCTAAAGAAGCAAAGTTCACGATGGGCATGAGTTGAATACATTTGGATTAAAGTGGAACATGGTTTGTTGTTGGTTTTTTCCCCCTCACTTAAGAATTTCTATAATAGGATTGGTCCTAGTCTTCAGTAGTTTTAGATATTTTCACAGAATTTTAGCTATTATTGGTAAAGTACTATACAAATCTGACAGCTATTCTTGAGACATGCAGAGACTGGTTTGAGGAGTGCATTTTCTAATCTCACATATACACACAGAGTAAATTTCAGTGTAGCAACTTCAGGTTTTCCCATCTGTGTGCTGTTCCACCCTGGATGGTGAAAGAATTCATTGTAAACAGGGGTGGACACTCGTTGAGATAAACTCTTTAGTTAGCCACACTGAGCAAATAAGAGCTCCAGTGTGCTGGCCAGTCCGATGCCTTGGTTGCACAGACAATGTAATTACCTAGGTGAAAAATTTTGGGACTAAAAAACGAAAAAGTGTAGTGGGGCAAGTCTGTGGACCCTATAGAATGTTCTGTATTTTTGCATAAATATGACCTGTAATATCAGATGTCCTAAAAGTAGATAAAGAGAATCCAGTTTAACAAGTGAGACAAAATACTATATCCGGAAGGTTATTTACTGGGTAAGATGATCCAGTATTACATATCTATGACCCGCAAGATGTGTAAAGCTCTAGGATTAGTAGGTAATTTTGAGGTAAAATGACTCACTCACTCATTTGCTGAACCGCTTAATCCTACTAGGGTTGCGGGGAGGGTGAGGCCTATCTCACCAGACACCGGGCGAAGGCGGGGTACACCCTGAACAGCTCACCAGACTGTTGCAGGGCAACACACACAACCATTCACACTCACACCAGTAGTTAGCCTAATCTGCATGTCTTTGGTTTGTGAGAAGAAACCTGAGTACCCGGAGGAAACCCACGGAAGCACAGGGAGAACAAACTCCAAACAGAAAAGCCCGAGACTATAACCCAGGACCTTCTTGCTGTGAGGCGGATGTGCTGACCACTATGCCAATTTGCCACCATGCCGCCCAGGGTAAAATCAGAGTCGGGTGGTTTTAGTCAGTGGGATGGCAATTGGGTGTTAAGTGGGTGCCCTGTCTTATTTAAAGAACAGGAAACTTTCAAACTCTGAACTTCACAACACGTTAGTGGGAGTCTGCAATGACACACAAAGGATATTTCTCAAGAAAAAGAGGTGTTGTTGCTCATCAGGCTGGAAAAGTTTACAAAACCATCTCATAAGAATTTAGACTCCAGAAACCCCTAGTCAGACTGATTTAAGATTGAGGAAATTCAAAACCATTGTTACCCTTTGTAGAAGTGGCCCACCAACAAAGATCACTCCAGGATAATAGTAGTAGTCTGCAAGGTCACAATGGAACTCTGGGTAACTTGAAAGCAACTAAAGCCCTCTCTCACATTGGCTAATTGTTCTTGAACCCACCATCAGGAGAATACTGTGTAATAAGTGTACATGGCAGAGTTGTAAGGAGAAAGCCACAGCTCTACAAAAAGTACATGGCTTGCCATACTGCATTCAAGCAGAAGAACCTTATCATATGGTGGTGGTAATATTGTGGTTTTGGGCCTGTTTTGTTTCATCTGGGCCAGGACAGTTTGCTGGTATTGAATTTTGAATTATACCAGCAAATTCTAAAGGAAAATTTCAGAACATCCGTCAGTGAACTGAAACTCTTAAAAAACGTGGGTTGTGCAGCAAGCCAATGACCCCCAAATACTTGTCATTCCACAGAAAAATGGTTAAAGAAAAAAATAGCCAAGTCATAGTCCTGTGAAAGCAGTTCATCTGATTACATCCACCAACATTGTTCAAGTCTGTGGTCACCAGTTGCCACTAATGTTTATCTGCCCATCTGGGTCTGAAAGCAAAGATCTGCATACTTCTGCCACTTACAGAAAATGTATGTACTGTCAGATCATTTTCCTCAAGATATAAATGCCCAAATATTATATTTTGTCTTATTTATTTATTTAGTGCAGTGGCATGGAGGCGTAGTGGTGAGCACGTCTGCCTCACATCAAGAAGGTCCTGGGTTCAGGTCCTGGGCTCGGCAAGAGCGTTTCTATGTGGAGTTTGCATGTTCTCCTTGTGCTTGCGTGGGTTTGCTCAGGGTACACCGGTTTTGTCCCACAGTCCAAAGACATGCACATTAGGCTAATCAGCTGTTCCAAATTACCCCTATGTGTGAGTGAGATTGTGAATGTGTGTGTTGGCCCTGTGATGGAGTGGAGAGCTGTTTATGGTGTACCTTGCCTTTGCCCAGTGTCAGCTGAGATAGGCTCCAGCCTAGAATTAGAAAATTCTAAAGTGTACACAAACTTCCGAGCACCACTGTATATCATCATGTAGCACATCATGTTTACTCCCTTAAAATGCAAGCAATTTGAAACTCGTATGTTTAACCACTAGGTGATTGCATGTTGTGGTGGCAAGAGTGTGTCATACGTGAAAGCTAGTGATTCTGATTTACTGTCAAGTAAAAAAGAAGAAGCAGCAGCTAATATTTGGCTGATGTCGGGTTATTTCAGAGGTTCCAAAATGTTTTGGTGAAATGACCTTAAATAGACATTATAAATTTTCTGTGACCACTAACGTTGACATTTTTAGCTTCTCCTTTTTAGCATGTTTGTTTGTTTTATTTTGTTCACCATGTCTGAGTCACTTGATGTCAAGGAACAACTGAAAAACTCCTACATTTAATGTAGTCATCAGTTGGGCTAGAATAGGAGTTCTACATTAAAATCTCTAAATCGTTGCCCATGCAATCTGTTTTCATAGGTAGAGTGATGGTTGCATTATTAATTTGTAAAAAAAAAAAATAATAATTTTTTTTAAGATAAATAAATAAAAAAAATCGAAGAGACGATGAGTTTCTCTGGTGATTCCCATAAATCAACCCCTGATTTGTAACCATTGAGATGGTTCTAGTTACACTGTCAAAGTGTGTCACATCACTGTAAACTGTACATTTTTTTTCATTCATTCATCATCTTCCGCTTCTTCCGGGGTCAGGTCGCGGGGGCAGCAGCCTAAGCAGTGAGGTCCAGACGTCCCTCTCCCCAGCCA
>JBCNYH010000012.1:15157464-15170202 GCA_039654325.1 Tandanus tandanus | reverse complement strand
GATTCCATAACACAAATCAACAGTAAATAAATAAATGAATCAGATTATCAAGAGAAGCCTTATACCCATAAACCTCCACTTGGAAAAGCAAATTTGTTCGGCACAACACTGCAACCAGATTGCAATTCGGCTTGCTATGATGCTGGACAGGACAGGTTTAAAAAAAATAATAAATAAATAAAAAAATACTCTTTGGCAATGAGATTTGAAGCCAGAACCTTGTTCCCATGTAGTGACAGCACGAACCTTGATCTTTAGTCTGTCATTTCAATTCATGTGTTATCCCTAGTCTCCTAGGAGGATGTGTATTAGTATATACTACAGGGGGACAGCACAGTCTGATTAGTTTGCTATCTGGAGGTTAAAAAACATTATCCTGAGTAGATAATGCTTTAAACAAAATGGACACTCACGGTTTGTCAGAGCCACTTGGAGCAGGTGGTGTCATCATGATTGCACTTTAAATTGGAAAAATAACTCATGAAAATCTTGTTTTAAGTTTCTTTTGCTGTGTTTATGTGTTTTTCAATAAGTTACTCTGTTATGAACTGCTGTTTTATTAAGTTACCACATAGCAATAAAACGCAGCTTAAACTACACAGTGCTTATGCTCTGCGCGGACTACACTGAGCTCACCTTACCTGCCATGGTTAAAAATAAAAAAATATATGTAAAAATAAATTATAAAATTCTTGTTTAGTTTGCTTTTTAATGCTTATTATAGCCATATGTAAATATCCTGTGCTTTATTACTGCACATAGAAATTTTAGAAGGATAATAACCTGATACCTGATTCCTGGATCCATGTTTCTGAAACGGCTGGCATTTCCTATGTGTTTATATTTACATTAGTTTATTCAGAACTATACGAAATGTTCATAATGTGGATTGGGTAGTAACTCTGGCACATAAAGTACTGCTGAAAGTGTAAGTGCAAGTCTCCCCGTGACGATACCGGGCTTGTATCATTGGGTGAAACCAGCAGGAGCGATGACGTGGTGCTCTTTCTCAAATAGGGAGCGGAGATGGCGAGGAGAGCGAACTGTTCCCAGTTCAGGATGCGCAAGAGTCTATACTCACTCTGTGATTTTGACGCAGGAAACATGCAAGGGAGTTACCTTGGCAACGAGAGCTGAGAGGTGAAGCGATTCGCCTCTCTTGCCAGGCGATGTCGCGTGTTTCTCAGCAGTGAGCGTGTCGCTTCCTGTGTGAACGCAGCTTCAGAGGTCTTGTGGAGTTCATGCCTTGATGGACAGGTAGTTTAATGTTATTGCTGATTGGTGCATACGGCTGCAGAAAAAAATTAGATGCCTCTACAAAATAATCGATTTCTTTGGTTTTACTCTTTATAGGTATGTGTTTGGGAAACATGAGCACTTTTGTTTTACCCTTTAAACAACTGGTGCAAACATTCATTCACTGTAGCTTGCTTTGAGTGCTTGTGACCATCTTCCTCTTGATCACATTCCAGAGGTTTTCACTGGAGTTCAGATCTGGAGAATTGGCTGGCCATGACAGGATCTTGTGGTTCTCAATCCACACCTTGATTGACCTGGTTGTGTGGTATGTTGCATTGTACTGCTGGAAAACCCAGTGCCCAGTTTTTTCCAGGATATCTTTGTGCATGGCTTGATTCAGGCATCCCTCACAAATAAAAATTGCCCTAATTTATCTTTGCTGAAGCACCCTGAGGTCATCACCCATCCTCCTCCGAATTTCATGATAGGTGCATGACACTGCAGCTTGTAGGTAGCTCCAGGTCTCTGTCTGTATATCAAACGACCAGGTGATGGGAAAGGCTGAAAATTGAACTCCTCAAAGATGACCTTACTCCAGCCCTCTACAGTCAAATTCTTATGATCTTTAACAAACTTCAGCCTGGCTGTTCTTTGCTTTTCAGAGTTTTTTCTGTTTCCAGTGTACTTAACCCCTGCTTCCATTTGCCATTCTTTTTGTAAGTCACTTGATGTCATCTTACGGTTGTTGAGTGACATTCGAACAAAGTGACGATCATCCTGGTCAGCGGAGAGTCGTTTTCATTTCAACCTCTTCTGTAACTTTGTTGTCCCCAGTGTCTGCAGCTTGACGTTGTTTTTATGAACTGCTATCTTTAATATTTTGAGGAGGGAAGCAACCTGATTCTCACTGTATCTATCTGCCAGAACTGAACCCTTCTTTACTTTTAAACTCTTTGGGAACAATGAAATGTTATTTTTGTATTCCAATCAAATTCAAGGTACTTCTAGCACAGTTTTTGCCACCCAGACTGGTTCTGTTGTAAGAAAATAGTAATGACTCCAGCAATGATATCAGCTCAGTGAGTTACTGCTTTTGTTTTGCATGTGGATGGCACGGTGGCTGTTCAGGGAGTACCCTGCCTCCCAGAGTTACCCAGAGTTGGCTGAGATAGGCTCCAGCCCCCCTGCAACCCTGGTAAAGGATTCACAAAATGAGATGACAAAGTAAATCATTAAAATGCCTTTAATGCTCAGAGCTTTGAGCTACTACCATGCATTATCACTGCCAGTCTCTCTGCTAGTTCAAAATATATTTTTGCATGTCTTCCCTGTGCTTGTGTGGGTTTCCTCTGGGTACTCCAGTTTCCTCCCATAGCACAAATATATGCACATTAGGCTAATTGGCTTTCAAATTGCCCCTAGGTGTGAGTGTAAACGGTTTTGTGTGTGCGTGTATGTTGCTCTGCAATGGTCTGGTGACCTCTTCTGGGTGTACCCACCTTTGCCCAGAAGGTCCCAGTTTTTACCAGCAGTAAACTGTGCAAATAAAAAATACAGACAGTGTGTTTGACATTAAAATATATTTGTTTAATGTTTTTTTTTTTTTTATCACAAATACATGTTTCTAAAAAAAAAATAATAATCATGTCAAAAAAACAAACGAAAAAACCCCAGATTTAATTGTTAAAAACAGTTCACCATCTCTGTGTTGTACAAGTGTTACAAGTGCTCTGGTGATTACAGCATGTCCAGTATAAATAGTGCTGGAATCTACAAAAAAAAGAGCAACAGTTACCCAATAAAAAAAAGCTACTGGTTTCAAATCAGTCAACTCTGGTTTCCTGACACGGCGAGCACTAATTAAAAAAAAGAACCACAGGAGAAAACAATGAACTTGTTCATAACGCTTTCCTGAACACTGAGCTCAGAGACAGCGTGGTATTAAATCATAGAGTTAGATATCAGAGGTCAAAGGTTAATGTATACAATCATACAGTACATCCAAAAAAAACATGTAACATTCACAGTACAATGGATTTTTAAATCTATAACAGCAGGGTGGGGTGGTGGCTGTGGGCGGCACCAGTTTGTATGTACAGTGGGGTCGAAAAGTCTGAGATTTGTAGTAGATCTGAAGTGCGCTTTCTTTCTTTTTTTAATGTAATGATATGATTTCTGTGAGATCAACACCAACATCTGTTTGCATTTACAATAATTTCTTACTTGGCACATCACCATTTTTTTCCCTACAAGCCCCTTCACAAACAACCTGCGCAGTTCGAATACGAATTTAGCAGTGATACGACAGAAGGGACTGATGTAGATTTGCCAGAGGTGGTTTTGAAAGCTACGTACTTGCATTCACATAAAAAAATTATGTGTTGTACGTCTGTCGTGGGGGAAAGAGGTCAGGTCTGTAAAGCTGCTTTTACACGGGCACGTGCGCCAGAACAACATGCGCCCGGGAATCAGGTATCCCGACACAACTGCCTGTATAAACATGTTCTGGAACATCTTGATACCAGTGGGTGCAACTTGCTCTACATTTTTTCGAAGTGGAGCATGTTGTTCTAGAACATCGTGTTCTGCTTCGGCTCAGTGGTTAAGGCTCTGGGTTACTGATCAGAAGGTTGGTGGTTCAAGGCCCAGTAAAACTATGCTCACACTGTTGGGCCCTTGAGCAAGGCCCATAACTCGCCCCTGCTCAGTTGTATAAATGGGATGAAAATGTAAGTCACTCTGGATAAGAGCATCTGCTAAATGCTATAAATGGGGTTTGCATGTGCACGGTAGTGTCCATCGGGTTATTAGGACATTTAACAGGCTTTCTCAGCAGATGGGCGGTTCTTCTCCATGATACTCTATGATACTGGGCACTTTAGATGACCTAACAAGGGTATAAAATTTGGACGTCTATTGTAACACAGCGGTAGGAAATCATTGGGCATCGCATAACAGATCTAGGCCATTGCAGGGCCAACACACATACAACCATTCACTTTCACACCTAAGGGCAATTTGTAGCCGCCAATCAGCCTACTGTGCATGTTTTTGGACTGTGGGAGGAAATTGTAGTACCCGGAGGAAACCGACGCAAGCAGGGGGAGAACATGCAAACTCCACACAGAAACGCCAGGAGCTTCTTGCTGTGAGGCGAACTTGCTAACCACTGCGCAACTGTGCCACCTTGCTTAAATTAGTGAATAAACTGATTTTTAATGTGATCTCATACTTTTGACCCTAACTGTATGTGCAAGTGAAATTAATCTATTGTTCCCTGCAGTTAATTCCAGTTAAAAATGTATGACTATTAAAAGTATAAAGCCTTAAAAAATATTAAATTGTACATTACCACATCATCGGGTGCACCTTTAAAGCTCTTAAAGTTAATTACTGTCCACTCGTACTCCATACAGCCATGTTTCAAGGTGACCAATACTTCAGACCTTTTATTTTTCATTTCGGACAGCTAAGGACAATTCCCAATTAAAAAACTCCATAGTTCCTCAAGAAGCTTGTTTTCCCACCTCTTTTTCTGTTTGGCTTCCTCCTCCCATTTATGGTCTTTCTGCTGTTTGTGCCTACTCTGCTCTGATTGGTTACCCTGAAAGCTCCACAAACAGCCCAGAGGGAAAACTTAAACATGCATTCGTCATATGACACGGTTATTCAACACTGTAATAATATTTATGGGTCAAAAAAGTGGAAAAAGCCTCACATCTCCCCTTTAAAACCATAAAAGTTACCAGGCTCGCACCCCAAAGACAGTTTGGTACACTTTCTTCTGAGAGGGAAATCACCATTAAATGAATGGTGGTGCACTATTATGGGAAAGAAAACAGAAATCTGAATGCTTTATTATTATTACTACATATATGGCTTTAAAGGAGCAGTTCTGAATAAGCCAAGTTTCATTTGTATGATGCTTAAGATCCTTGAAAAATTTGAAATAGCAAAAGTTACGGACACTATATTAAATGAAATTATTAAACAAATTGTGCTTTTAATCCATCTCAATAATACGGTGTGCTTCTCTTCAGTTGGTTTATGCTTGGATGATGCAATGTTGCATCATTCATTAGACTGGAGAATCAAAGCATTATGAAAAACACCATCATATAATCCTCTCTGAAAATTCTATTTTTCACCTAAGTGAGACACTTTTCAGCACCAATACTGTGTTTTAGCCGTTAGCATGTCCGCCTCACAGCAAGAAGGTCCTTGGTTTGAGTCCTAAGCTTGGTGAGTGGTGTTTCTGTGTGTAGTTTGCATATTGCTTGCGTGGGTTTCCTCTGGGTACTCTGGTTTCCTCCCACAGTCCAAAGACATGCATATTAGACTGTTTCAAATTGCCCCTAGGTGTTAGAGTGATTGTAAGTGGTTGGCCCTGCAATGGACTAGTAAGCTGTTCAGGGTGTACCCCTCCTTCACCCACTGTCAGTTGAGAAAGGCCCCAGTCTCCCCATGACCCTGATAGGATTATGGTTCAGGAAATGAATGAGGAAATACTGATAATAATAGATGATCTGAATATCTACAATATTCAGATAAAAGATTTCCAAAGAAAGAATTTTAAAGCATATAAACAAAAAACATATAGATGGAACATATAAATATTCAGACACTTCATGATTAACTTGGCGTTCCCATGTCCAATAAAATCAATCCTTTACAGATAAAACTGAACTTATAACTTGTTTTACAGCATAAGCTCTTATAAACTTATAAAAGCTGAATGGCAGTGCTGGTTTAAAGTTGAATCACAGACATCTTTTCCTGTTGTGGTCAGCTGTACGTGCATATTTATACAATAAAATGACGTTGTGTTATCGTACTCCCTGCTGATTGGCCAGAGTGCAGAACTTTCAATGCTGGTCTTCTTTCATAATGATCCTTACTGCCTGTCTGCAGCAAACACTTTTAGGACAAAGTAGAAAAACAGAGACAAAAACATTGGGTTTTAGTCAAACAAGAATCGTAAATCATTCGATTATACAGAGCAGATGCCGCCTCACAGCAAGGAGGTCCTGAGTTCGAGTCCCTGGCTTGGCGAGGGCGTTTCTGTGTGGAGTGCGCATGTTCTCACTGTGTTTGCGTGGGTTCGCTCCGGTTTCCTTTCACAATCCAAAAACATGCACATTAGGCTAACTGGCTGTTCCAAATTGCCCCTAGGTGTGAGTGTGGGTGTGAATCATTGTGCCTCTTAGCCCTGCGATGGTCTGAAAAGCATACCCCACCTTTGGCTGAGATAGGCTTCCCATGACCCTAGAAGGATGAAGCGGCTTGGCAAATAAGTTAGCAAGTGAGTGCGTGGGAGTGGAAGTACAGTGCACCGCTCAAGATCACGTGACTACATACTCGCACATCACATGACCTCCAGTACACCTGTCTGCTCTCACCCATGATGACACACCAAACTATCTTTGCCGCTTCTGACATCCTGGTATGGTGACGTAGTGGTAACCATGTCCACCTTACAGCAACAAGGTCATCTTTACAACTTTTGATTTATTTTGGGCTTTCTAAAAAGCAACACGGGCGGCTCGGTGGTATAGTGGTTTGCATGTCCGCCTTACAGCCAAGATGAGTCCCAGGCTCGGCCGTTTCTGTGTAGAGTTTGCAAGTTCTCCCTGTGATTGAGTGGGTTTCCTCCAGGTCATCTGGTTTCCCTCCACAGTCCAAAGACATGCACATTAGGCTAATTGGCTGTTTCAAATTGCCCCTAGGTGTGAGAGTGATTGTGAGTGGTTGCGTGTGTTGGCCCTGTGATGGACTAGCGAGTTGTTCGGGGTGTACCCTGCTTCTGACCCTGCCTCCGACCCCACCTCGGCCTGTATATATTGCTTTGTTACCACATGATTGGCTGAACTAATAAGATGATGATGAAGATGTATGTGCAGGTGTATCTAATAACAGATTCACCTCCCTCCCTCCCTCTTTTGCCAAACCGCTTAATCCTACCCGGTTCGCGAACTGGCTGGAGCCTAT
Source organism: Tandanus tandanus (assembly GCA_039654325.1). Lineage (NCBI taxonomy): Eukaryota > Metazoa > Chordata > Actinopteri > Siluriformes > Plotosidae > Tandanus > Tandanus tandanus. The sequence continues at coordinate 15,162,975 of JBCNYH010000012.1, read as the reverse complement.
ATCTCAGCCAAGTCTGGGGCGAAAGCAGGGTACACCCTGAACAGCTTAGCTGAACAGCTTAGCAGACCATCGCAGGGCCACCACACACTCACAACCATTCATACTTTCACCTAGGGGCAATTTGGAACAGCCAAGTGCCCTAATGTCCATGTCTTTGGACTGTGGGAGCAAACCCGAATACCTGGAGGAAACCCACGCAAGCACAGGGAGAACATGCAAACTTCACACACAAACTCCCAGTGTCTGGGATTCGAACCCAGGACCTCCTTGCTGTGAGGCGGACATGCTAACCACTACACCACCATGACGCCCTTCCCTGTATTTCAGTAAATCAAAATGACTCATGATGTTTTATCTTTTAAAAACAAGCACAGTAGCTCTTACTTCTCTCCCGCAGACCCTGGCCGAAGCTCCGGTACAGACGGAACAAACCCCAGAACAGTACACTTTTGATGGTTACGGAGATCACACAGCCTGTTATAGACGCAGCCTCCAGTGTGTACGATTCACTCTGGCCCCACTGTGAAATGATCTGCAGGGAAAGCAGAAAGAATTTTAAATGCTCCACAAGAGTGTGGTGTATTTTTTGGTGTAGCTGCAGATGGACAATGTTCGGTGAGCCACAGGGTTTAACAGAATGATGTAAATGATGTAACAAGATTGCAAATAATGGTGTTTCCAGACTTACGGAGTATAGCAGGTAAATAAAATAAGCCAACTCAGGTAAGTTCTGGAGGACAAAAATCCAGACCAGTAGCTTCCATTCTTTTAAAACCTGAAAAAGAAAAAAGAAAAATAGAAAGTGACGAGCATCACGCGAATCGATTCACCGCTGAACTACACGCGAAATCGCCCCGCAATGGAAGCGAATCACTTCACCTCTGGAGTGTCGTCACCTCTTGTTGCCTAGGTAACCCCCTCGCATGTATCCTGCTTAAAAATCGTTCCGGGTGATTAATGTGGCGGATTAATTGAACTCATGTTGTTTCATCTACGGAAGGTTTTGCGGAACTCCGTGTTTGGTGCCATCTGTCAATCAACGGTATCTTTAAGCTCTGATTGGTAATCGATCGAATCGAATCGTGTAAAAGTTTAGCTCAGATGAATTCCACGCCCGCCTCATGGTAGCTTGTCACTGAATTGTCTGGCTTAATCTGGATTACTAGTGATAATGAAAAATTATTTGCTACCTTAAATCACGACTGTATACTCATCCACCCCAAACTCTTGGAGCCCTTAAAGTTGCTATTCGGCAGAAGATCGCTGCTGATCCACCCGACATAACCTGTTGAGCCATGGCAGCCTGCAAAAATCGCCTCCAAGCGTGTATAGACAATGGCAGCCACTATTTGGAGGATCATCTTTAAAACATGATGAATAAAAACTACACTGAATGAAGTTTCATGTGTGAAAATAATAATTTGATTCTCTTTAATGATTTGATTTTATTTAGCTTTAAAATGTGGGATGTTTTATTGGGTCACCAAAAAGAGGGTACACTTCTATCTACGGTTTCATGATTCGGATGCCGTTTGTTTAATATTCCCAACCAATTTTAATGCTTAAGTAACATTCTGTGGAGAAAATATTTATCGACTGGCTGCTGGAATGAACAAAGGTGGATTATAGATTATTATAGAATATTGCTACTTCTACGTTAAAAGAATGTGGTGATTAATTATACTGAAGTTCACATGCATGAGCATTAACTAGAACTAAGCTTTTTGTTAATAAATGAATGCATTCAGTAGATGACAGTCCACCACAGTTTATATAATCCTTACCATAACAAGCAGAATCGACTTCTCCATACATTACAGCAGCACAAATCACAAATCCTGTGAAACAGCTCTGATTTCGAGTCACTTACAGAAATGGCTCCGGTCACAGCAGTGATTACTGCCCAAACGACTCCGATTCCCAGAATGATTTCATGAGTGGAGGACAAGGGGCCCGATGTCAGGATCAGGATGCACAAGCACAGCTGGTCAACAAAGAAAAACACAATTGAACAGTCGTTCCTTTAAAACCACATATTGTTTGCAAAGCTCCTCATGGGCTTCGCTTGTAACTAACTAACAACACTCTCTCACTCACTAATTTGCCTAAACGCTTGCTCCTATTAGGGTTATAGGGAGGCTGGCGCCTCTCTCAGCTGACACTGGGTGAAGACGGGGTACACCCTGAACAGCTCACCAGTCCTTCGAAGGGCAACACATTTAAGATAGAACTGTTGCATGAACAATGAAAATCAGTTTAGCAGCAATTATAAAAAATTGCACAAAAGACAACTAAGGAACTACGCTAAGCTATATATGTGCATATACCTACATACACATATATACACATACCTATATGTACACACATAGACACATATACATACATATATCCTCTATATGCAAACACATATACATCCATCCACATATTCACACATTTAGAGACATACACAGAAGGATGCATGACATGTCAAAGCTGCGTGGTATACACAGGGTGAGAGGTAGAGCTTTTTAATCATAAGGTGCATGATGATAAAATGTTATATGAAGTTAGAGACCTGCTCTAAACATGAGTATTGCACTTAAACATGAGTAAACAGTGAGTAAACAGAGTAAACATGAGTAAACACATACACTACCATTCACACTCACACCTAGGGGCAATTTTGAACTACTTAGTCTAATGTGCATGTCTTTGAACTGTGGGAGGAAACTGAAGTACCTGGAGGAAACCCATGCAAGAATGGGGAAAACACACAACCTCTACACAGAAATGCCCTGGATGAACATTAGGGTCAACACACACAAACACTCACACTCACATCTAGGGTCAATTTGGATCAGCAAATTAGCTTAATGTGCATGTCTTTGGATTGTATGAAGAAACCGGAATACGCAGAGGAGAACATGCACACTCCACACAGAGACGCCCATGCTTGGGACTCGAACCCTGCACCTTCTTGCTGTGAGGCAGACGATATTAAATTCATTCAAATTCATTCATTCATTCATTCAATATTACCAATCAGATCTTTCACTTGAGCAGCAATTAACCTCACTCACTCATTTGCCGAACCACTTGTGGCTGACAATCTCAGCCGACACTGGGCGAAGTCGGGATACGCCCTGAACAGCTCCCCAGACCATCGCAAAACCAACACACACAAACATTCACACTCACACCTACGGGCAATTTTGAACACTATCTCTAATTGCTATATTCTATTTGCACTACCTCAACCGCTGCTACTCTGTACATCATTTAATTTTTTTATTCCATCTTATCTTTTTCTTTCTTTCGGCACTAAGTGTCTTATTCTTGGGTTGTCTTTTCCTTTTTGTATTTTTTCTTCTTGTACTGTTTTTGCACTGTATTGTCACCTAGTTGCACACTTTGCACTTTATGTGGCTAGGACAAAAACGTTGGTCGTAGCTCTGTGTTGTTGTTTTTTCGAATTTGATCTTTATGTTGTATGTTCATGTAGCACCTGGTCCTGGAGAAACGTTGTTTCATTTCACTATGTACTGCGTCAGCTATATGTGGTTGAAATGACAATAAAGCTTCTTGAACTTGAACAACCAATTAACCTAATGTGCATGTCTTTAGACTGTAGAAGGAAACCAGAGTACCCAGAGGAAACCCACACAAGCATGGGGAGAACATGCAAACTCCACACAGAAAGACCCTCGCCAAGTCCGGGATCGAACCCAGGACCTTCGTGCTGTGAGGCAGACGTGCTAACCACTATGCCACCGTGCCGCCCATGTCTTGGGTTTTTCAACAAGTATAGTTGACAATCATGGTTTGTTTGTTTATGTGATATACAGACAAGTAGCTTCTACTTGATTGCATGCTGTTGTTATAGTGATAGTTACAACCAAATATCCAGGAGGCAGAGACAGGACCTCGTCCAAATCCTCATCAAGGCTAACCCTGTCCATAACTTACGCAACACTGTACAACACATAATACCACACTTACAACACAGCTTGAAACATAACGTGCTGTGACCACATCCTGAAATTTATTCTTGGCAGTGAAGGGAAGCTAGATCAGGTCTGATTTCACACAATGGATGTTGTGTTGTGGGAAACTTTCTTGTTTCCACAAAAGTCACAAATAATCCACTTTAGGACGCAAGACAATGCAGATCACAGAAACTGCTTATGTTATTATCCTTAAAAGAGAGTTGAGGATTATCTCTGCTAGTCCATTTACACTAGCAAGCCCGAATCATGTCTCTTATCTAGCCAATTCTTTCATATTCCTCCAAAAACAGTAAAAAAAAAATATATATATATATATATATATATATATATATATTTTTTTTTTTACACAAAATAGCTATTATGTATCACTGACCTACATGAGCCTGTTTGGCTTCCTCCTCCCATTTATAGTCTTTCCACTCGCTGTGCCTACTCTGCTCTAATTTGTTGCCTGAAAGCTCCATGCTTAGTGAGCTGTTAGGCAGACCAGGATGGGTGGAGATACTGCTGTGCTTGGATGGCAGTGGGGGAAGGCCAGCTATTCAGAAGGCCCAGCACACCATGACACACTAGTGTGTCCCAAAAAAAATAAATAAATAAAATAAAATAATTCAGCGAAAACCTTGTTTGCAGCCAGCTTAAACAGCCCAGAGGGAAAACAACCATGTGCTAGCCTTGTTATTTGACACTTTGGCATTGACATTCCACACTGTGGGGTGGAAAAAGAATAATATGTCCCCTTTAAATGTGGCTTATGCTGTGTAAATTTAAAAGGGTAAGTTGACTGGTGATGACCCCCATCACCCAGCAAGATACCACATCTTATTTTACTCTCATCAGGATTTAAACTTGAAATTCTTTGTTTATGTGATCAGAAAATAGCAGGCGAGCCTGAAGGCGGTGATTTTAGACAAGGAGCTTCTTCTTTTGTACCTACAGGGTTGACGGTCACACCTGGCTTCAATTTTGGATTATACTTTTCTTTGAAGCAGCATTTGTGAGGATTCTGTTATGGAAAAAGATGTATATGATGGTATTATCATGCTACAGGAAATTAAAATTGTAGCATAGAGACTACCACACCCTAAATACCCGACATTTGTGCTTCACCCAATTGTTATATCCCCAATTAAACTGGGAAAATAATTACCTGTGCTTGAAGATCAAACGTCACCATTGAGAAGCAGAGATTGAGCTGGAAGTACTGCTCCTGCAGGCTTTCCAAAGCTCCACCTACCCTAAAGGCCATCATATTGGGCCTTAGGACGAGCAGCAAAGCACAGATCAGGTGCACCACACCCAAACACATGATGCACACAAACCGTACCTGCAAAACAAATAAATATAACCTGATGGGATTGCAATTCAAAGTTGAATTAAAAATTCAAAGAAGACAGACATTTGCTCTCAACCTAGAAAACCTCCCTAAAGTGTCCATTACACTTGTAATAGCAGGTTATCTTAGGTTCTTAGGCCAGCACAGGTTCTCTAAGATAGTTATAGAGGCTGGAGTTAATGATATACG
>JBCNYH010000012.1:15133899-15153661 GCA_039654325.1 Tandanus tandanus | reverse complement strand
ACACACACACATACACATAGGTATATACACACATACATATACACATACATATACATATACTCATACACATATATTGTATATAGCACCATAGTACAATGAAGTACAACACCAGGTGTTTCATACTCGGCCACATCATATCATAAGTAAAATATGCACCGGAGGTGAGGGGGATGTCACAGAATATTCCCCAAAATGGAACGTCATGAGGAATATTCGTTTTTACGACATTTACTGAGCCAGAAGTGCATAACTGTTTAAGTATATACTACCTAAGCACTAAACACTAAACAGCACTACTTTTTTGGTTTATGTTTATTTATTTTTTAAATCATTGCGGACATAGATGAGCTCCCAGCAGAGGAAACTAGAAAGCCTGAGATCTGAATAACAGTGTTTCTTTAAACCCTTTTCAGAGTTTTAGTATTACTTTGTAGAAACAAAACAAAAGCAAACTAAAATAAGATTTTTAGAGGGGGTTTTTTTTTCCATTTTAAAGTGTGATAATCATGTCGCTGCCTGCTCAAATGCCCAAGACAAACAGTGAGTGTCTGTCATTTTGATTCAAGCATTATCCACTTTGCGTAATGATTTATGATCCTGAGATAAAGGACCAATCGGATGTAGTACATCCATCGTGTACTTAATCCTTACATAATAATGTATTGATTTGTGCACTGCCTAAATTTGGAGCTCCCCATAAGGTCTGTGAGTTGTGTTTATTGATTATGTTATGCATAGACGTGTTTCAGCATCCTTGACCACCGTCGTCAGGCAATTCAGCGATACATAACAGCCAATCAGCATCAACTCAGCAGCAATTCATGGACATAGAACAATCATTCAAATCGAAGTTGATGGATTAATTCAATATATCGATGCACAGACATGACACAGACACGGGATAACCATCCAAAATGAAGTCAGTGGGTTAGTTCTATACACTGATGCACAGACACAGACACGGGACACCCATTCAACGTGACATGAGTAGTTAGTTGAATTCTAAAATTGTTTTGTATGTGATCTAATTTTCAAGAAATTATCCCTCATTTCTGAAACATCAAATATGACATTGTATGCTGCTTTTTGTAACTTACCTTACTATTGACCGTGAGAAGATCAAACTATACAGAAAGAGAATGACTCCGTGGCTTCCCTCCTCATTGAACTTACACAGGATAAGAATAAATATGTACTATATTTAATAAATATATAGACAGCAAACAAATAACATACCCTTTAACTTACTTTACAGAAAAGTATACAAAATGTGTCCATAAGTACTTACACACTGAATATGTTCATATATAAATGTTGTTATGGCTTCTTTCTCTTTGAAGGTGAAAAGCTGCAACTAAAAATGAGAGAGTGACGCAAACAAACTATTTCAACTCTTGCAGTAGACTGGATATAATGGGTGAATCAGAGGCCATGTGGCTTGAGAAAGTGATACTGGACACTGCATGGTAAACACTACCCGCTCTGTGAAGTTGTCCAGTTTGTAGTCCAGGTGGGGGGTGAAGCAGCGATCCGGCGTAACCAAGGAGACGGTGGCAGTTCGCTCCTCACCAGCTGTCCATAAAATATCAGCCAACGCAGCAGCCAAAGCCCTCTCTTGCTCTTTCTCCCCAACCTCCAACAGCCTGAAACACACAGCAAACAAGAATGATGGTTAAGATTTCATAATTTCTTTCACTGCATAATTTAGATCACACAAGGACAGAACAAGACCGATTTACTCACCTCGTTATTCCACAGCATTCTGAACTCAATGGCTGTGAGAAGAGCAGGTATTTGATAATGTGGGCCTGGACAGCCATTTGAATACCACGGGCTCCTCCCTGCAAAACGAGGGGATCAGCATGCTTTGAACTATCATTACACTTACAGCAGTGGTTTTTAACTTTGTGTTACATAGATAGATAGATAGACCCCAAGAAACAACAAAATATGTTTTATACTGGTACTTGAAAATTCAATCTTTTTTGAAATTTTTTTGTCTATTTTTGCATAAACACGACCTATAACATCATCAGAAGTCCTAAAAGTGGATAAAAAAAAGAACACAATGTAGCAATTTATTTATTGGGTGACATGGTAGCACAGTGGTTAGCACGCAACAGCAAGAATGTCCTGGGTTTGAGTCCCAGGCCCAGTGAGGACATTTCTGTGAGGAGTTTGCATGTTCTTCCTGTGCTTCTGTGAGTTTTCCTCCAGGTACTCTGGTTTCCTCCCACAGTCCAAAGACAGGCTAACTGGCTGTTCCACATTGCTCCTAGGTGTAAGTGTGAGTGTGAATGGTTGTGTATGTGCTGCCCTGCAATGGTCTAGCAAGCTGTTCAGGGTGTACCCCACCTTCACCCAGTGTCGGCTGTGTTTTTATTTTTTAATTATTTGAATTAATATATTATATTAATCCTGCAAGAAAAAATTGGCTCTGCATTTAACCCATGCAAAGTGAGCACACAGACACTTGGAGCAGTGGGCAGCAACTCTGTGCCGCTGGAGAGCAGTTATAGGTTTTGTGTCTCGATCAAGGACACTTCAAGGGGGTGAAAGAGAAAGGTTGTGCATTACCCCCCAACCCCCCAGCCACCCCATAATCAATGGGATGACAATCATGTGTGAGCGAAGCACTCTGTTTTATATAAAAAACAGATAACACTACTACCCATCTAGAGTTTGCTCGAGATCACATGAACAAGCCAGAACGCTGATGAAAAATGTTGTGGACATTTGAGACCTTAATTAGAAGCACTATGCTTGAAGCAAGAAAAAGACTGCAATCCATCATAAGAACTTTATGCTATCTATGAAAAATCGTGGTAGTATTATGGTTTGTTCCTGTTGTGCTGCATCTGAGCCACAACGGCTATTCATCTTTGATGCAACAATAAAATCTGAATTATACCAGCAAATTCTAAAGGAAAATGTCAGGTCCATGAACTGAATCTCAAGAGAAATTGGATCATGCAGAAGACACCCTAAGCACATAATTTATTCTACCAAAATTGGGTAAAGAAGAGACTTAATTTTTCATTATTTAATGAGAACTCTAATGTTGCCATATTGGAAAACACTGGACTTCCAGAAAGCAATGGCGCTATTACAGTGCAGTTGCACTGAGACTTGGAACAGCTGCTATATCTATTAGATGGCAAGCGCACTGGAGTTGACAGTGATGTTAGCATGAAAGTAAGCTTGTTTGTGCCTGAACTTTTTGAACAGAGTGCATTAATGAGAAAGTGAGAGAGCTGGACAGGTTAAACGACTAAAACACTGCTTAGGGATGAAATGGGGGCTAATTCCCACTATCTTCAAGTAGTCAATTGACAATGTGAGTTATGTAGAAAGTGTGAACTAAAAAGAATCAAAATTTATTACAAAATTAATTTTGGACAGCACTGAAGATCACAAGTCAGTCATAAAGATTAATATACAACTCATTGTGGATTTTACTTATAAATACTTTTGAATATTTAAGCACTGCCTAACAGCAGAGCTCCAAAAATGTTTGCATTTATTTTCAGTAATGAAACAGTTATAAAAACAAAATTGAGCTCATGTCTTAACAACATAGAATACTCTTAGAAGTGTATTCTGATTCTGATTCTTGAGAGACTTAGTTTAGAACGAAAAGAGAATTCATTCTAATATACAAATCCAATTTACAGCATAGTCTGGTGAAAGACAAATTCTCACCATGCACATTTATTATCATTATTATTATTATTATTATTATTATTATTATTATTATTATCATTATTAATGCCACCACATGTGGTACAGAGTATTCATGAACAGCATTTCCAGCAACCACTGATCTGTCACCAACTTAAAGTAATAATGAAAACTGCTTGGCCTACATAAAAGGAAATCATGTATTATGTACGTCACTGTTGACCTTTTTCCATAACATTAAGAAATAAAAAGCACCTTTAGACACCTAAGTTAAAATATGCTACTAATTGATATTTATTCGCTGAAAGTGAGGTCGATGTTGCTAAATACCCTGAAACAGAACATTGAGGGAACTATTAATTTCAGCAGCATCCACCAAGCCTGAGGCAAATAACTATTTTATTATACACAGGAACATAAAAAGTAAACTAGAGCATGACAGAGCAGAGCACATTATGTGAAATATGTAACAAAACAAACTAAAATGATTTTTTATGGTTTATTTTTCCATTACTAAAGCATGAAAATGATCACACCACCTGTTCCATCACAACACTCACAGGTTCTGTATGATGCCATCTTTTGAAACACATTCAAAGTTTGAATAAATTGCTTTTTTTTTTTTTTTACCATTAAAAGAATGAAGTTCATATTGCACAGCATTTTATATATTTTTGGGATGGTATTTAATTGGATTTCAAGGATTTCAGAATCAGGATCAAGCCATGAGTGTTTGTTTTGTCAGCTGTTTCAATTCAAGCAATATCCACATTATCCCCCAGAAAGTGAACTGATCAGAACATGCTGTTCCTGTGTTATATATGATAGTAATATTTATATCAAATATTTAGTAATGATAAAATTCACTTATATTTAACAAAATAAACAGTGACATTCCCAGGCAGAAGATTTAGGTTGATTGATCTTAGAGAAGAATTCATCTGTGTACAATATGTTTAGCTCCAGCTGAATAATGTGACTGGTTACAGAATCATCAAAATATAGCATACCATCTTACTGAGACAGCTTATAACCTTCTGTCTGTGCATAAATGTACTCAGTGCATAATGTATATGGATCAGTGGAAATGAGTGAAAATGTAACTTACATCACAGACAGTCATTCTACCCAATAATAGTTCAACTGTACATCCAGAACAACACTAAAGTGGTTGCAGCAATTTCAAAATCAATGTTTTAAATCATGTTTTAGAGTTGAACCCTATTTAAAGCCTGTAGTCTGAATATGAGAGGGTGTCCACAGCACTAGTCCTATAACAGATCTTGAAAACATAATATAAATCTTCAAGTGTCACCATTGTTGTTAGCCATTAGAGAAAGGGATCGATGCTGTTATTCATTTCATGGGAGGCAGATTTTAAAATTAGTGCGTCGGGAAAAAATTCCATTCGTTACAAAGGTTACATTTGAAAAAAAATTGACCATATAGCATCCCTTGATGTTAAAAATATTAACCATTGGATGCAAGGTGTGATTTATGCAATAACTTTATTTTTATAGAGTGTCTGTAAATCAGGGGTTACATTTTCTATTTTAAAGAAGATAATGTTTTCTGCTGTGTACTAATTTACATCCCAAACACATACAATAACTACAATATGATTAAAAATTATGCACTGAAGGCAAGGATGATGTTGCTGAATACTATCCGAGACAGAACACTGAGGAGAATATTCATTTCAGCAACATCCACTGAGCCTAAGGTTCATAATTGTTAACCAATTCATTCATTGATTCATTTTCTAAGCCGCTTAATCCTAATTAGGGAGGCTGGCGCCCATCTCAGCCAACTCTGGGCAAGGGCGGGGTACACCCTGAACAGCTCACCAAGCCATTGCATGGCCTTCACACACACAACCATTCACACTCACACTAACACCTAGGGTCGATTTGGAAGAGTCAATTAGCCTACCGTGCATGTTTTTGGACTGTGGGAGGAAAACAGAGTACCCGGAGAAAACCCATGCAAGCACGGGGAGAACAAGAAGCAGACAAGCTCCTAGAACAGGCAGGTGCCTGGCAGATGCCTAAACTCTTAACACAGGTTTTAAAGCATAATAATGATGACACTGCCTTCTAAAGTGCCCGCAAGAGACTGTGACTGTTATTATGATTCAAGCAATATCCACTCAGAATAATGATCTATAATCCTAACATAGGAGACCAATCAGACTATGTATCCTAATCCTAAAATAGCAGATTAATCAGACAATTCTTGTGAAGAGTATATATGCTGCATTCCAATTCAAATAAAACATATACTACTAAAAGAGGCCCTGCTCATCTTAAAATGTCCAAAACTGAGCTATGATGTTCTTAGACAAAATTTGTGGACATAGTAAATAGAAAATTATAACTTTTTTCATACAGCTATCTGTTGTCTTGGATTTTCTTTAGTGTGGGTGTTAAAATATTAAAATATTATGCATTTTACAAGCTCTAGGTTGCAACTAGTTAAAGGTAACTTAATGTCATAGCTTGAGACACAGGTATGGTCTATGAGACACATGGTCAAATTTTTAAAATAAATAACTAAGAGATATAAAGTACTCACTCTTTCTGCCTCCAAAGCATAGGACAGGTTCGAATATGGCTCCCGGAATTTAAAAAAGGATTTCTTCCACTCATAATTAAAGATATGGAAAGTGTTTCCAAACAAAATCCTCCTCAGATTCTGTATAAAAAAAAAAAAAGATATGCCTCATATGTAACAAATACGTCAATACATCAAAAGTTACATGGTTGTTAAAGTGTGGCATTGTGTATCCTGTGGAGTTTCAAAACTAATATATTCATTATAATTGAGTGTAGAACAACATTCTCACTGATACTCTCTTCCTCTATGGAGGTACATTTTAAATGATTCATAGTGTATTGCTGTAAGACACAGACCCAAGGAGGCCTACTAAGTTTAACTAACAGATATATATTCAAAAAATGCAACCTCTGCCTCAAAGAGAAGTTCCTAATCATATGCCGTCCTGAACTATCCACACTCAACAAACGTAACAAACTCGTGTCTTCCTGCCGCCACAGAAACAAAGCCCTCCTAGGCAACACCTAAAAATCAAATTAGATTAGTACCGTCAGATTTCACACTGCATAAATTAAAGCACACCATGTAAATGATACTGACTGTATATAAACTGTGGTAACGAATGTTCTTAATAAATCCCCTGATGAGTGGGCAACCACGAAACAGGCTTGTCAGGATGAAAAAGAAAAGTAGTCTTTTTATTTTTTCTCACACACTATATATATATATATATATACACACACACACATATATATACACATACACGTGTGTGTGTGTGTGTACACTGAAACAACAGTACATACAAGAAAAGTTTTCAGCACCTCACACTCTGCATCCTGATCAACCCACATGCATCACCATCACCACTCATCATCCCTGATGTCCACTAGCTTGACTTCTATCAAACTATCTGTTCTTATGATGATAAGAGGTTATATCTTCCTTTTTCAGCAGCACCCCGAAATCCAAACGACTCCAACATAACAGTGGTGTCAAATAACAGCTTCTGCACCCTACGTAGTGCACTACGTACAAGAAAGGCAGTATTTGTAACTTGACCCTAGCTGTTTTTAGCATACGGCAACGACAGCCATCGCAACACGTGAACCTTGCTGAGCGCTTACCAAGTTTCGTCCATTACACCAAATCCTACTAGGATACCGCCGATTTCAGTGATGCATTAATCATACCCTTTACAAGGTGAAGAAACATTTCAAGGAGCGTGAAGGGCTGAGACATAACAATACGCCTACTTCCGTATTTTTATCCAAGCGTCTGTTCACATCAGTAATGCGTATAGAAGTTGCAGTATAGTTGTACACAATTAGTTGATTTTAAACCGTTTGTTCTAGGTTTATGTTTGTTCTGTGTATACTGGGCATAATATAGTAAAGTAATTTTCATGACTGATATCCGGACAAATCAACTACAATATTAGTTACTTGGGAAACATTTTGAAGACGTAAAAATGAGATTTTAATCAGCGGATCAATGGATTTTTATAAAAGCATTTTTCCTATCAGTAATGCGTGCTGAATTGGCAATATAAATACACTGAACTACTTGATTTAAAAAGAGTTTGTTCTTTATTTACTATTAGTTTTGTGGTTACTGTGCATGCTGTACAAGAATACATTTTATGAATGCGATCCACATATTATGATACTTCACATTCATAAAAATATATTCTTCCAAGCGTTGTTCCTTATCAGTAAGATGAGTTGAATCTGCAATATAAATATAATTGAACTGCTTGATTTTAAAAAGTTTGTGTATGATGTAAAAAAAATAAAAAGCCTTATTACGCATTAGTTCTGGGTTTACCATACATGATAGAGAAATGTACATGTTATGATTTAGATCCACACATTAATTAAAAAATTAATTTGGGCAGTTCCCTATTTTGCTTCCGCTTTATGTTTATCTATATGATTTTTATATCCATATGATCAGTAATGCGTGTTGAATTTGCAATATAATGATACTGAACTATTTGATTTTTTTTTTTAAGTTTTTTTCTTTATTCACCTTTGTTGTGTTAACCTGCATAAAACAGGACAATAATTTTCACGATTGATATCCACACAGTATAATATTGACAAAAAAATCAAAAATAATATTTACTTGGTAAATATTTGAAGGTGGACTGCGCTATGTTGCGCCGTAACAAACCAAATAACGCTTTCCTTAGAATGGACCAACCACGGTTAAAAGACCGGTTCAATTCCAAACGAATACATACAGCATACACAGTGCACTATAAGCTATTGTTTAACAGGATGTAGAGTGCACTAATGCAGGAACTAGGGCGGTATTTGGCATGTGAAAGTGACGTCGACGCGTTGTGGCGTGCAGAGGGGACGTCTTACGGCGTGGTGGTTCATCCTGATTGTTGAATAACAAACAATAAAGCAGCGAGAGGTTGTTTGAATTCAGGACCAGGAGGACATGCAGTAATTGTGCAGCTTTCATCAGAAGGTGCTTTGTTTATTTAAGGCGTGTTGGTGATGGTGCAGGCTTGCTGAAAAGCACAATGTGGCAGGTAATGTGCTCTGCGACTCTTTTCTTCTGTTCTCTATGCAGTAAATAGATAGTCGAGTTGATTTTGGCAAACAGTAAACAGTGTCCTAGCTTTCTTCTCTGTGTTATTGTCGAGCAGCCCGAGTTTCTTTCCTTTTCCAGACCCTTGTGAGTTAAAGCTGGAGATAACTGCAGCCCTAATGGTTTCAATTCACTGTAAACGCCTCAGCGACATTAAAACACTGTTTACTGTCAGGAAACTTTGCCTATGTTTCCTTTCCTGCTGTCTATAACTTACTGTGTTCACTTGTACATTTATACAGTCCACTGGGATGGATATTTAAATGAACCAGTCAATTGTTTTAACAAACAAAGCTCATTTCCGCCAACGTCATCGCCATGACGGAAGCCCCGCCCAGTTACTATGGCTACATTTACAGCATTTGGCAGAAGCAACATGTAACAGTATTAGCTGCAACATCAGATATCATCCCTCTCATTCATTCCCTCACTTGTTGAACTGATTAATCCTGCTGGGGTCATGGAGGAGCGTAAAGCCTATCTCAGCTGACACTGGGCGAAGGCGGGGTTCACCCTGAGCAGCTTGCCTGACCATCATAGGGCCAACACACACTCACACCCATTGACACTCACATTCACACCTAGGGTCAATTTGGGACAGCCTAATGTGCAAGTCTTTGGCATGTGGGAGGAAACCGGAGTACCACAGGGAGAACACGCAAACTCCATTCAGAAATGCCCTCACCAAGCCTTGGACTTGAACCCAGGACCTTTTTGCTGTGAGGCGGGCGTGCTAACCCGTACACCACCGTGCCACCCCACTTATCATAATTATACAAGTGTATAGAGGATCAGATATATAGTACAGAGACTACTCATCTACTTGGGGTGTGGGGCTCACGATCGAGAGATCATGGGTTCGAATCCCGTGGACCCCCACTGTGCTAAGACCCCTGGGCAAGGTCTTAACCACAAGTGTGCCTCTGTCCACCCAGCAGTATAAATGGGTACCAGTAAAAATTACTGGGAAGGTAACCTGCGATGGACTAGCATCCCATCCAGGAGGAGTTGAACTAGTTGCTTCACGTTACAGAAACCGGGGATAAGCACCGGCCTGATGAGCCACTAGCCACTTACCTACCTTACCTATATATATATATATATATATATATATATATATATATATTACACATTGTATAACTTTGGAACTGTTGAGCTACCAGTAAATATTATTATAATACATCCAAATTTTGTCATATTTTTTCTTTTCACATTATGAACATATTTAGGGGATGGGACAATGAAAATTTATAAACTTTTTTTTTGAGAGGCACCCTGACAGGTAGCTGCCAAGCCACATTTTTCCACTTTACAAGTCAAGCATGCGGAGGTGAAAATTTACGATTCCAACCTTCTGATTACTTTTTACAAGGCAATAGCGCGCCCTGGACCCGTCCCTGTGAGAAATGTAGAAATATAATCAACGCCACCTCACCACCAATCAGATTCGAGAATACAGCTGCACTGTGGTATAAAGGATCATAAGCTATTTTTAATTGGATTTGGATTAAATGCTTAATTGAATACACAGGCATTAAATACAGATCAGGTTTACATTATGAAACTTACTTGTGCTGTTGGGGGTAAAATGTAGGTTGTAAAAACAGTAGTGTGTGGGGAGCAATCTTGTACAGTCAGCCTTGTTGTGTCTGTTGAAAATCTAACATTAGTGGATAATGAGGTGTATTTAGTGTGGGAAGCCTAAGGCCACCTATTCTCACATCATTTCAGAACAGGAGAGAATTTCCAGAGCAGATCTTGAGGTCGCTGTAGATTCTGTAATGACTGGAAACCTTTTCTGAAAACAACAGTCACAAATAGCCACATCACTCTCTGCTTTTTCTCCGCAGTAAGGCAACATATGATTTAAAAGTAGGACTTCTTTCCTGAGGGTTACCCTGCACTCAGCTCTGTGCTTGATAGATTTGTTACTACCCTACAGCCTAATTACTGATATGTACAGAAGTGTGCAGTGAAGATTACACACCACCACTTTTGTCTAAAACGGCTCCTAATAAAAAGAAGTAAAACATTACTTCTCTATAATATTTTGGTGAAAATGTATTAAACAATGCTATTGTAGGCAATGAGAACCAAAAAAATAATTCCGACAAGTATATTGAGGTAAAAGTATGGCTAATAAACAAAAACACTGAAAATACAGATTTTTCAGAAAAATTTAAAGGTGTCGCAAATTCATATTTTTTTGACTTTTGCATAACATGAATGAACTTCAAACCATATGGAATGGTTTAGCTTCTTTTTATAAGGAGCCCTTTTAGACAAAAGTGGTTGAGTATAATCTTTACTGCACACTACTGTATTTTTATGCGGACTCAGTTTTAGGTTTTGGTTTTATAAGCACAACCGAAACCGAACCAAAATTTTGGGAACCAACCCATCTCTACAAGAAAATGCAAAAATCACTGGGGTGCATATGCAAGTGGTTTTTGTTGTTCTTTGTTTACTTGGTTTACAAGCCTCTAGTAAAGACCATAATGGCTGTATTTAATGATTTATGGACGTTAAAATTTGGCTCTAAAATGAAAATTGGGGGTGGGGGGGGTGGGGTCTTTACCTCAGAAGTGAGTAAGTAATTTTACAACTTTTCTAATGGCAAAGTAAAAATTACGGATTGGTCAGGTTTGCAAATCCAAATCACAGACTGTCAAACTCGCTTCTTAAAAGAGGCCAAATTTCAGAAACTAATCAGAATTGGACTTAAATATTTGACCTTGGTACTGCCAGTGCATTTAATTTGCAGTGAGCAGTTTCATCCAAATCAAAAGTTTTGGGTTTGAATCTCTGGTTGAGTTGACATGGAGTGACCCGGTTTCTAAAATCTACAATGGGATTGCTGTCTGTTTTTTTATGTACAGTATTCCGTTCATAGTGTATTAATTAAGGATAATTAATTTGTTGCATAATTATTGCATTACAACTAATCTCCCTGAACCTGCATTACAAGTGCATTTAAGGAGGATGTCGCTTAATAGTCCGAGACAGAACGCCTCAGGATCATGTTATTACCCTGAGGCAAGTAATTGTTTTAGTATATACAGCATGCAAACATAAAGAAAAGCAAAATATTGCAATTGTTTTTTTTTTATTATAGTTACATATTTTAACCATGACATGGTGTAATAGTGTGTTTTTACACTCATTCAAGGTTGTAGTCTATACTACATGGTATACTACATGGTACTACATGTAGTCTATACTACATGGTCCAGTTCTGAAATTATGGATCGGATTCGGGTCGGTTTTCAGCCTGTTTTTTTTTATTTCAGTTGCAATTTTGCCTTTGAAAAGTGTCAAATTCCACAGAACTTTAAGTCATTTTTAGAATACTGGTGAAAGATCGGAGGCTGGAATAAGAAATCCGAATACTTTTTCTCTTGCAAAACAGAGAATATTTAATATGAAATGTTGCATGTTTACGTAAAGATGAATAGAAGGGTTCGAAAAGAATGTAGCTTCCCTACCTTACAAATATCCACACTCCAAACCAAACCGGAGATATTCCATATCAACAGGAAGTATTAGTGCCAACGGATATGTAAACAAGTGCACAAATCGAGGAGAAAATAAGATTACTTCTCCAACAGCTTCACGTTTAATTACTGTTTGTACAGACTGAGTTACAGTCACGGAGAGCCATGATAAGTCAGGACTGATAAACATGTGGGTCTAGCCATGCTTTTGGGAGAGAGAATATAACTATAGATTATTCACGGCTTTCTCGGCGGTGGTATTCAGGTGGTTAGGGGCGTGCTGGTGCATGACAGAGTATTTTAACCCACAGACTCGGGTTCGAAACCCGCCTCACTTATTTGAACTATATAACAGTTTATAAGTTTTATGTATTTGTTTTTGTTTGTATAATTTGTCGTGGTGCAAAACACAGACATGACACATGTTTAAGTTTATTGAACAACCAAATGAAGCATCAGAGTTCACTCTGAATCAGATTTATAGTCTTGACAAATCTGCAGAAGTCAAACAGAAATAAGGAAAATGTTGGCAGAGATAGCGGAACGTGAACGTGTATAAAAAAAATATCACCTGTTAAACTGGAACACCGTGTATATCGGGTTTTTATGCGGACTCGGTTTTAGGCTTCAGTTTTATAAACACAACCGAAACCGAACCAAAGTTTCGGGAACCGATCCATCTCTACTACATGAAAACACAAGCAAACTAAAATAGTTTTTCATGATTTAATTTTCCATTTGTAGGTGTAACAATGATGACACCGCCTGCTCCAAGTGACTGTGACATACTAGTCAGCTGTTTGGATTTAAGCATTATCCACACAGAATAATGTCTAATAGCTCTGAGATAGCAAGCCAATCAGATCTCACCATTCCTCTTCCGAATTTATATTGTGAACTACACGAGAATGACACGATCTGATTGGTCTACTGTCCCAAATTCCAAGCTTTGACTGAGGGGAAGGCAAGGTAGAATGCCTGGGGTGGATAATTGTTGTAGTATATACTACAAGGGAACATAAGCAGGAAAGCACACAAAAAGTAGACTTTACGGTATATTTTTGTACAATTGTTAAATTGTGACATGCATGCTTGAGAAGGTGCATTACAGCTGTGCGACATTGTCTTTTTAAATCTCTTTCAGTGTTTTGGGACAATCTAAATGTGAAAAACAAAGAAAATCAAGCAAAAGCAATATTTTTCCACATTTTAACCATTACAAGCACTGTCATTAAAGGTAAATATTATACCCATATCAGACGCCAGTGGATTGCGATTAATAATCCAAAAAACTCCACAGTCCTTTAGGAAGCTGAAACATTGATTTGAGTGCGCATGCTGGACGGCCTGTTTGGCCTTCTCCTCTAATTTATAGTGTTTCAGCTGTCTGTGCTGTGAGGCCGACCGGGGAGGGCGTAAATATCGCTGTGCGTGGGGGAAGGCCAGCTAATCAGAAATCCCAGCCTACCCAGCCACCGTAATAACATGTCGGTATTTAATTTTTATGTAAATGTAACTTTAGTTCGTCTCCTTTGTGAAAATGTGCTTGAACAGATGTGCAGCATCATAAGTCATCATTGGTGTCTTGTGTTATTTAGTTCTGTCATCATGTCTGTCTAAACCCAGTATATACTCTCATTTATTTAGAGAGCAGGTGACAGGGTAATAAATGCTGGCACATACACAAAGAAATCAGAGGCCCTTAAAGAATGTTAAAGGAGATTTATTAGAAATAAGCACCAGTTAACGTTTCAGTAATGAAGAATCTCTTGTCGGTCCAGTTTAAATGACATAAACATGTCTGAATCACTTAAGTCATTCGGAAACATGCTAATGAGTATAATTGCGATGATTACACGTCTTTAGTCTATCAGCTCTCTTCTTGGAGTTCCTCTTCGTTGCCGGGACTTGTTCGTGTAGTTTTTTCAGATCCTGCGATATTTTTGAATACGGTTAATTTGGGTCTAGTACATCTGCACATCTGTCAAGAAGCAGGGTGGTTATTTTTGTGCAAGGACACTGCACATGTCTTGATAAGGTTTGTATCTGGAAACAAGGCCTAATCTTTAGACACATTAGACACTTGTTTTATTCCTCTTATTATTTTATTGAAGCATTTTGCCATTTTTAATTAGTGTGATGAATGACACATCGCATTCCTTAAGAAGAATACATTCATACATTTTTTAAATCACATGTATGTTACAGCCCAGGGAAATT
The DNA here is from genome assembly GCA_039654325.1 of Tandanus tandanus. NCBI lineage: Eukaryota > Metazoa > Chordata > Actinopteri > Siluriformes > Plotosidae > Tandanus > Tandanus tandanus. The sequence continues at coordinate 15,139,109 of JBCNYH010000012.1, read as the reverse complement.
CTGCACAGTAAAATGCAGATTAGCAGTACAATGTCTTCAACCAGAGCATTAAAGGGTACCTGTGGTGAATTAGTGTTATCAGCTATTTAAAACGATCTCGTGGGACATCAGTGGATCCTTCCGGCAATATCACTCCTTGCCCTTTGTGAAAGTACGAGCAAGTACTGTGATACTGGGCATGCTCAGAGACATGTTGCCTTTTTCATTGGCTATTCCAGCCTGGAAGTGACGCAAACTCGTTGGATTGGCTGGGCTGTGTCATTAACCCCGAGCGTCATAACACATTATTGGCCAATGCTGAGCTGCACAAACAACAAACGCAGAAATCACGGAAAACATTTCTTTTGTGTTCCTAAACCAACTGACGGCAGGAAAGCAACGTTATCTGCATAAACCATTTTGGCTTTACCATCACATCTCTGGCAGCGTTCTCATCCTAAGAGTCACTAGAATGTGACGTCTCACGGTCTCCACAAGACTCCTCCCTCTCTGGTTCAAAATGGTTAACCATTTACACTCATTTCCTCAACATCGCTAGCCATGGTTGCATCTTAAACACATTTTATTATCACCTAAAATGTTGCATGCTGAATAGATCTGCTTGTTTTACTTGCTTTGGACAAAACAGGCCAACGAATTCACATCACTTCCAGGAAAAAAACGACTGCTAACCTAGTCTACCTAATCTAGTCCCCGCTAGTAATCCACGGGATAAAATCACCTAGTTCTGTGCTTTTTATAAGAATTTATTTTCAAATAAGATTCTGTATTGCTCAAACGTATTACGTACGCACAAACTATGCTTTAAGGATGACTAATACCGGTATTCTTTAACCACTGAGCCACTATTTGTAGTTCTGTTTAAAGTCAGATGAGGTAAGTGTTGTTTGTTTGGTTTTTGCACACAGCACGAGCAACGGCTCTCACCTGATGAATTGAAAAGGGAAAAATATAATGCAATAGAAAGTAGCTCACCAGAGCCAGCAGACACATGTCATTAAGGAATCTGGCACAACAAGTTTAGGGATGAGAACAGTTTGTTGCAGGTGGCATGGCGGCATAGTGGTTAACCCTTACCCTAACCCTGCCTCACAGCAAGAATGTCCTGGGCTCTGCAGGGGTGTATCTATTTGGGGTTTGCATTCTCCATGCTGATTGACTGGGTTTCATCTGGGTGCTCTGGTTTCCTCCCATAGTCCAAAGACATGCACAGTAGGCTAACTGGATATTCCAAATTGCCCTTAGGTATGTGTTGGCCCTGTGATGGATTGGTGAGCTGTTCAGAGTGTACATCCACCTTCATCCAGAAGTCAAGTGGAATGGGATCCAGCCTCCCCTCAGCCTTAATAAAGGGTAAAGCGGTTCAGGAAAAAAAAACTGTGACAGCAGCACTAGATTTTCTTCTCTGCTTCTGCTCCCAGCTTTTCTTCCAAATTTATACTTGGGTAATTCCCACAGACTAGGTCAAGCTTGCCTCCCTACCATCCAGGGAGAGTGAATGCTATCACTGGTCATCTGGTTTGAATGTTGTTTTGTCTTGGGCTGTGTATATGTCTGTGCTGTTGTGTGTATTTGAAACAGCACTGAAAAACAGTTTGTGTCTGTTGTTCTGACATTTAAATGACTCTGTTCCCTGTTCTAGTGATTCTCAAAGTCAAGTCCATTAACTGGTTTATTTATTTATTAATTTTTTTGGTTACCTTTCATTGAAATCACTGCTCACCATTATCATATATATTGTATTATATTTGGTATTAATTTCCTATAATTATTAGTTGGTTTGTGTTGTCACATTGGGGTTACCCCAAAAATAAGTCAGCCATAAGTAATGTAATTAAAGAGTACCTGTGTTGGTCATCCTTACAGCATAATTAGTGTGTATGTAATACGTTTAAGCGATACATCCACTTATTTTAACATAAATTACCATAAAAAGCACAAAACTAGGTCATTTTATCCCATCGATTACTAGCGGTGGCTAAACCAATGGTTAGGATTTGTTGTTTTTTTTCCTGGAAGTGATGTGAACACGGGCGGGGATGTCCAGCGCAAGTAAACAAGCAGATGTATTCAGTGCATGACATTTTAGGTGATCATAAAATGTGTTGAAGAGGCAACTATGGCTAGCAATTTGGAGGAAATGGGTGTAAATGGTTACCTATTTAAACCAGAGAGGGAGGAGTCTTGTGGAGACAGTGAGACGTCACATTCTAGTGCCTCTGAGGACAAGAATGCTGTGTGACGGTAAATCCAAAATGGTTTATTCAGATAACGTTTTGCCAACTCAACTTTCCTGTCGTCAATTGGTTTAGGAACACAAAAATGTTTTCTGTGATTTCTGCGCTTGTTGTTTGTGCAGCTCAGTTGTGGCCGATAATGTGTTATGCTAAACGGGGTCATTGACACAGCCCAGCCAATCCAACGAGTTTGTGTCACTTCCAGCCTGGAGCAGCCAATGAGGAAGGCAACATGTCTTTGAGCATGCCCAGTGTCGCAGCACTTGCACATGACAAGGGACAAGGACTGATGTTGCCAGAAGGTATTGCTGATGTCCGATGTTTTCGTTATAAATAGCTAGTGACACTAATTCACCACAGATTCCCTTTAATTTGTAGAAAAAATTTTAGACTCCTTCTTAAATTCATTTTACTATGTAAAGCTGCTTTGTGACAATGTCAATTGTAAAAAGCGCTATACAAATAAAACTGAATTGAATTGAATAATTTATGGTTACGTCTTTAGATGCACAAGTTTGAGATTCCTGCATCCGAAGAATATAATAAGAAACTCTATTTAATGACTATTTAAACCTAACCACCAAACAAATACATTCCTGCTCTTAGTGCTTCTTTAGAAGCTCCGTCCACCCCTAAATTCATAACAGCAGCATCCCATCTCCCCTCCATCCAAGCAGCAGCAGGGTGTGTGTGTGAGTGCCCATGCGCAAAAGCTTCCCTTGTTGCTGATTGGCTGCAGTAGTGTTGTGTGGCTTGCTCTGAGTCTTTTTGTTTGTTTCCCCCTGTACAGAGCCATGGCTAGGTAAGAACACTGTATTTTTGTTTTTGTTTTTCAGCATGCACACAGAAAGGACAGCTATCAAATTGTGAGGAGATATTTGTTGAATTTGACAAAAAGTGTACTGGATTAAACTTTGAGAAATGCAACTTTTATTAGCATAGTCCAGCCCGGTTTTCATTGATGTATCATTAAATTCCAGAAAAATGTGAAACAAAAATAAAAGGTTGAGAAAACCTTTTCTGTTGGCCTTTAGTAAGGGTGAGGTAAGTGAGGGTGTAACCTGTACCCTGTAGTGTATAATCAGGCTGATTAGCATATATCTATAACAGTGGCGGGCCGTCAGGGCCAGCAAGGCCTTCTCTGCTGGCCCAAACACTATCAGAATCACTGACCTACATTTACAACTTAAATTCTAGTATTTGTTCTATGGAATTGTATTAATTTATTCCCAACAGTCTATTCAACTCATTTCGTAACGTGTCTCTTGGCTGCACTGCTTCCAGTACGTGTATGTGGATGTTAGATTTTTTTTTGTCCAATCAGATTTCAGCCTCTATGTGCTGCTATGTCAATCTAACAAGCAATGGGGCTGTTTCTTTAACCAATCAGATTTCAAATTCGCCTCACAGGACCAGCTAGCTGGCTCACAATAATGTCAGCATTTTTCCATCCTCTGATTGATTGGTCAGAGCAAAACTGTTCGACAAGCCAAGTTCAGATTTTGTCTATAAATAATCAGCATCTCTGGTGAGTGTGATTTACTTTATTAAATTTTTTATGTTTTTGTCATGTTATTAGATAAATATTGATTCTGAACCCTTTATCACCGAGCCGTTCCATTTATGCTTGTTACATTTGGCCGAGCGCCAAATTTACTGACAGTTTCCACCGGTTGGGTTTCTTGCTTTAGTATTAATTGTATTCACCCTCAATACGCGAAATACCTCTCTCTCTGTAATGCCAGGCCTTGTTATATTGTGCTTTTGTATATTACTGATGATTTCTATAATTGCGACGTGGTAGTGGTGGAAATAAGAGGTGGATTAAGTCTGTTAAGTCCCCACTGAAGGCCCATGTACCAAATGCACGGCCTGCCACTGATCTATACACAGATGACTTAGATTTAAACCAGGAATCTCAGTGTGATAAAAGAGCAAGACTGGTTATGATCTGCCAGCAAAAGTGTCCTCATTCTAACAGCACTAATAATCTCGCCACTTTACTGAACGCACCAACCTCTATTATTTATTGCAGAGAACATCTGACTTCTACCACTAGACTCTCCAGCATGCTCCTCTTCATTCTCTGAGTGGAATTATACCCTTCATGATGGAGTAGCTCTGTCTCTTCACTTTCTCTCCCTGCATCCTGATGAGTGGGCGCTCCTTGTATGCCCCCACACTCACCATGTGCGCCATGCCGGGCAACGGCCGAGCAGGGAGATCTATGTTCTCAAAACTCCTTTTGCCGTTCAGGAGACAGCATCAAGAAAGGGTTATTTTGGCACGCAGTGAGAGCGTACCCAACGAGCACGTCTTGAAAGTCACCATTACAGAGACGACGGTGATCGAGGCCGACTCAGGCGTGTGGAATTCAAGATCGCTGGCATATCTTGGCCTGTGGTACTTCTTCAGCTTTTGTACATTGTTTCTCAACAAGTATATCCTGTCCCTGCTGGAGGGAGAGCCAAGTGTACTGGGTGAGTGTTTGGTACGTCTGCAAATCTCTAGCACACGTGGATGAATTTATTTTTCAGCTTTGTTTTGAGTTACTATGATCACTGCACGTTGCATATGACTACAGTGTGTTGATGTATATGAAGTTATTGTTATTTGTGCAAGGTGTATTTAACCAAATGAATGTAAGTCATAAAAAAAAGACTTAATTACTTTGACATTTCTAAATTGCAGGTGGGTCAAACACTGAGTGATGATTTAAAAGATTATCCATGTTATGCATTCATGTCAAGTCTTTCCATTGCTACTAGTAAAACAACAAGCTCAACTGAGCTACACACCGGCGGTATATGTAGCCGGTAATGCCAGTAATTCTGTTTCTAGTTTGAAAATCAAAAATCGGTAGAATGGTGTGTCAGGTCGTCTAGTATATACCTGCAAAGTTTGGTGCGATTCCGGTCAGTAATAACAGAGAAGTAGCAGTTTGAAAATATGACTGTGACATCGTGATTCTAC
>JBCNYH010000012.1:15048244-15062541 GCA_039654325.1 Tandanus tandanus | reverse complement strand
CTCTTGTTCATTTACCTTGATTATGAGGCATTTCAAATGTCCTGGATGGCTTATAAAAGACAAAATAAGATCATTTTAAAAAAAAAAAACAGCATTCCTACTTGTAGGTTAGCTTGAATTTGTCCCATTTCAGTTTCTCAGGGGTCAGAGTGTAGCGCTTGTTCCTGGAAAGGTGAAGCACATGAGACCGGGCGTCTTTGCGGATCCCAATGATCAAAACGCCAGACATGTGAGCTTCTTCCTTGGACAAAAAAACCTCAGATTAGCCAAATGGCAAAGCCTGTGACGCGTTTGCTCCAAGATGCGTGACTCGTCTCTTGATATAGTTTTAATAGTAGCACTCCTCTAATAGCTTTAATGGTTAACCAGAGGCACATCTTGAAGGAGTTAGTCGAATAGATTTCGATTTGAAACGTGCATCCAGACAGACGCTTTATTTAAGTAGGTTACGTAACCCATACTATTGTGTGACTTGTCTTTCTGCCTGGAATCTGCTTTATGTCTAGTGGTAGCGGCTAGCACTTTTGCTTTACAGTAAATCAGAGTGGACAGGAAGTGGGGGGAGGGGGGGTTAAATTATTCCTTTTGAGTAGTCTAAGAGCCGTGTGTTGACTAACTAAAGTGACAACGTATTTTTAAATGAAGCATCAATGTTCGTAATGCTGTATTAATGATTAATGAGTGGCCTCATTAAAAGTACATCAAACTCAGACGACTACAGTATTTCAGTCTATACAAAAGGTTGAGACTGTTATCCAATATCTCCACCATGTGTATTACACAATTACACCATTAATTACTGATCCCACAGTTACTGCAGAGAAGATGGCAGGAATAAAATGCAATATGGTATGCTCGTATAGGAAAATAATCAATGAAAAGGGAGGTACTTTGCTGTTTGACATGAAGCGGACCTACTGGTTCCACCCTCCAACTCCAGTATTTTACTGGGTGTCCATTCTCCTGCTCAGAACAGGTAAGTTCTTACAGAAGGTGTTGGCATTGCCCAATATGTAGGTGTAGTGGTTAGCACATCCACCTCACAGCAAGAAGGTCCCGCGTTAGAGCTCTGGGCTTGGAGAGGGCGTTTCTATGTGAAATCTGCATGTTCTTCCTGTGCTTGAGTGAGTTTCCTCCGGGTACTCCAGTTTCCTCCCACAGTCCAAAGACATGCACATAAGGATAACTGTCTGTTCCAAATTGACTCTAGGTGTGAATGTGAGTGTCCTGCAATGGTTCGGTGATCTGCTCAAGTTGTACCCCACCTTCACCCTGTGTTGGCTAAGCTAGGCACCAGTCTCGCCGCGACTCTACTAGGATTAATCTGTTCGGCGAATGAATGAATGAATGATTTCGTAATTACCATCTGATAAGTACAAATGAACGTGAAACCCCCCCGAGAGCTGTTTATTCCGCTATTCATACACAGACACAGCATCCATAAAACACCAGCGTCCTTGACTCTACAAAATGGATATGGCGACCCTGGAGTAGTATTAAACCGAAGATGAATTATCGAAGCTTGACTTTCTTCGAGCCAGCCGACACCAGCCCTGTTACACTCTTCTGTAATAAAAGACATTCATAAAGGATATCACGACAACTAAAACATCTACTGCAGAGTTACAACCTCGACAAGCAGTTAGCGTGCATATTGGAAACTGTGCTCTACACGTGGGTCTTATGTAACTACCCGAGGATGACAGTTGAAAATTTGGGTGGCTTTGTCATTTCAAGAGCTGGCAAGCTTCACTTTGGAACGGACAGGGGAAATACAAATTGTTGATCGCAGTGATCTGCTGGAATGGTCCCTACGACAGACTCTCATATGCACTCGATATTCCATAAAACGCCAAGAGATCATTTGGTGTTCATTTGTCATTCATTCATTCATTCATTCATTCATTCATTCATTCATTCATTCATTTATTTATTTTATTTTTTTAATACTTATGGAAAAAGAGTGAGAAGAAAGTGAAGAAAAGCTTCTCTTTGGTTTGTTGTGGAATTGAATCCATCTTGAAATAATGTTGTCTATAAAGAACCTTTTGCAAGAGGAACCTAATACTGAAAGTCTTGGATGCTGGAACGCACAAACACACATCACAGCAAGCCAGAAAGTGTCTGGGTTAAAAGTTTACAGACTTGGAACGAAACGCCGAGCTCTTCAACATTACATAAAGAACTTCCAGCTCGATGCCTAAAAGAACACCGGAACAGCGTCTATATGTGCTGCAACTTTCCATTATGCTAAATCCCCCGGGCAATAAGACCCATCTGGATTTCTTGTAGAAACTGATAACAGCAGTTTAGAGACAAAGAGAGAAGACAGACGCCTTTTTTCTGAGCCAGTGTGGGAGAGGAGACATTCCTGAGTGGAAACAGTCCCAAATCAGGCCATGTAGCCTGGCTTTATATCACATGCTTTTTCAGGCTTGTTGTTCTAAGCTGCACTCTTGGCAGGCGTCTTCTCTTTTTTCCTAAAGAAAGTCGATGGAAAATGACATCCGCCGTCCAAGGCAAGCGTGGCAGTGTCGGACCCTCAAACGATGGCGGGTTTGCTTTAGACTAGCTTGGATTGCAGGCTGATCACACAAAATGTCATATGCGTTAGGAATTTTTTATTTTTTTTTAAAGGTATAATTGGGAATAGTAGTAGCTTTTATTCATGGTCTGTACAGAAGAACAATCTGGAAAACCTCGTATGTCAAACTCATAAGATCATAAGACCAGGCAATGTTTTTCCAATCCAATCGGTCCAGTTTCTCAGAGCCCGTGTCCACTCTAGGCTGTGCTTAGCTAAAAGAAATAGAACCTGATGTAGTGATTTGCTGTTGTAGCCCATCATCTTGTGCATTCTGAGATGCTTTTCTGCGCAGCACGTTTATAAAGAGTGATTATTTGCGGTAACATAGCATTGAGTTACGATTTCTGCTGAGAGAACTGACAATCACTGAATAGGTTTCACTCTCTCATATGCCGAACCGCTTAATCCTATTAGGGTTGCGGGGAGGTTGGAGCCTATCTCAGCCGGCACTGAGTGAAGGTGGAGTACACCCTGAATAGCTTTCCACAGCATCGCAGGGCAATACTTACAAGCATTCAGACTCACACTCACACCTAGGGGCAATTTGAAACAGCCAGTTAGACCAATGTGCATGTCTTTGGACTGTGGGAGAAAACACAGATTAGCCGAAGGAAACCTACACAAGTACTGGGAGAACATGCAAACTCCACACAGAAACACCCAAGCCCGGGACTTGAACCCAGGACCTTCTTGCTTTGAGGCAGACATGCCAACCACTACACTACTGTACTACCCTCAGTTCTAAAATATTGAAACCAGCCCATCTGAGCCAAAAATAGGCTCAAATGTAGGCTGTATCTGCATGATTTTATTGACTGTGTCAGGTGTTCCTACTGAAAGTCTTTGAGTGTGTACATTTTAAAAAGATATTTGCCTACGATATTTACTATGGGGATTGATTCCAGGTAAACCGCACAGTGACGTAGTGTTTAGCACGGTCTGCCTCACAGCAAAAAAGTCCTGGGTTCGGGTCCTGGGCATGGAGTGGGCATTTCTGTGTGTTTTGTTCTTCTCGTGCTTGCATGGGTTTCCGCTGGGAACTCCGGTTTCCTCCAACAGTACAAAGACATGTACATTAATGTAATTGGCTGTTCCAATTACCCCTAGCTGTGAGTGTGAGTATGAATGCTTGTGTGTGTGTGTGTTGGCCCTGCGATGGTCTGGTGATCTATTTAGGGTGTACCCTGCCTTGGTCCAAAGTCAACTGAGATAGGCTCCAGCCCTCCCACGACCCTAGTAGGATTAATTGGTTCGGCAAATTAATGATTCCAGGAAAGTGATTAAATCATCCATTAACCTTGACGCCAAGTTAACTTTTGTCTATCTGTAGTAAGTGAAGCTGACAAACCTAGTAATGTGATTTCACCCTTTATCTGAACCTCATATAACCACACTATGATACTATGATTGCATTACAGATACAGGGTTTTTTAGAATCCATTTAATGGATCGAACTAACGCCGCTTGATCAGCTTTTTTGTTTATGCAATACATTACAGTCCATCAAGGCTGAGCAGAAGCCGCATGGTGAATTCAAGCATAGCTCGAACGTAACAGAGTCTTGGCATTCGCCGCTCAAACCAAGCCATGAATAGCACGGCTACTTCACAGACTCTCCTGTCATAAACTCTTCCAGCAACCACTAAACCTGAACCTGACATTACACTTGACTCAAGCAATGTTTACCGTCACAGACCTCAGGCAAAATTGCGCAGACTAACCATCTGCAAAAACCTTTCCATATGGACTTGACAGACTTTACTTTTTTCTCCAAATTTGTTAGGTAGGGCTGGTTCATTGCAAAAACCAAAAAAAAAACAAAAAACAGTTCACCTAACATGGTTTCTCATAGTTCCTAGTTGGAATGAAGAAAGGAAAAAGCTATTCTTGCAATGCTTAAATTATAAGATGTACCATAAGTGACATTTCTAACACAAACCAACAATAATCCCTTAAAGATACAATGTGTAACATTCTGGAGGATCTACTGGCAGAAATTAACTATATTATATAATTAGTTTTCATTCCTATGTAATCTTTTTAAAATGAGTCATTGAGTTTTCGGAACCTTGCATTAAACTGTTTATATCTACATGGGGAGCGGGTCCCCTCTCATGAAGGCCACCATCTTGCACCACCATGTTTCTACAGTAGCCCAGAACCATACAGGATTTAAAGGGGAGGTGTCAGGATTGAAATATCAGTTGGTTGCAATCTGTAGCCTCACCACTAGATGCCACTAGAATCCGCTACATCTTACACATTACGCCTTTGATCGGCCAAAATGTGCATCCCACCCTCGGTTAACTATACCTGTCCTGTTTCTCTGATATTACCTCCACCAGCTGATTATGTTTTTCTCTGCTTTCATTTGTTCTTGTCTGTTTTTTGTTTGTTTGTTTGTTTTTTGTATTTCTTTAGCAACTTAATGCAAAAGATTATAAACAGATTTTGATGATTTTTTTTTGGAGGGGTGGAGTATGGCCCAAGTAACAATTCATTAGATTTTGGTGGTGATTCAGATCATATTTTATGGTGGTATGGTTAGAGTGCTGGGCTCATGTTCGAGAGGTTTTGAGTTTGAGTCCCTGTCCGACCCCCATTGTGTTAAGAGTACCAGTAAAATACTGGGAAGTATTACCTGGTTATTTCACGCTATGTTAACAGGGATAAGTTCTATCTTGATGAGCCAGTAGGCTCAGGTATAAAAGCCCTACATACTTTGCCTTTTACCAGATAAAATTTGGCATCCAGGAATTTTTTAAAGATTCTTTAACATTGTGATATTTTGGAAGTGTGGTATTACAGCAGGCCCAGCAGGGGGTGCTGTGTACTTTCTGTTATATTTCAGCATGGTGGAGGTTTGTGCTGTCTCCAAGTGCTTCCAGTTAGTGAAGGATATGGTTTAAGATAGATATGGGGTAATAGGCTCGGCTTGGATGCTTTGCTGAGTAATTAGGTTTTGGAATAAATGTCCAGCTAAAACTATACATCCCATTGTTGAATGAAAGCATAAATGTTGGTCGAATGTTGAATAGCCGTGTTAGACGACGCCAGCATGTCAAATCATGAGGTTAGCATAAGTTTTCTCTCTGGGCTGATAGAGCTGGTTGTAAACACAAGGTTTTTGTCGATTATTTTTTATTTTTGGACACGCAAGTGCGTCATGGCGTGCTGAACCTTCTAATTTGCTGGCCTTCCCTCACTGCACCCCATGCACAGCTGTATTACCGCCCATCCTGGTCTGTCTGTCTTTCAGTCAACCAATCAGAGCAGAGTAGGCATAGAGCGCGGAAAGACCATAAATGGGAGGAGGAAGCCAAACAGGCCATCCAACATGTGCACTCAAAATCAGTGTTTCAGGGGGAGGTGCATGGGGATGCAGCTTCCTGAAGAACTGTGGAGGTTTTTGGATTAGGAATCATACTTTGGTGCTCCTCTGGTGTCCGAAATGTAAAATAAAGCTCTGAAAATGGGAATCCCCAGTGCACCTAACTGGGTTTAACAAAGGCCGGCCATGTCTCTCACTGTCTATGGTGAGAGGCATGTAAAAGAACCATTGCTGATTAGTGTTTCTGCCCTGCAATGGCCTGACGAGCTGTCCAGGGTGTACTCTGCCCTCGCCCGGAGTCGACTAAGATGGGCGCCAGCCTCCCCGCAACCCTAATTAGGATTAAGCGATTCAGAAAATGGATGGATGGATGGATGGATGGAAAATGGAAATAATATTTCGCCTTCAAGCTTTAAGCATCTTACATTTAAAGAATCCACTTGCCCCTCCAGCTTTAGAAGAACAGCTGGCTCCATGTGCCTCCGTGTTTAATATTATAGTTCCACCACTTTGTTCCCCTTCTTCAAACTTTAAAGCTGAACCAAAAACTCTTGAGTGCAATTCCAGTTCTCATGCTGAGGTGCATAATGTCCTCTTACTGTATGTAAACTCCTGCTGATGTTTCTTATATCTTCTTTGTATTTGTTGGCATATGATGTCCATCTTGTGTCATTTACTCTTTTGTACCTTTATTTGCCGTTATTCTATTGAATCTGTTCATTTAGATTCATTTTTGTCATGTTTGTCACATTTTTTTTCATTTATTTTGTACTTATTATTTAAGATTAATGTCATATATATATAATTAGTATTATTATTACTAACAGTAGGAGGAGGAGGAGGAGGAGGAGTAATAGTAGTAATAGTAGTAGTACTTTGAACATTCCACTCCACATATTTCACTTTAGTGTATTTTTCCTCATACTGCACTGTGTGTAGCACTGTGTCAAAATTTAGTCACATGCAAAGCAATACTGTAGAGCAGAGATGCCTAATATTTACATATAAATATTAAAAATAATTTTCTGCAGATACTATAATCCCCACATACATATAAAAATAGGGCAGCATGATGGCGTAGTCATTAACACATCCGCCTCACAGCAGGAAGGTCCTAGGTTCATGTCCTGAGCTCAGCGAGGGCGCTTTTGTGTGGAGTTTTCATGTTCCTCCTGTGCTTGCATGGGCTTCCTCCAGGTACTCCAGTTTCCTCCCAGAGTCCAAAGTTGTGCACATTAGGCTAATTGGCTGTCCCAGATTGCCCCTAGGTGTGAGTGGGAGTGTGAATGGTTGTGTGTATGTGTTGGCTCTGTGATGAACTGGCAAGATGTTCAGGGTGTACCCCACCTTCACCCCGAGTCAGCTGAGACAGACTTCAGCCTCCCTGCAACCCTAATAGGATTAGGCAGTGCAGCAAATGAATGAATGTTATATACGTATGTCATATGCATATAGATTTATTATTATTTTTATTATTATTATTATTACTATTATTAATATTATTATTGTTGTTGTTGTTATTGTTGTTGTTATTATAATAATAATAATAATAATTATTATTATTATTATTATTATTATTTTTCCACCTATTCTCCATTTACTGTAAAATGGAATATGTGGCCAGTCAGAAAAATATATATAAAAGAATATATTGCCTATATGTTACATAAACATTTTTAAGTAGTCCACAAAACATTTCTGAATAAAAGGAGCCTAATTTCTTATACTCAACTTTTTAAACAAAAACTGTACGTCCAGGGGTGGCATGGTGGCGCAGTGGTTAGCACTGATTGATTTATTTGGGGATTCCACATGTACAATAAAATAATTAAACATATAAATCCCTGAGGATTACACAAAAAGTCCAAAGACTTATTTCCATTGTGGTCCTCATAAAAGAAATAATTATGACAACAAAATGAAACAAAAAATGGTATAATTTACTAAGATAAATAAATTGACTGTAGAAAAATAAGTTATAAATCATTCATTTTCAACGCCGCTTAATCCTAATTAGGGTCACGGGGAGGCTGGTACCCATCTCAGCCGACTCTGGGCGAGGGCGGGGTACACCCTGGACAGCTCGCCAGGCCATCTCAGAACCATTCACACTCACTCTCACACCTAGGGGTGATTTGGAACAGCCAATTAGCCTACTGTGTATGTTTTTGGACTGTGGGAGGAAACCGGAGTTCCCAGAGGAAACCCACGCAAGAATGGGAAGAACATGCAAACTCTACACAGAAACACCCGAGCCCGGGAATCGAACCCAGGACCTTCTTGCTGTGAGGCGGACGTGCTCACCACTACGCCACCGTGTCGCCAGTTATAAATCGAATAATTATAATGTAAAAAAACAAAATAAAATGAGAAGTGAATTACATTGACTTGAGCGATTGTACAAGAAACCTTTTTACAGATTTTTTAAAACTGAATTTGTTTGTGATTAATTGAACATTTACAGGTAACCTGTTCCATTCTATAGCACTAGTGAACTTAAGTGTACTCTTTCCGAGCATAGTTTTAAACCTTGGCAAGACAAGAGACCCCTGACTCGATCTAGTTCCAATATTATGGCTTTGGTTAACAGCAGTAAAATATGAATGAAAGATACGACAGAGATGTGTTATTTACAGTGTGATACACATGGTTTAGTTTTAGTTGAACAACCCGTTTTTCAATAGGCAACCAGTTTAATTGGATGAAGTGGTTACAATCAATATGGGTATGGGGATGAAGTTTCAAAACAACCCGGATAAGTTTATTTTGGCAAGTTTGTAGTTTACGTTTCAATTTTTGTGTAAGACCACTGCACCAAGATGAACCTGAGTAGTCGGAGTGTCACTGAACCGAAGCGCTAGCTAATAACTTCATTGTCTCTCCATTTAGGAATTTTGATTTACGGGCCAGAAATTTAGTTCTAGAACAGACTTTTTGGATAACCAATTGAGCCATATCTTCTCCTGAAACATTCATTCATTCATTTTCTGAACTGCTTAATCCTAATTAGGGTCGCGGGGAGGCTGGCGCCCATCTCAGCCGACTCTGGGCGAGGGCAGAGTACACCCTGGACAGCTCCCCAGGCCATCGCAGTTCTCCTGAAACATGATCATCAATAATAGCTCCAAGATATTTGGTTTTCATTTTTGGAAGAATTTGAGTGCCATTGCACTTCACATCTAAATCTTTACTGGGTTTTCGTTTTGAGCTAAACAAGATGGATTCTGTTTCACCCAGACGGAGAGACAATTTATTATCAACCAGCCAGACGTATACCTTTTGATAGCGCACTACTCAATGATTGTTCTATAACATGAACATCTTTACCGGAGACTAAGAGAGCAGAATCATCTGCATATATAACAAAAGCTCACAGCTGATGGCCGATTTCTTGTCATTCACGTAAATTAAAAACAATAAAGGTCCGAGCATGCTGCCTTGAGGTACGCCACACGATATTTCTGCTGCTTCTGACGTAACTCCATTTATAATCACTCTTTGTTCTCTTCCAGTTAGATATCAACACATCCCATCAACAACGTTATCACAACATCCAAAGGCTTTAAGTTTATACAATAAAATTTCATGGTTAACGGTGGCAAGCGCTTTTTGTAAATCCTACAACCTGAGAGTAAATGATGGTTCAATGGTTTTTATTCTCACTTCAGGTGTAACAGGGGTGTTTCATTAAAAATGCGTGATGAAATTGTGTTCATGGAACTCCGATGAATAGTTTGGACATTTTTTTTTTTTTTATCCAACCATAATATTCGGACCCGTGTGGTGTCCAGGGGAAAAGGCGTCACTGAGGACACCGCCGTCGCCGCAGCCCCTGAACGCGGGTTGAATATGAAGAGAAAAAGAAACTCACACCTTACCTCAAACGTCCAGGCAGGAAAAGCTGCGGCTTGCTGCATGGCCGCTAAAACCACCCCGAGCAGCCCGAGAGCCAGAGGCAGAGCCAGCTCCTCGTTTCCCCGCACCATGTCTCCGTCCAAAAGTGTCCCCGCAGACAGCACGTGCTCTGTTTCTCCACCATCTATTCCCCTTTCACGCCTGTGCTTCCCATCTGCCCCGCGAGTCGCTCCGACGTCCTGCTGCAGTGCTGAAGCTTCTCCTCCTCAGCCCGATGCGAGTGGCCGGGGTCCAAACTCTGGAGCTGCACTTTTTCCCCTTTTTTTTTCTTTTTTTCTCTTCCCCCTTCGGACTCTTCAGCACACCTCCGCGGTCTCACATTACTCCAACTGAGATCCGAAATATTTGGAAAGGAAAGCAGCAGGCGCCTCAAACCACCACACTGTAGTCCAGCCAGGCAGAGATGGCAGTTTTATCAGGACTTCAGCCCTCAGTTTATTCTCTTTTGTCCTGTTTTAATTAACACCACACTGTAAACTCAGCAAAAAAAAAAAAAATACAGGGTGACCTTGCATGTCTTTGAACTGTAGGAAGAAACCAGAGTACCTGGAGGAAACCCATGCAAGCACATGCAAATCCACATAGAAACGCCCTCGCCAAGCCTGGGACTCGAACCTAGTACCTCCTTATTGTGAGGTGGACTGCTAACCACTACACCACTTTCACTAAGTTCCATCCGTACGACTAATAATTGGATTCTCACGTCCGCCTCACAGTAAGAAGGTCCTGGGTTCAGCGAGGGCGTGTCTGTGTGGAGTCTGCATGGGTTTCCTTCAGGTACTCCGGTTTTCTTCTCCAGTTTAAAGCTAGTGCATTGTTTCCGAATTGCCCTGAGGTGTGAGTGTGAATGGTTGTGTGTGTGTTGGACCTGCGATGGTGAGGTGTTCTGGGTGTACCCACCTTCGTCCTTTGTCAGCTGAGATAGGCTCCAGCCTCTGAGTGAATCAGCAAATAAATGAAACTTAGGACTCGATGTGTGGTTTCAGTACAATGGAGCTACGACACACACAGCTTGAAGATCACTGGAAGTGCTCAGGGAAATGTTTCCGGATCGGGTGATCTCGTTGCGTGGTGAGGTCTGGTGGCTGGCCCGTTCCTCTCACCTTGACCCTTGTGATTTTTTTCTGTGGTGCTACCTTAAATCACGACTGTATACTCATCCACCCCAAACTCTTGAAGCCCTTAAGGCTCTAATCAGCCAGAGATCGCCACTGTTCCGCCCGACATGACCCAGCGAGCCATGGCAGCCTTCAGAAATCACCTCCAAGAGTGTATAGACAATGACGGCCACAGTTTAGAGGATCATCATTAAAACATGTTGAATAAAAATGGTATTGCATGAAGTTTCATGTGTGAAAATAATAATTGAATTTTTTCATTTACCTTTGAAATTACTGGGTCACCCTGTACCACCAATCTGTTATGATGTAATAAATACTAGCTTCTAAACTGCTCTTTACTTTAACAAATAACCTAAAATATACATTAAATACCCAGGACCTTCTTGCTGTGAGGCGGGCGTACTAACCACTACAACACCACGCCACCCTGTTTTACACTTGTTGTGTAAGAAGCAGCAGCTATTTATTACGATAATATGAGCTAAAATTAACTAAAGTAATGTAAGATGATGATAATAAAAGCTCTTACACAGGTACTGTAGGAAATAGCTTGATGCTGTTCAGTTTCAGTTGGAAAGATTTTTAGGTGGGCAACATGCAAGAGGGTTACCTAGGCAACCATAGCTGGCGACATTTCAGAAGCTAAGCAATTCGCTTCCCTCGTGAAGCGATTCGCTTATTGCTCTTTGGTTCCTGTGTGGACGCTACTTTACACCTATGTGTAAAATATAGTTTAGAAATGTGCTGGAATAAGTCTGGAAACTGAAACAAATTTTGCTGCGACAAAAGTGACATAATGCTATAGAGTGTTGGTTAATTAACAGAAGAGGATGGAACCAAAATGTTTCTATGGTATATAAGCTTGAGACGAAGCTCCCTAGTGAGACAGATCTCCCAGGGCAACTTGTTATGCATTGAGAAAATAAACTGCTCAAGACTGCAACTGATTTATTTTTTGGGGCTTCACGGCTCGGCTCTCCTATCAATCATGCACAGATGTTGGACATCCCTCCTGTCAGTGATTTTATAGACAATGCGTTGTGCAGGCCACTGAAGATAGTGTGGGAAGAGCGGCAGGAGTGGGAATGGGGGTGGAATCAATCCATCCATCCATTCATTATCTCTACCACTTTTCCATAGGGTCATAGGGGAAGCTAGAGTCAACCCCAGCTGACTTTGAGCAAGAGGCAGGCTTATACCCCGAACAGGGAAAAATGATCAAAACCAACCCTGCCATGCATCAGGTCAAGGGCAGGACTTCTGCAATCCACCAGGTCATGGGTGGGGCTCTTGCTGTCTACCAGGTCAAGGGCAGGACTTCTGCAATCCACCAGGTCATGGGTGGGGCTCCTGCTGTGCACCAGGTCAAGGGCAGGACTTCTGCAATCCACCAGGTCAGGGGCGGGGCATGTACATGTAAGCTTAGATTACAGACTTCATTAAATATTTGTCTGTGGTTAATGACTTAATGTTTGGAGTACAGAAGGGGTGAAAAAATATTACTTTGACTTTTGAATACAGGTGTATTTAAAACAAACAAAAAGACAGAGTACATACATATAAAGCTTTCCAGTACATGTCTTACACCGGACTGCTTTTCTGTTATGTTTACATTTTGTACTTTTGTTACATTTAAAAGCATTAATTCTTTATTTCATTACTACATACTACCTTAATTTCAACTCTAAAAGTTATGTAAAAAGCTGTGGGTAATGTGGAGAGCACTGTTGGCTTGCATACATGTGTGTGCATTCAGCAAGCCCCGCCCCTGACCTGGTGGAAAGCAAAAGCCCCATCCATGACCTGGTGAATAGCAGATGCCCCACCCTGACCGGGTGGATAGCAGGAGCCCCACCCATAACCTGGTGAATAGCAGAACTCCTGCCCTTGACATGGCGGATAGCAGAAACCCCACCCCTGACCTGGTGAATAGCAGAAGCCCCACCCCTAACCTGGTGGATAGCAGAAGCCCCACCCATGACCTGATGGATAGCAGAAACCCTGCACCTTACCTGGTGGAGAGAAGAAACCCAGGGTTAAGGGCCCTTCAGTGGCAGTGCTGTGATTTGAAATTTAAAGTTTCACTGAATGGTCCAGTGTCTAAACCACTGAGCTTCCACTACCCACATTCATGGTCTTTCATCCCTATCTCATAATAGTCAGGTCAATATATGAAAACATAGGGTCAACCCCCAAAAATTGTATACAAAAGTTTTTTGTTTTAAATGTAGGATTAGATTGTTGTTGACACCAGAAAAAAAGTTTACCAAAATCTAACCCTGTGAAAGTGGTTAATTAGCATAATTTCACGATGGCTACCCCACAAAATTATTTTTTGCTATGCTGTATTAATCCCACAAGGGAAATTATAACCTCTGCATTTAACCCATCCAAGGTGAGCACATGCACACATGTAAACAGTGAGCACACACACTCGGAGCAGTGGACTGCCACACACATTGGGGTGCCCGGAGAGCAGTTGGGGGTTAGGTGCCTTGCTCAAGGGCACTTCAGCCTTGAAGGTGGAGGAAGGGAAGGTGCAGGTCACTCCCCCACAGCCACACATTTTTCCTGCTGGTTCGAGAATCTAACCAGCAACCTTTCGGTCCCAAAGCCGCTTCTCTAATGATTAGGCTACGGCAGCCCCTAAATTTAGACCCTACAAATGTTTTTACCAACAGATAGAAACATGATACCTTTTTTGCAATTAGACATATTTAAAACATGTTGTGTGTTTCTGCCCTGTCCAGGGTGTACTTTGCCCTCGCCCAGAGTCAGCTGAGATGGACGCCAGCCTCCCCGCGACCCTAATTAGGATTAAGCGGTTCAGAAAATGAATGAATGAATGAACAAAACCTGTTGTGACACACCTAATAATGACATCATATTGACATAAAATGATTTCACTCATACCCAACTTCAATGCAAAATACAGAACACCTGATTGCAGTATTGATGAACATCAGATGTTGCTGTTGATTTCATGTAACCTCTCTCTCTCTCTCTCTCTCTCTGTGTTTTTTTGAGGTACACATTCCAATTCTAAGATACCAGTGATCTGATCCTTCTGCTCTCTGAATCCTGTGATTTGTCCTCATGTGCTATTATTGGTTGGAGTTCTCATCTTAGAAGCCCCTCGCTCCTGCTGATGATGACCCATATGGACCTAAATATACACTCAGAGACTGTGAAGTTACTTTTCATTGCTGGTGATATAAACTCTTTTACTAAAATAATTTAGGACTACAATTACCATTAAAGTTATAAGATAATTCAATTCAATTCAGTTTTATTTGTATAGCGCTTTTTACAATTGACATTGTCACAAAGCAGCTTTACATAG
>JBCNYH010000012.1:15037809-15048144 GCA_039654325.1 Tandanus tandanus | reverse complement strand
CTTTTCTTATGTGCTGCTAGAAATTTAAATTTCCCTGAGGGAGTCATCCCAAAGGGATCAATAAAGTTAAGTCTAAGCCTAAGTCTAAGCCTATATATATAAATATATGAGACATCATCTCTATGTTGCATGACCATTCTATTCTTCACAGAGGGTTTTGTCAATGTAAGGATACTTAGTATACATTCAACGACATAAATTTACACTCATGTTTGATGTTAAAGGCTGTTATTTAGAGCGGATATTCAATGATGATGTGATTATTAGGTCATAATCACATCACAGAAGGTTTTAAATATGTCTCATTGGTAAAATGGTATCATGTTTCTATCTGTTTGTTTATTTTTTGCATATTGTACTAGCGCATTATTCTCTGCTTTGGCTTACAGACTGATTCCGTTTCTATCCGTTGATTTGTAGGGTCTAAGTTGAACCAGAAAAAAGCTCGCTGTGCAGTGAAATTCTGTGGGTTAGCCATCTGGTTGTGCTTGGTCGTGAAATTATGCTAATTTTTCACTTTCCTGGGGTCAGAGTTTGGTAAACTTTTTTCTGTTGTCAAGAACAACCTATTTATACATTTAAAACAAACAAACAAAAACCTTTAGTATAATTTTTTTTGGTGGTCAAAATTTATATACTGACCCAACTATAAACACTCAATGTATCAGATTATATAAAACACGTGGTGCCTCACTATAATGAAGTAAATGATATGTTTAATGAAATGATATGTTTCTGGTTCTGGTGTAATATCAACTTTAGGTTTTGCTCGGTAATGGCTGTGCGTGATTGGGTCAAAGGTTAATCTGGTGAAATAATACAGACCACCGGAGATGCGGTAATCCACTATATTGCTTCTCAAAATGTCATTGAAGAATAGCCAGTGGTCTGTGGTATATTCTTTAAAACTGTTGAATTAAAGTTAAACCTACTGTTATGGAAGTTACATTTATAAAAGTTATTATAGTTATTAACCTGTTTCACTGTTCCAGTGCGATTTTAGTGTATTTGCGTGCGGAATGTTTGAGAATCCTGTACGGAACTACTTGAACGGCTTTTTGTTTCCACCCGGACCGACTGCGTTGTTGTTCATTAGAGGGTCGGACAAAATGGCGTCCGTGCACTGCTTGCTGTCAGCGGTGGGTTGGGTGGCTAGCTCGGTGGCTAAGCTAAACACCCTTTGAATAGACACGTAGGCTGTGAGTGGGGCAGCAGGTTAGCATCTGAGCACTTTAATTGCGTTGAAGGAAATCACAGAAGGATGTGAAAGTGTAGAAAATAGAGTTTTATCTTCTCAGACTGGGACAGAAAACAGGTATGGTAGGAAATGCTAACTGGGTCTTGCTAGTAAATTGAACTTCAAACGCGTACAAGTGTCTTTTAATCCTCTATAATCTCAGCCTGGACAGCTATTATTAGCTTCTATCAACTTTAAATGAAAAAAATAATTAGCTGTAATCAATTTAGAGTTGTGTGAAAAGGCATTTAAAGGTTGTGGTGGAAAGCAGTTTAATAATGATAATATGGCTTTTATTTATTCACAGTGCTGCTACCGTGATTAGCCTCCTTGCTAACTAATCCGCCTCTTGACCTCGGCTACACTGTGTGATAATCACGTGGTTTTCATCAATGCCCTCTCCTAAACTCTCTGATTGTACTACTGTCATGTATTCTGCATGTTTTCTTCTGGTACAAAGCTGTAAGCTATATTTCAGACAGCTTTTCTGATCTCTGAATGTAATCTTTGTCCTCACATTCATGGCTGTGTGTGTGTGCGTGCTAGGTACACAGAGGTAAGGATGGCAGCTGGCCAGAAGAAAACCAGCACAGAGACAGATTTGCTCACTGACTCCAACGGCCTGAACGGATCCAAAGCTCATGGAGTGACACGAACGGAGCAGAACTGCAACGGTAAAAATTCCCGGCTGGCCAGGATGACCTCGAACGTGCAGGAGAAGTGCGCAGCGTACGTCCTGGCCCTGCGGCCGTGGAGCTTCAGTGCTTCTCTGACACCTGTGGCTTTAGGAAGCGCCCTGGCCTACAAACTGGAGGGCTCCGTGGACCTCATCATTCTTCTGGTGTGTGCCGTGGCCGTCCTGGTGGTGCACGGCGCCGGGAATCTTGTGAACACTTACTATGATTTCTCCAAGGGAATCGATCACAAGAAGAGTGACGACAGGACTCTGGTGGATCGGATCCTGGAACCGCAGGACGTGGTGATGTTTGGTGCCGTGCTTTACTCGGTGGGCTGCCTCTGCGCGACGTTGTTGTATTTCCTTTCTACGCTGAGGCTTGAGCATCTGGCGCTCATCTATTTTGGGGGGCTGTCAAGCTCCTTTTTGTACACAGGAGGTAAATAGTGAGCGTCTTCACACTGTTCCACCAATTCATTGGTTTTGTAGAAATAAACCTTTAGTCATTCTACAGCACTGACAAGGCACGGTATTCACATTTCAACCTCTTTTTGCTGCTGCTGCTGCAAGCTGAGACCGTAGACTGGATGCACTGTTCCAGGGATAGTGTACTTTATACTTTTTCATTAAAACATGTCTGTAACTGTAATTTTAAAGAGAGATATTAATTTGATAAAATGAAAGTTTATTGATGTCATTATGGCAGGTTTCTGTGTTACAGCAGGAGCAGGTTGTAGAATAAGAATCAGACAAGACACAGCGACACTAAAGGAGCACAAACATCCCTTTAAACCAGGGTGTCCAGTTTTGTCCACATAGGACCGGTATGGGTGCAGGTTTTTATTCCAACCAAGAGGGGTCACACCTTCCACCTGTTTAAATCAACCGAGCTTCACTTTCAATAAACTCTCATTTGTGGCTCCTGCTTGGGTGGAATGAAAACCTGCACCCATACCGGCCTTTTGTGGATACGATTGGACACCTCTGCTCTAAACAATGTCTTATGCACAAAACAAACAAACATAAATAAATAGCTGCCAGAATGAGAGACGTACCTTAATATGTAAACACAGGTCACGGGGGTTCATTGACGAGGAATGGAGATATGGCTTTATATAATAAGAATAATAATAATAATAATAAGAAGAAGAAGAACAACAACAACAACAACAACAAATTTTAATAGTAGTACCAACAAGGGCAGTGGTGACTTAGTCATTAAGGGTTACTGATGTAACCCTCAGTTGTATAAAGATGTAAGTCTACCAAATGCCATAAATGTAAATATAAATTTTTAAATATAAAACAGACAAAAATATTTATAATATATAATACTATATATAAATAGTTATTTAAAAATAGTGATAATAGTAAAAACTAATAATAAATAAACATATTTTGTAATATGAAAATGAAAACTTATGCTAATGGAATAGTATTAGTAATAATGATAATGTTATACTGATAAAATGTCTTTATGTGTAAAAATGTTCGTCTCTGTAGTCCTGATGAGGATGTGAGTGACAGCTGTAAGCAGTAGTGACTGCTATTTTAGAGTCTGCCTGCTGCAGGGACAAAATACTCACCTTTTTGGCTTTAAAAGAAACCTAAAGGTTCATCTTATGAACTTTTCCTTGTATTTAGGATTCGATTCTATTGTTTTAGCGACAGTAAAATCCACAGAAATGTTGTTAATGAACTGTAAGATGAAACCAGAGCTTCTGCAACTCTGCTTGTCTACCACATCAGGACTTCATTCCTCATCTCCTTCACAGTCACATCAGCAACATCTCTGCTAAACTAACCCTGAGAGGTAGACCGGGCAGAAAAACGCTACGCTACTATTTATTAAAAACGTATATGGCACACCATCAGCTCAGGACAGACTACTGTTCTAAATTAAATGTTTAAATCAGAGCACTAGTTCAGGCTTCTTTAAGAATACAAGAAAGGGCAAAATAAAAATATTTATATTTACCTTTTGCTTGTATTCTTGTTAAAGAAAAAATTAAATAAATCTTTTCCCTGTCTTGGGTTTACATAAAGTAATTTGCAAGTACATTGCAAGAAGGTCCTGGGTTCAGCTCAGTCAGGGTGTTTCTGTGTGGCGTTTGCATGTTCTCCCCGTGCTTGCGTGGGTTTCCTCCAGGTACTCCGGTTTCCTCCCACAGTCCAAAGACATGCACGTTAGGCTAACTGGCTGTTACAGATTGCCCCTAGGTATGAGTGTGAACGGTTGCGTGTGTTGCAATGGTCGGTCGGGATGTTCAGGGTGTACCTCACCTTCACCCAGACTCGGATAAGATAGGCTCCAGAATCCCCACGACCCAAATAGTATTAAGTGGTTTGGTGGGTGGATGGATGGAAAAAAATACAATGAAAGCTACGCAGTTTGTTCCTCGTAGTTTTCAAGGTGTTCCCATGTAGTATATATTAAAACTATTAATTGTATAAGGTTTGGTGGATATTGACATTTTGTCTCGGGGACTGTTCAGCGATATCCACCTCACCTTTGGTGAATAATTGTACTGTTTAAAATAAATATTGAATTGAATGAATTGTCACTCATAATTTTTGATTCCCCTGTCATGCAGGAATCGGTCTGAAGTACGTGGCGCTGGGGGACGTGGTGATCCTGATCACGTTCGGCCCGCTGGCCGTGTTGTTCGCGCATGCAGTGCAGGTGGGTCACCTGTCTGTGCTTCCGCTGGTGTACGCCGTGCCGCTGGCCTTGCACGCCGAGGCCATCCTGCACAGCAACAACACACGTGACATGCAGTCAGATCGCAGTGCTGGCATTGTCACGCTCGCCATCCTAGCCGGCCCGGCGCTCTCTTATGTCGTCTACAACGTGCTGCTCTTCGCTCCGTACGTGGTGTTCTGTGTGCTGGCCACGCGCTACACCATCAGCATGGCGCTTCCGCTGCTCACACTGCCCATGGCCTTCCCACTGGAGCGTCAGTTCCGCAGTCAGCACTACACCAAGATCCCACAGAAAACAGCCAAGCTCAACCTCCTCGTCGGACTCTTCTACGTCTTCGGGATCATCCTGTCGCCGACGGGGAGCCTGCCACTGTTCTAAACCAGCGCATCCTTTCTTATTTTTTATTTTTTTATGTTGTGAAAGGAATAGACTGCACACCCTGTCACTGTTTCTTTCTACTTTTGGTCAGCGTGCTGGACTTTGTACCTTTTTACTTATTTATAGTAATTTTTCAGAGGAAATCCAAAATCACACTCGAAGAACACACTCAAGCTTAACCTGCTACCAGGACGACCCGTCTTTAAGATCTCTGAGAGAAAAGTGAAAAGAAATCCGTTATTTTTTTGTTTTGTTTTAATTTTTTTCTCTCCCTGCAGTTTAGTGTAATAGGATTTGCACCCTTATGTTTTCCTCTATAGTTTCCTCTTTAGTTTTATTTATGTTTCAGAGCTAGCAATCTTGTTGCCATGCTACAGACACTTGCTGGAAAAGTCAGTATTCTTTAATACGGTGTGTACGAAGTGTTGAATCCAGTTTGTTTTCATAGGTTTGGGGAAAATTAGTGACGTAACATTACTAAAGCTTCCGCACGGTTCCACACTGCTTCGGAGTAAACAGCGCAGGATGGACGGTGTATTAAGACTTTAACACACCAACGGGCTTGCAGTCTGAAACCAAACGGAAGCCTTCCTTCTTTCAACAAGGGAGAGTAAAAACCTGATCGATGTGCATCTCTTATTAATGACTGACTCTGATAAAGATTTGATCAGCATCAGATCTTTAAAATACAATTAAATGTAATTTTAAAGTAAGTGACGTGTGTGTGTGTGTGTGTGTGGTTTTAAACACTAAACCGATCAGAGCATTCCCCAACATGCTAGTCCATAAAAGAAGAGGTCGTAGCTTATCAGCAGCGCTAACAAATGACCAGCGATGCTGCTTTTCTGACTGAGTTTGAGCCGAGAAGATTTTGAACAGCTCTTCAGTCATTTCGACTTGTTACAACTCGTGAATCACGATTCGTCTTTTAAAATTCGAGTTCTGTTTATACAGTCCCCTTTAAAAGTATTGGAACAGTACAAACAGTTAATTAGATTTCGCCGTGCACTGAAGACATTTGTGTTTGAGAGCTGGACACGAGAAGCGGTGTCGAATCGTATGTACGTCTAGAAATGTTAGTCGCAAAATTCAGTCACAAAATGTAAAAATTCTGTTGATTTACTTGATAAATTGAATGAAAAGAGAGGGACAGTGGTGGCTCAGTGGATAAGGCTCTGGGTTACTGATCCAAAGGTCGGGAGTTCAAGCCCGAGTGCCACTGTTGGGCCCTCGACCCTCATTTGATCAGTTGTATAAATATGTAAGTCGCTCTGGATAAAAGCGTCTGCCAGATGCTTTAAATGTGAACGAGGACCTCAAGTGTTTTTCCGAGACTTGAGTGCCTTAACATCTTCACATCAACAATATTTTTTATTAACTAAACCTCTGTTTTCTTATAACGCCAAATGGAAAAACATACGACAGAGTCCTTTACCATATATGGAAGTAGGCCTTGCCTCATGTTACATGGGTCACAACACGTGTGCGTTACATGGTTTCTGTGGGACCTACAGAAGCTGTGTATGTGCTTCGCTTTGGTAAGTGTCTGCTAAGGTCAACTCAAGCTGAATTCACACAGGAAGCGACTAGTGAACATGCAAAGTCAGTGATCACCAGCGAAATGAGTGACAAGAGGTGGGCAGGCGCAGAGTTTAACTCAGCTGAACTTTCACACGAGCCATTCAAGCAATAACCAATCAAAGATTAAAGATACTGTTGACTGACAGATGCCACCAAACATTGACTTCCCCAAAACCTTTTCCTATACATTTCCATAGACTGTGTAAAATAGTGTGTTGCTCGTCACTTCCTGTGTGAATGTAAAAACCCAAAACAATGATTTGTAATATCAGGAACAGCCTCCAGAGTGCAGCAGAGAGAATATCACAATCCACTGTTCGAAGGAGGCCACTCAGCTCATTGATTCACTCATTTGCTGAACCGCTTATTCCTATTAGGGTTCGGGGAGGCTGGTGCCCATCTCAGCTGACACTGGGCAAAAGTGGGGTACACCCTGAACAGCTAACCAGACCATCACAGGGCCAACACACACCCAACCATTCACATTCACACCTAGGGGCAATTTGGAACAGCTGATTAGCCTAATGTGCATGTTTTTGGACTGTAGGTGGAAACCGGAGTACTCAGAGTAAACCCACACAAGCAGAGAACATGCAACTCCACGCAGAAACACCCTCGCTCAGCCTGGGACTCAAACCCAGGACCTTTTTGCTGTAAGGCAGATGTGCTAACCACTACGCCACCGTACCGCCCACACACTGGATTACTCTTAAGTGTGAGTGTGGATGATTGATTATTTGTGTTGGCCCTTTAATGGACTGCCGAGTGGTTCAGGTTGTACCCCACCTTTCGTCCAGAGACAGCTGGGATTGGTTCCAGCTTCCCCACAACCCTAAACAAGATTCAATGACATCCAGCAAATCCATAATAATTGGCCGTGCTGTTCCAATACTTTTGGAGGGAGACTGTATTTCAAATCCCTAAATACTGGGTGATACTTTGATGAGAAAAGTATTATTTTGCTTACTGTCAGATTAAATTAAAGCTCTAATTAAGCAAATCTTTATTCCCAATTTTTGTCGACAGGTGAGTACAAGTTTTAATTTCTGACTTTAGGCAGCTGAGATTGCATGAACACGCTAACAAATCAAGTGGAAAAGTTTAACCCCTCTGCAGCATTAACCACCAGACACCTTCTGTGTGGAATTTCCATGCTCTCCTCATGCTTGCACAGGTTTCCTCCGGGTACTCCTGGTTCCTCCCACAGTCCAAAGACATGCACATCAGGCTAATTGGCTGTTACAGATTGCCCCTAGGTATCTGTGTGAGTGTTAATGGTTGTGTGTGTTGCCCTGCAATGGTCGGGAAGCTGTTCAGGGTGTACAGCGCATTTGCCCAGAGTCGGCTGAGATAGACTCCAGCCTCCCCGCAACCCTAATAGAATTAAGTGGATTGGTGGATGGATGGAAAAAAATACAATGAAAGCAACAGTTTGTCCCTTGTAGTTTTCAAGATGTTCCCATGTATACTCACTGCCAGTGAAAACGCAACACAATTTTATTTGTAATATTTTTGGGACCATCCTATCTGAGCATGAGTACTGAAATTTCAATGACCCTAAACACCTCAATGACTCATTTCCAGATCCGTGCACAGACGAATTACAGCCTGCATTAACTCAAATATACTTGTTGGAATAATTTTTTTGGTTCTCGTTGCCTCCAATAGCATTGTTCAATACATTTTCACCAAAAATTATAGAGAAGTAATTTTTTACTTCTTTTTATTAGGATTCCTTTTAGACAAAAGTGGTGGTGTATAATCTTCACTGCACACTACTGTATATTAAAACTATTAATTGTATAAGGTTTGGTGGATATTGACATTTTGTCTCAGGGAATGTTCAGCGATATCCACCTCACCTTTGGCGAATAATTGTACTGTTTAAAATAAATTGCCCAAATTGTCCCTAGGTGTGAGTTTGTGTGTGTTGGCCCTGCAATAGTCTGGCGAGCTCTTGAGGGTGTACCCCGTCTTTGCCCAGAATTGGCTGAAATAGGCTCCAGCCTCCCCGTAACCCTAGTCTGATTCAGCGAATGAATGAATGAATGAAATGTCTTTGGGAGGATCTTTAAGAATACCTTCAGCATAAAAGAACATATGGAAATGATTCTCTTGGCTACAGTACAGATGTCAGTTTGAGGAATGCATACAAAGTACAGTTACAGTCACATGAAAACGAGTTTCCGTTCTATGATTTAATGTATTAAGACATCATTAAAAAAATCATTTGGTCCTTACCAGGTCTTAAAGTGATGTAACTCTAACCTCAGGTGTTAAATAACATAAAACAGATTCCACTGTGTGTTATTTATTTAACAAAAACTAAGCCAAAATGCAGAAGCCATGCATGAAAACTTAAATACACCTCATTATTCAACAGCGTGTAGAACCACCTTTATCAGTAATAAGTTGATGTAAACGTTTTTTGTATGATTTTATCAGTTTCGGACATTGTATGGTGTACGATGAATTTTGGTCTTCTTTACAGTACTGCTCCAGTTCATATATGAGATATGGGCATTTGTTTATGCACAGTTCTCCTAAGGTCCTGTAACAATATCTAATGCGGTTTGAGGTCTGGACTTCAACTCTTTTTTCTTTTTCAGTGATTCTGTTATATGTATTCTGGTGTGCTTGGGATCACTGTCCTGCTGCATGACCACATTACAGCCTAGTTTTAGCTGCCGGACAGATTTCCTCACATTTAACTCGAGAATACTTTCGAAAACAGAGGAGTTCATGATCGACTCAGGGACTGCAAGGTGTCCAGGTCCTGTGGCTGCAAAACAAGCCCAAATCATCACCCCTTCACCACTGTGCTTGACAGTTGGTATGAGGTGTTTATGCTGATACATGGGGCTGTGCATTATGGCTAAATATCTCCACTATCCTCTTGAGACTCAACTGTCCTCATATGAGGACATCATATTTTCTTCCAACTATATTGGGTGTAGGTCCTTGTAAGATCCTCATATGAGGGCTATTGGGTATTACTCTTATGCCAAACAACTCCCTGTTTGAAGACATCAATCAAGTTCAAAAGTTATCAGGTGGCAAGGGACAGAAGCAGTGTGGAGAAATGAGAAGATACACAACATTAAGTTTTGGGTCTTAGGAGGCTATTGGTCCAGTAGCTGTGTGGTTTGTTTAGTTGCAATTTTGCAAACCTAAGCTGTGCTGCCATGACAGACAAGCTGTACTTGCTCAGTCTTTTTGCAATTGTCCTGTCATGAACTTTAACATTAACAAGGTAACTGAGACCTGTAGAGTCCTAGATGTAGTTCTTGTTTTTTTGCAGTTTCTCTGTGCATTAAACATTCTGTCATCAGGGTGAATTTGCTGGGACGTCCATTCTTGGGAGGATTGGCAGCTGTCTTAAATATTTTCCCCTTCTAGACAAGATTTCTCGCTATAAAATTATGAATTTTAATTGGAATTGGAAATTGCCTTATAACCCTTCCCAGAGTAATGTGCAGCAACAGTTGCTTCTCTACGATCATTGTTAGAGAATGTTTTTCCCCTTGGCATTGTGTTATCATTCATTCATCATCTTCCGCTTGTTCCGGGGTCGGGTCGTGGGGGCAGCAGCCTAAGCAGTGAGGTCCAAACGTCCCTCTCCCCAGCCACTTCCTCTAGCTCCTCCGGGGGGACGCCAAGGCGTTCCCAGACCAGCCAAGAGAGTCCCTCCAGCGTGTTCTGGGTCGACCCCGGGGTCTCTTCCCGGTTGGACATGCCCGAAACACCACACCAGGGAGG